>OX467312.1:11382912-11700412 GCA_950108535.1 Agriphila straminella
GGAAGCTTAAAGAGGTATAATGTTGTCGGTAGACTTTAGCGTCATGTTGGCTCCGTGTAGATGTCTAGATAAGGCAGACATGGTTTGATACTGCGCGGGAGGTAGGTAGTATAGTGACATGGTCACAATCGACCAGTGAGTAGATAAGGATTTAACCAGTAAGTGCTCCCATTATCGTGGGAAATTTGGTATTGCAAAGATTTTCAGATAAAAATGGCAGGGTTAAAGTTTTATGGGGATGATCCCCGTATCTTCTAAAACTAGTGAGTTGTTTGCTGATGATAAATAAGTATAAAGAAAACACATGGCTTAAAAGTAAGACTCAAATAAACCACAGATAGTTAAATCCACAAAGTTACCCAATCCCTTCTCGGTTTGGTTAGTGGTAGGGCTTATTTCAAGTCCGCCTGGCTAGCTACCACCATGACGCCATAACAACAATTTTAAAGTTGTTGTGTTCCGGCAGGTAGAGGTAAGATAGCCAGTTTCTCAGTGATGAGGATTCATGGAGTAGTGCACTTCCACCTTCGGCCTTATCGTCACTTAACATCAGGTAAGATGAAGGCCAAACATTATCCCGTTGTGCATAAAAAAAGGTAGGTACCTAAATGAAAATTTTTAATGGTTACATTACGAAATAACATACTATTGAAACACTTTTAATACGGAGCTTATAAAAAGTGAGAAATAATTATTTGTGCCTAAGTACTTATTAAGTTTTATGCCGTCATACATCGACTACCTATAATGTCTGTCTTAGCAGTTTCGCACCAGATTTATTTTTAAATCTAAGCTACGTTACGCCAAAGTTGCTTAAAACTCCAAAGACCTCTTTAGCGGGTTTTAACCCGTCGCACACTACCGTACTTCCCATGCGTCGTATCTGCACTTAATAGATTCAAGACTGACGTTGATGATCAGATAAGAGTTACCATTCATTAGCCGTAATGATACGGTTCGTTAATCTAGGACAATCACCCATTCGACTAGTCCTACTCCTAATAGTTTACTACTAATGTCCGGTGAAATTGATAAAATTGGTCATAAGTTTGACGTAGTCACGCTCCGTAAACAAATTGCGGTTTATGACCCATAGGATAAATGGGGCTTGATGACAATTAAGTAAGTAGGTAAGTATCAGATACTCTAAAGAAGTATATCTGCTGATGGCCCGTGGGTAGGCCCAATACAAGGTGGACCAACTGTTTGGTAAATGTCACGAGAAGTCTCTAGATGCGGGTAGTACCAGTTCCGTTTGTTTACTCATTTTACCAAACTGATCTTCATTGAGTTTTTAGGATGGGCCATGGCCCAAAGATGTCATGTAAAGTCGACGCTAAATCAACTTTTCTTTTATTTACAATTTTATTTACGTAAATGATATCAAATCAGTCTCAATATCCTTTTATCTCTCACAATAGTCTTGCATAAAATGAAAAGATAAAAAAATATAATAAGATCATGTTTTAGAATTCAGACAAGTTACTTTATAAACCACAAAAACATTTCGCTGGTTCCAAATCGGCTTCTTAAAGTTTCATAATTTTAGTAACAAATAAGTAGTGAAATAGTCGATAGAAACTTATTTTATTTGCTGATTCTATTAATGATAAAGTAAGCAAATATATCCTGACCTAACCAAATTACACAACAAACAAATTGAACACCAATTAAATATAGGCTATGATTAGTACATAGCATATGCATTGGCTTGCATTCAAATGGATATTGCTTAGCACTTTATGTAACTGCTTAACCCAATTACCTAGTCGAAGCTCGTTCCGAGTCATTTGTGTTTACAGAGCACTAAAGTCCACGAGCCACAACCCCGTTAGGTATACATAAATCCCTCATTATTAGTCTATTCCGAACGCTAGCGTTTGTTTATGGTTGGTATCTGTAGTATTGTCTTTGGAGGAGTATTGTATAGTGGACTTTAAATAAAAATATTATGGAAAATAAGTCTATCTTCGTATTTTCTATCCTAAGATTTGACTTTTTATTTTAAAATATCATAAAGGTAGAAATTTAAAATATCTTGCGCTAAGGTTTCTGCGCGTACTAAATAATATATTAAAAAAATACTAAATTTGTTAAAACTAAACTAAAGTAAAGATAAATCTTGCATTGTAATTTTCTAGTGTGTATGTGTGAAAACTATAAAAAGTTCTTTGCAATAGTTAGTTACTTTACTTTTTCTTTTTGAGTTTTGTTCCGGCCAAGTGCGAGTCGGACTCGTGCACGAAGGTTTCCGTCAAAAAATTACGTTTGTTGTGTGGGAGCCCCACTTAAAAATTTATTTTATTCTGCTTTTAGTATTTGCTGTAATAGCGGCAATAGAAATACATCATCTGTGAAAATTTCAATTGTCTAGCTCTAGCTTCACGTTTCATGAGGTACAGCCTGGTGACAGACAGACGGACAGTGGCGTCTAGTAATAGGGTCCCGTTTTTACCCTTTGGGTACGGAACCCTAAAAAGTATGTGACTGTGACCTTTACCAACAATGTTAAATGATCATTGCTCTGCTTTTGCTCATCGACCAATGTTGGACTTAATTAATTGGACACTGAACTTGAAAATTTTGGCGAGTGGCTATTATCAAGACCACTATATTCTGAACTCGTACTCATGAACAACTACCTTCATGAGATTCCATTTTTATTTCACAGGGTGTCATTTTATACTGGTCGAGTTAATCGTGACTGGGAAGATTGTTTGGATCAATTTTTGTGTACCATCCGAGGAACGTCAGGTATGACGAGTCATATTAATCTTTACGAAATAATCAATTAAAGAGTGGGGGAAATCTGGATTAGATGGTATCGGTGCTCTGTCGGCACATGAGTCCAATCGTGAGCTCTGTAACAAGAATATTTGCTGGCCAAATGGTTTTGATACTTGCGATTAACAAACTCTTTATTTTTAACCGACTTCAAAAAAGGAGGAGGTTCTCAAGTCGACGGTTTTTTTATGTATGTTTTAACATAACTTCGTCAGTTATTAACCGATTTATACAATTCTTTTTTCATCTTGCGACTAGGGCATGTGGGAAACTATATGAAAAAGCGCAGTTTGCAAATTTTAAAACATTATTTTCTTTTTTTAGGCCGCATAGTTTTCGACTTATAATGAAAAATGTTAAAAAATACCTTCCCCCCCCCCCCTCCCTATCTCCGAAGTTTGCAAACAGAAACATCTGAAATAATTCTATGTGATAGTAATTTATGTAAAGATTACAGGAAAAATAAAACGATGTCTCAATATAACACACTTTTTAGAAATTAAAAACAAACAAAAAAATATTTAGTTCCTCTACCAGTCAACAGATGGCCTTGACCCAAGAAAAATTAATTTAGTTCCACTAACGGTCAAGAGATGGCGCTGGACTAAGAAAAAAAATAGTTCCACTATCGGCCAAGAGATGGTGCTGACTTAATACTGCAATAATAATTTTATTATTCTACAGCTCTCCAGTGTATTATGATGGTACGGAAACCCTCGGTGCGCGAGTCCGACTCGCTCTTGACCGGTTTTTTAATACATATTTCAATTGTAATGTAACATCAGCATTACCCATCATAGCCATATTTCATATTATTAGCTTCAATGTAAAAAAATATTTACTTGCCTATTATCCGTAATCGCAAAAGATTTATAATAATATGATTAAGAAGAGCTTTAACAAGGATTATAATAAACATTATATAAAAGTATATTTACTAACTAACCGACAGAGAACTAAAGTCATCGACATAGCCCACCGGATTAGCAAGCTGAAGTGGCAGTGGGCCGGCCATATTAGCCGTAGAACCGATGGCCGCTGGGGCAGACGAGTTCTTGAGTGGAGACCGCGTATCGGCAAACGTAGTGTGGGACGCCCTCAGACAAGGTGGAGCGATGATCTTCGCAAGGTGGCTGGCAGAAACTGGATGAGTATAGCCGCGGATCGTGCTCAGTGGCGTGCTCTCGGAGAGGCCTATGTTCAGCAGTGGACGATGATAGGCTGATGATGATGATGATATTTACTAAGCAGGCTTAGTAGATAACAATTTTTTATGTACTTAACATTCATAAGAAAGGTGAAATAAACAAAGCAATGTTAGGCATCAAAGTTATGCTACATGCTTGTTATTTTTCATTTACCTACAAGTGATTATTTTAGTGTTTTTTGATGTCAACATAACTACTAATAAAAAAACTAATTTTTAACGCATTCATTAAAGTCAGACTCATGGCACACCCCGGGCACTTCATACAAGCGCAGCGTTTCAACTTCCTATTACACAGACGCTACACAGATGACGTTTTGCACACGCGCAACTGTGTACGTGAACTCTAGTGCTATTGAATGAGCACACGATTCGGCACACGAACTCGCGCGGTGGGGTGAGGTAATTGATTGTGGGGCGGGGCGGAGAGTTTCCTATCTGTACGGTAGTACTTATATCTATTCTGTGCTCGTAGTCAAAGCATCAAGATTTTTAAGCAACGTATACGAAAACATAGTACGGTATGTTTTGGTACCGACTGGTCAGGCATTCGAAGTATTGTCAGTGATTTAATTGAAACAGCGGGGGCCAACCGGTCCGAACCATAGCCCAAAACACAGGAAACAATGTTTTGTATGAAAAATTCCATCTAGTACATTTTAATTGACTCCATATAGTTTAATTAAATAGAAATCCGTTCCGTGATTGATGGTGTACCATCAAATTAGACGTGTGATTACTATTAAACAAATGTTTAGAGGTGAATATATAAAATATTGTAGAATTTGGATCAAAAATTGATTACATACCTACTTCCGACCACAGATTTATACGAGTAGTTAGAGATAATGAACAAAATTCAAAGATGGTTGAAATCACAAGAATATAGCATTGTAGATATTTTATAATTATATATTTTTAAACCAGTTTATAAAAAATGGTTTAATTTTTAGGGTTCCAACAAATTAAGATAAATAAATAGATAAAATCGATTCACCCGTAGCACCTCAAACGGGACTCGAACCCGCACCGTTGGGATGCCGGCCCAAAGCACTGACCAATTATGCTACTGTTTTTTTTTTTGCAAACCTAACATTTAATATTAATTATATAGCTATTTCATCTCATGATTTGGTGCGAGTCGTATTTTTTCTAGAATATTATTTAGTATTGTATTAAAAATACTTGGATGTTTCTTTACAATACAAGAGTTACTATGAGCATCTAGAGAATAATGTTAGTTTAATAAAAAATACGTTAAGAATTAGGATAATGAACTACGACGTTCAGCCTATTCTCTCAGAGTGCACCATCTTGTTAGAAATCTGTAGTTTATTTCATTTAGGTATTTAGATAACTATATGCTTTCAAACAAAAAAATAATTTTTAAAATTGGTTTGAGATTGACAAAGTTATGAGGTAACAAACATAAAAAAAAAAAAACGAACTGAGAACCTCCTCCTTTTTTTGAAGTCGGTTAAAAATAACTATCGACATCTTCAAAATAATAGCGACTCGCAATATAATTATCGGGCATGTCAAATAAACAACTTTAGAAGCATCTGCGA
The DNA here is from genome assembly GCA_950108535.1 of Agriphila straminella. Taxonomy (NCBI): domain Eukaryota; kingdom Metazoa; phylum Arthropoda; class Insecta; order Lepidoptera; family Crambidae; genus Agriphila; species Agriphila straminella. Next base: position 11,388,472 of record OX467312.1, read on the forward strand.
ATTGAAAGCTGATATTGAGATAGTTTGACCCTTACTTGTATTAAAAGCAATAGGCGATCTCCTTGATGAATAGAGCAGCTCAAAACTAATCTGAACCGCTGTAACTTTGACAGGAGGTATTAAGGAGTACAAAATGTCCTTAGATACGGCACCGGTTAGCAGTCCGGTTCCTACATTGTCTGTTACAAGTTGCTACTTTAGTTTGGCACTTCCGGAATCTGCCTGGAAGCTTGTTAATAGTACTCATGAAGTTTATAGAAAGGAATTGGAAGTAAATAATATGATGTATGTTATTATAAAGTAGGCACAAAATATTTTTTATAATCATGGTATAAAATAGATAATAATACCACAGTATACAGTTAGGTAGGAAAAGTATGACTCAATTTTTTTGTAGAAAGCCCTTTCTATAAAAAACTATTCGCGCACGTTTCACACGCGATAATTTTGACGCAAGCAACACATGTGTTTTTGGGCTACCCAAATCGCAAGCAACACATTGTGTTTTTTCAATTTGGGTAGCCCAAAAATCTTTGCATTGCTGCAACAAAATTATCGCGCTTCAAAAAAATCGTGGAACGCGCCAGGTCTTATTTAATTATTTTTATTTACCCATAAATTTAATTTCAATTTACGAAATAGGTCGGACTTCAGTTAGAATTTTATCACGGCGTCGAGCGGTGATCACAATGTGAGTTTACTGCCGTGGACTTGACAACTTTATTGTTAACTCGCGATGGTCATTTAAACTGAAATTTTAATTAGAACCCGTATTACCTTGTTAGTTATTGGCTGTATTTTACGGCGCTCCCGGGATAGAAATCGGTAGGAAATCAGGGCTGCAATCTTCATTGAATTAAAAGGATTTGACTTTGTATCAAATTTTGTTAATCACGATACGATCCTCCGGTGATTATATCAAAAAACATTCGTGCCACGTCACTCAAAGAAGTTAGATGAGAAAATGGTGCAATTCCCAGGGCGCTGCATTACCAAACCAGCCAATCTCTGGCTACTAACTTTAATACTTGTGTCGACAAACTTTTAATAAAGATTAGGATTATTTTTTGAATTATATAAGTTAATTATCTTTGGATAATACCAGACACAATAAAAGTCTTCGGAATGATAATGGAATGGAAAAAAATAAGACCCAAATAAAACAATAAAGAGAGCAAACACAAAACGAAGGGAAACACTATAAATCAGCTGTTGTGGAAGTGTCTCCTTTACAAAAGTATGGATAGAAGCAGACGGTTGACGTTGGGCCTGTTAACTCGAAATTTATTGTTCATCATGGCCGGAGAGGTCTCATTCTCGTAAATTTCTTGTAATACGAGTGGATTGATGCAAGATTACAGCTGATAAGTACGGAGCGGAAATAATTGGGAAGTTTTATAGGCATACCGGGTCCAAGGAGAAGCCTCGATGGCGTGACAATGTTACGTTTTCCGATCCCTTCCATGTAATCACCTAAGCGCGAAGGAGTTAAGGTTCAAATTCCAATACTATTATATCTTAATTTGGTTCTCCTGGCTGATGATTGTGAATCGGTTCTGGTCACTGGTCTTGTTAAAAAATAGAATTAGATTATATGAGAGCGGAATCTGGATTGTGTTGTAATAAATTGCTTTTGTTTTTCGATTTAGTTGCCTAGTTAATTTTTATGACTTAATTTCCTTTATTCATTGCTGTACTTTTTCGGTTGTTTTAAAATAATGAGCTCAATGTTCTTAACTTAAATAAAATGCTTAAACGTTATTGCTCCTTTAAGTTCTTTATGTTTCTATTTCAAAACCACATTGTTATTTTTAGTCATTGAACTAAGATAATGTTTTAAATTTCATAAAAATTGGGTAAGGATAAATAGTCGCCTGGCTGGAAGGGCCTGGTTTAATTTTGATTTCAGTTGGGTGGTCTTTATCAGGTGTGTTTAAAAAAAATATACCTGTATACTAATACACTTTAGCCAAATTGAAACGGAGTTAGCTTACGAGTTGGTAATTCTAAATCAAAATTTACTGAGAAATTTTTTTTCAAACTTAGAGAAAATGTTACTGACCCCTTAAAGAAAACGTTGCTGGACCAATAATACCTAGTGATAGTTACGTATGTAGCTAGACTGAGTGAAAGGTTTACTTTTTCCTTATATGGGTATAGTTAAGATTTTTATATATTTTTAATGATGATAAGTCTATAAAGAACAGTGAAATATAACGCGACATGTTTTCCAAATAACACTACCACACGCTGACAACAGTCATAGGTTTACTTAAGTCTTGGAATAATAAGACAAGCTAACATAACAAAACCGGAATGTTTTAAGCAATTAATGTTTTAGTATACCAATATGGCGCTCATCAGAGTCTTGACTCGACCCAAATAGTATCTTGTTATTCGACATCTGTTTAATTTATTAAGACTTTTACTGTCTTACTTTAATGTCCACTAATTTGATGTCCCAATAACGGTTATTTTTGGTGAAGTGAGTGTTTTAAAGTTGGACATTTTCTCTACTAGTTAAATTGAGTTTGCGAGCATTCTGCTAATAGGTAGTGAACGAATTGATACAAATTGGAAAATAGTATCTTGTTATTCGACATCTGTTTAATTTATTAAGACTTTGACGGTTCAACTTTAATGTTCACTAATTTGATGTCCCAATAACGGTTATTAAGGTTCCGTACCAAAATGGTAAAAAGGAACCCTTATGGTGTGACTCAGTCTGTCTGTCTGTCACAGCTGGATATCTCGAGAACTACTAATGGTATCAACTTGAAATTTGGAATAGTTAAAGATGACGTTTGTTCAACTATTTTGAAAATAAGAAAGAAATAAAAAAAAAAAAATTACAACAGGGACTGAAAAGGGGTCTTAAAAATTTTAAGTAAGGCGACTAGGGCATGTGGGTTATAATTTGAAAGAGCGCTGTTTGCACATTTTAAATCATTTTTTTCTTTTTTTTTAGGCCGCATAGTTTTCGACTTATGATGAAAAATTTAAAAAAATACCGTTCCCCCCCCCCTTATCTCCGAAGTTTGCTAAGAGAAAAATCTGAAATAACTGTATGTGATAGTAGTTTATGTAAAGAATACAGGAAAAATAAAACGATGTCTCAATATAACACACTTTTTTAGAAATTCAAAAAAACAAACAAAAAAATATTAGTTCCTCTACCAGTTAACAGATGGCCCTGGCCCAAGAAAAATTAATTTAGTTCCACTTACGGTCAAGAGATGGTGCTGATCTAAGAAAAAAAAATAGTTCCACTATCGGCCAAGAGATGGTGCTGGCCTAATACTGCAATAATAATTTTATTATTCTACAGCAGGCTCTGCAGTGTATGTATTTATTTTGATGGTACGGAAACCCTCGGTGCGCGAGTCCGATTCGCTCTTGCTTGACCGGTTTTTTTTTGGTGAAGTGAGTGTTCTAAAGTTGGACATTTTCTCTACTAATTTGAGTTTGCGAGCATTCTGCTAATAGGAAGTGAACGAATTGATACAAATTGGAACAAGTTGGGCTGACAAGTGTGCACAGTGCCCTGTTTATCAAAACTTACAAGCTACAAGTAAAATTTACATGAAAAATTTAAGAAGTTCATGTAAATTGTGTCTTTTTTCCAATAATGTAGGTATGCAAGACACTTGTAAAAATTGTCAGACATAATGGAGAGTCGCCGGACACCCTCAGAAATACTCAGGATGTTCCATTGAGTTTTTTACAAGATGTAAGTTTTTTTTACAAGTTTTGATTTTTTTGATTATCGAAATGACTAATATAAGGGTGAAAACATATTAGTTAAATAAACAAAAACATTTGTAGCGTTTAATTTAACGTGTTTTGACAAACGGATTTCTGGAATAATTATTTGCATAATGCTTCTTTTTAAAAAGTGCAAGACTTGTAAGTTTTGATAAACAGGGCACAGATCTTATGACATACAGTGCACTAGATTGCTATCGGACGCCGGACGGCTTCAAGGTTACGTCTGCGATTACGTCCGATATTTTGCTCTTTATCTCTTTTTATAGTCCAGATACCTGCCCTTTGAGGAATACCTACCTCAAAAATGCAATAACAAGATGATGATATAAATATTTATTACCTAATTACCGAAAGCTGCTTTAATGCCTCGAAGGCTTAAGCTCATTCACACCACGACAGCGGCAATTTTTATTTGTCATAAATAAAAATTTACCTCGTTAAAAACATAATAAACTTGTCCAATACCTATCATTCTGTCAGCCGAAATGAAGTGTTCATTTCGCAAAACGCCAAGGTGTTAAAAAACTCATTTCAAAAAATATTATCATGGTCATAATAATAACTTCTTATATGAAACTTTTATTCACCACATTGCATATTGTAGACATTAACTCTTATCACTTCAAAATCTACACTACTTTAAATCTAGCTTACAATTTGAACTAAGAAATTGAATCTACAAATTTAAGCCCTAAAAACAACTTTAATAACAAAATAAAAGAGTTCAGAATTCAAAGAAATGTTTTCACACAACAGTAATGTTATATTTGTTTTCCTAATATAATCCGATTCATTTTAATATAGTGGCGATACAAAACACGTTCCTTGTAAGTTCTCGTGCTAAATTATCAAAATGTGACGTTTTATCACAAAAGAACAGCAGTTTACACTTAAACAAGTGTCGGTGACACTATCGGATTCAAGTTATGCGTTTAGGAACCTTATTAAATAAAACTTTATCTATAACATTGACTGGAGCATGGTGATTGGAGTCAGCATTACGTGGATAAGAACTTTAAATAATATTTAAATTAAAAAGTAAGATAACTTCCATAATGGAATTCTTTATTAATTTATCCATTTCGTTCTTAAAAATAGGTGATTGACGTAAATTTTGGGTATATTCCGCACTGTTTATTTGAAGGTTAACGGACAAAATGACATTTAAGTATATTTAAAAATCTAAAATTAATAAAACATACAGCGTGGAGCGGATTGCTTAATTATAATGGGTTATCTAATAAGATAGCCAATTGATTCCATTGAAATTATTTTCATTGGAAATATTGAAAAGGCTAAGCGTATCCATACTAAAAACTGTATTCTACCGGATAGCGATAAGAGCTCTTTAGAATATAAGATTACCTTTATTTTATTCAACACTGAATTTTGGTAAAATAATTTAAATGAAATAAATAACATAAATAAACTTTCTTATAAACTAGTTTAGACCAAAATTTAAATTACTCGACCGTCACTTGAATAATTTATCATTGAAAAGATAAGTTGCTACTTATCTTACGCTAAGTAAATACGCTTATTTATCTTTGTGCTTAATTAATTAAGTATTTTGAAACGCTTTTAATTTACAGAGTTTTAATGTTAAATACGCTTTTCATGTTGAAAATCATTATAAAGTGTTATTCTAGTGTTATCAGTTAAATTTTATGTTCAACGAAAATGTGTTGTGAAAATTTTATTCAGAAATGTCTCGCTTTTAGCGCTATATTTGCGAAACAAAAGCTTGCATTCAAGCTCAAATATTTACAAGTAAAATAAATTGTACACATTGCTTTTCTGCCTTTGGCCTAAGGCCTAAACATCATAGTCGTAGAAACATATCCATGCACGTCATTCAAATGTAAGCAACGATCTATCAAACAGACAGGATAAACATTACTTATAATTTACAAGTCATTAAAATAAACAAATGCTTTTGATGTGCGTTAGTGATGGGACTATACCGAATATGGTTCCGATATTCTACCGATTAAGGAATATTGAAAAAACTAATTAAATGCTGTTATCAATCAAATTGTATGTTACACAAAGTTTGTTTCTTAGTTATTATAGTATTTTTATAGGAGCTCGGTGGCGCAGTGGTTTAGCGCCTGGCCCAGCGATTGCGGAGGTTAAGCAACGTTCGCAAGGGTCGGTCATGGGATGGGTGACCAAAAATTTATTATCTCGAACTCCTCCGTGCTTCGGAAGGCACGTTAAGCTGTTGGTCCCGGCTGCATTTGCAGTCGTTAACACCCACCAATCCGTATTGGGCCCGCGTGGTGGGTTATTGCCCATTCTCCTTACCACCCATAAGAAAGGCCTGTGCTCCAGCAGTGGGGACATAGTATTTTTTTATAAATTATGATAGTATTATTATACGCATAACGAAGTCAAAAATCACGAACTCTCATAAAACAAACTTTTATTTCATTAATTTATTTATATTAATTAATAAAGACGTCAATATAACATCTACCGCACAGACGGTATTTTACGACTTATTCCATTATTCTATTCGAAATATATATTACCCCTCACTAGAACGTTCATAGAAAAACATAATTAGCTATTATTATTATTATATCTTGTTAAAATTATTTATATCTTGTTAAATATTATTTTATTTCCGAAGACAGGAGTAATCATTCAGAAACGTTGACGTCGTCGTGTGTATTTTGAAATATGGCGTCACAAGTTATTTTCAAAGATAATTAATAACTCTCGCCTATCTCGTTATGGAAAGTAAAAATGTAGAGAGATGAATATATGTAAATTGAAACGATCCTTATACTTATGCATATCAGTAATTATTTTTTTGTCAGTTCAGTTAAAGTCAACAAAAACTTAGACCTTTATTAATAAGTAAGCTTTAATATTAAGATAATTTTACTTGATATTTATTTAAGCTTAAATTAATCGAAAACTTGATTTTGCCAATTTAAATGGCATGGTGCAGATTTTTAAACCGGTCTTAAACTTTGTTGTACTTAGTCCGCGTAAACATAATATTGTTATCATCATATTATTATCAGACACACGACACACCCAGCTGGATGGCATCAAAGATACATCTGCAACCAACGTTTTCCCGCGACCTTCACCAGATCGTCGGTTCACCTCGTAGGGGGTCTGCCCACGGAGCGTCGTCCGGTGCGCGGTTACCATTCATGATACCAACCAAAATCGTGTAACTCAACCTCTTTTTCACAATAAATAATTGAAATCTTACTAAGGTTCAGGCTTATTAAGGCAGAAAACTTATTAAGGCTCAAAGCGCAGATTCGTCCTGTCATGGAGTACTGTTGTTACCTGTGGGATGGTTCTGCTAAGTACCAACTTGAACGGCTGGAATCGATTGAAAACCGTGCCAGGAGGCTCATCGGAAACTTGACATTGGCCACGGCGGAACTTCCGAGCCTCAGTCACCATCGCAAAGTTGCATATTTATTGTTTTTTTATAGAATACACGTTGGAGAGTGTGAGAGGGAACTGCACGACCTTGTTCCTCCAGCCCCTTTCCACCATCGGGGTACCAGACGCAGGTTAGCATATCGCCCTTACATAGTAGATACTCCAAGTGTCCGTACCAAGCGCTTCGCCAACACATTTTAAATATGAACTGCTTAAGAATGGAATGAGCTGCCTGCTCATGTGTTCCCAGATAGTTACAAGTGTTACAACCTTGATCTCTTCAAGGCAAGAGTGAATAGGCATTTCCTGGGCAAGCATGGTACACCTTAGACCACATCCTGTTTACCAACCAAGATGGTGGTTAAATGCCTGTCCAGTTACCAATAAAAAAACAAAAAAAGGTCAAGATATTTCTAAGCTGGTAAGAAAGAATACAAAGTAATAAAGCCGAAAGCCTTAAATGTAATGTTTCATTATCGTTTCTGTTAATAGTTTGTAAAATGAGTAGAAGAATTAATGTTTTTTTTATTACATTAACACCGAATGAATAGTAAAACACATTTCCTATGTCCATAAACTGCATTCGTTATTTAATGTGCATTCATCAGATCAATAAAACTTAAATCTGAGATATTGAATTTAATTACTTACATGGACGTTAATGTTAAACACGGGAAAAGAAAGTTGATTTTTATAGTACCTAATTCTGATTTAGATTCGGTTTAATATATTTTGGGGATTCTGTCTTATACATTTTTAATATAAATGAGGTTAATCAAATTGTCATGTCATTATTATTTGTTATTTATTTATTATTATTTATTATATATTATATTTATTATATATTATTATTTATTATATATTATATATTATTATTATTTATTCATCATTATTGTTTTAAAACTTATATATTTTAAAAATATTTATTGTAGAAGTACTTTGATTATCTACGTGCACATTCGTATATAGCTATTATTAATGACAAAGGCCCCTCTATGACTGACTCACAAAATGCCTAAAGCTAGGGTTTCCTAGGAAGACGGTGCCGTCATATTACGGCCGTAATATAGCGGCGTAGAAAGTTGTCTATATGTTAACAATATGGCGCGCCGTATTGTTTACATAGAAAACTTTCTACGCAGCTAAATTACGGCCGTAATATGACGGCACTGTCATCCTAAGAAACCCTAGCTTAAGAGGTCCATCTAGTTGTAATCTTACAAACGTATTTTTCTAAAGTAAAAAATAACTATCTACTTATATAGTTACCAGTGGCGAAGGGTCCATAAAAGCCTATCGAAGTTCCAGAAATTCCACCCCACCGATCTACTATGCAGACCATAACATTTTTTTCAACACACTTGCTCGTAAAGTGAGCCCTAATACATCGCTTTTAGGGCCATAAACCGAGCTATAACAAACGCGTGCAATAATATATAAAACACTAGTTCGTAATAGAATTAACCCTACAAAGTTAAATTAGTACCTTACTGCAAGTTCTATGCTAGTAAACAGTGCATTCCCAATTTAGCCGGGTAATACAGTTATTTTTTTTAGACAACAAAGAGGTTTTATGCTGCTGAAAATTCATATATATTTTTGGAATAAATAAATGTGCAAGTCCTTAATTAAGTCAAATAAATATATATTATTATCAAGTTATTCATAATTCACAATATTTTGTTATAAAATATTAAAATATTTGCATTTGGTCACTTAAAATTATCATTTTGAAGTATTAGTAGTAGGCTGTATGCTCCTCACCCCTTTGTTCGCAAAATATTCTTGCGTTGGGCGTGTGAAAAAAAAAACAAAAAAAAACATGCGCGCCTTTGCCCTTTTCCCATTAATTATCATATTTTGTTTTTGCCATATTTGTTGCTGTGTGATAAATTACTTTGTTTTTTCCTCGCAAATGTGTTGAAAAACGTCGTATGAAACTCGTGAGCTCTTGCTTATTGCAACCTAAGCTAACTTGTCTCATAATGTACTATATAGCACGGCTTACCTTCGCCATAATATCAGCCTATCACCCCTCGCCACTGCTAGGTACCTACACAATACCTACACTATCAGTTTGAACGTAGTAATTATCACAATGGACCTTTTTGCTGGTACATTAAGCATTCCATCACTAGAGGCAAAATTTAATTGCATCGTTATGCCGCTGACCGGTCATCAAACACTGATCAATATTGACTGAACTCTTAATATACCTTAATGGATGACGAGCGGTCAACCGTCCAAACACAGGAACGTTTGCCGATGCTTTTAAAAATAAAAAAGCACAGAATAAAAAATAATGTGTCCTGATTAATCGATGGGTATAAAGCGACACGGGAAATATTTTTGTGAGTCATTAGCTTGATGGCGTTCGCTCAGTTAGTGTCTTGTGCACTTGTTACTATTTCGAATATGTGTTGAGTACGTTGACTTGGTTTTTTTTTATTTTAAATAATGATTACAACTTTTAGTTGTTAAATGAAATGTTATAAAACTGTCAGTTTGTTATGTGACTGACTGAATTTGAGTCTGACATAATAATCAAATTAAGTAAATTTTTTTTGGGTTATGCGCAACATTGGGCATCTTATGACTGATGATAAATATTTATATTTAATTCAGAATATCGATCGAATTGAAAGTGAAAATAAATGGCACACCAAAAATTTACAACTGCTAGATTTTTTCGTTTTTGCGCCAAAACATAGTGTTCTGTAGCAAAATTCAAATGACACCCCAAAAAGGAAGCTAAAGCCGCTCCGTTAGCAAGTCATCAAAACAGAAACAAAAGAAGCTCGGAAAGCCACACAAAGCAAACACACGAGCAAAACAAAACTTTGAAAAAGATAGTTAAGAGCAATTTAATAGAAATTTGCATAGCCGCAATTTGGTCAGTCGGACGAGCTGTTGATTTCTCGCTGCGTCCACCGAACTCGGTCGCAGTCCAATTTTGGTCCTCAACTCAGCAAAAAGTTAGAGCGTGGTCGCTGGCAGGTAACTCGTTCATTGTGACGGCGAGTAAATTTGCATTGTAATGGATATCCGGGCTTTCGTTGTCAACTCTTGTTTATGTATGATCATCTTCACTACGTATGCAACTGGGAGGTTCGTTTGTGAACAGCATAATTTCATATTGTTTACCTTTTGGTATTATGCGCTTTTTGTTACATGTACAATTTACATTAGGAATGATTATTAGGTTGTTGACTGTTGTTTTATTTATCAGCTCTTTTTCCTTCCTATTTTTGATACATACTGAAAACATAATTAAAAATGTGTTACTCAACTATGATAGTTTGAATTAGAACTCAATAGAGTTCTAATTCACATATACATACTATCATTGATATTATTACTATTATTTTTAGAATCATTTAATATCAACAATTTCATTGAAAATAACGATGCAAGTAAATCTTTGATATCTAAATCTTTAGATTGTTATAACAATTGCTTTCAGACAGTTGTATTCATTTAAACAGTTGTGGGTGGCCACAGTCACGACACTATTGTTATTTGGCAAGATATATTCATCACTTTTGTCGAAAACCACAGGACAGAGGACAATACCAATAAAATATCACAATTGAGGTGTTACCACCAACATAACGTTGTCAATGACCTTAGACATTTAATAAAAAGCTAAATAATATTGCTTGATACTTTTGTTCCCTTTGGCAGCTGCATCAATGAAACTGAACTCTTCGAATTTCCGTTACCAAACTTACCGACTGAATGACGCTTATCATTTTGCTCAAAATGTTCATATTGTTTAAAAAAAATGCATTGTTTTTTGAATAAATATATTAGCAAATAAAAAAAAGTGTTTCTGTGTATTTTACAAATTGAGGCTTGTATAAGTAACATATCTTGAACCCCAAACGTCAACTTTAAAAATCATTTTGGTAAAATTAAATACATAGGATAGAATGATTAAAACCGTTTTGATCGATTAAAATTCTGAACTTTTTAAAAGTTTACTAGGATTCTAAAACGGTCTTCACAAAATTCCATTGGTCAAAAATAGCAAAAAGTTAGACAGCTTTTGCCGACCGAACGATCAGCCTAAAAATGTTCGGAGCAATAGTCGTTTGGAGTGTGCTGTCCACAATTGAAATGAAGCAAAGGCATCTCCGCATTGTTCCTTTGTTGCTCGCTCGTGGCCAGAACCTTTGTCCGAGAATTGTTTTATACAAAATGTAAGTCACGAATACCATGTACTGTCTAACTGAATAAGGACGGCTCTCTTATTCCTCTACCTCTGGTTGTAGTGATACGCTTGGTCAGTACAACTCTATTATAAGTGTTTGAAGAAGTTGTTTGAAGTTTTGATTAGGTTTTTTTAACTCAATTCAATATGCGTTAAGATAGGTACTCAGAAGCAGACCCATTCCCGCTGGCAGCACCCGTTCACGAGCATGACGCGTGGACCAGCCATCGCTTCGCTCAACCATATTTGAGGGAACGTAACGACCCTCCCCACACGACACCACCGCAGAAATGATTAAAGAGAGCATGACATACTTAGGCCACCCATCCTAAGGCACTGAATTGAAAACTAATATCCAAAAGCTTTTAGGTAGGCCTATGACAAGTAGTTACTGTCGTCAGCTGGTATCAAGGTGACGGTTCATCACTGAATCCGATTCCTTACCATATTTTGAGACACAGAAAAGTTACTATTTAGACATCCATTATTATACAAAAAGTAGAACACAACCCCCTAAGTCACTGCGTTCTAAAAATCTCCACAGAAATTGCAATTCCTATTTCAGCTGTGATTCTCGTCGTGATAGGGGTCATGCATGATCCACACAAAACGGAAGACTTCCAGGCATTGCGGTATCAGAAAGAAAGTGCAACCGATGCGGTTTTATTGCACCCCGTCGACAAAGCATTTCTTGCGGTAGAATAGAACGAAATTGAACATGGCATCTTCGCAATAATACAATACCTACTTGTTCATTTTGAGGCTTCGTATCATTGTTTTATTCAGCAAATCATTTCAATTTCAACTGGTTATCTACCTTAATTTTTACTCTGTTTATAATATAGAAGATTCGCTATTGCGAATGAAGTATTCCTTATTTATCCATGTAACTCTCAGGAAGATAAAATAAGTACCTATATCTTACGTTAAACAACATCATACCAATTTTAATAATTTTTATAAAAGCACATTGTTTTAAGACGTTTGTCACACAGTATTGGCAGTCGCTTTTCTCTCTTTAGTACCTACGTTTCAAATCGAAACGAACTTTGAAGGTTGGTTTCAGATCAAAACATATTTTGACATACTTAGCTATTATTTCGGTGTAGGAAATATCTCTTTGAGAAATTCTAGTAACAATATTGTGATACCTTGAGAAAATACCCTTCGAAATACCTTATGATTTTACGCTCATTTACATACAACAATATCCTTTGAACACTTGCTCCTTAACCTTCAGATTAAGTCAAATATGGAAAATGCCTTTGACACGTTCAGTCACAATAAGACCCCATAATCGTTACCTGAGGGCATATTACAAACAAAAGAATTACGATAATCGAATGATATTCGTCGATCGATTCTTATGCATCCTACTAGCGGCCGCTCGCGACTTCTTTGCGTGAATCCTAGGGAACCATTTACCAGGATAAAAGCAGCCTATAAGTTAATCCAGGTTCTAATCTGTCTACCAACCAAATTTCATCCAAATCCGTCCAGCCTTTTAGCCGTGAAGAGGTAACAGACACATACCTACATTGCACACGCAAACTTCCGCATTTGTAGGAATATGATACTTAGAAGGATAAATGTGATTTTGTTTTGTACTAAGTTAGTTAATCACGCAAAAAAAATAATGAATTTGGATGAAAGGCAGCACACAGATACCTAGTTTACGACCTGGATTAAAGCTTAAGATACTTTTTATAGTGGCCAAAGGGTCCCAACCCAAGGGATTTCTTGAATTCCCACGTAGGCGGGAGGAAGCTGGCTCACGGAGTGGAACGAACATCGTCCGATTATCGCAATTATTTTTTTATAATAGGCCTCTGGTGCATAAATACCGCGGATTTGCCGGTACCGAACTTGACCTCTCACTATCTTAATCTGATGTCAAGATAGCCGCCTACATTGTTCTCAGCGGGAGTCCATTGAATTTGCGAGAAATTTTATTAGAACCCATTAAGGTTCAAATTAGTCGAGCAGGATTTAAGGACAGTCACGAAATAGACTCGTCTTACATGGCAACATGACTCTGTAACACGTTGCTCGTCGTGATTTTGAAATTCGCATGTGCAATGCATCCTTATTCAGATTCCTTTTTCGACTCAACACTGGACTTGTATTTGACCCCTTTCTGAACAATAGAAATGAGTATGAGGGCAATAGCAGTTTATTGATGACGAATATGGTTAAGTACTACCAACTATTTGTTATGTAATATTTATCTTGAATATTTCGTTATGCTCACTTTCAAAGTACTTGTTTTGAGAAGTATCATCAAAGAACCTGTTTTGGTAGGATAAACCGTTCTATTAGGTACTTAGTATCTATTTTATGATACCTACTAGTTTTATTAATACACAAAAAATATATCGGTGCATAGCAAAAGCAATACAACTACCACTACGTATAAAAAGGAATATTGCAAGGAGATTTAAAAAATGTGTCAACTTTATACTACATCAATATACGCTGGAAACTGAACTCTATCTCAAAGCACTTAAGTGGGTTTTCATAGTTAACGAAATTACTATAAACATTTTAAGTCAGACTATGCGCCGAGTTTGCTTTGTATATGGGAACATAGGGTAACTTTCAAACAGACTAGATGACGCTCTTTTTAAATTCACTGAAAATATAGGTCTTGTGGGAATAGTAGCTCTCCTCCCGGCTGTTTATTTTAGAGAAAATATCATAATGCTGTGAAAATATGAAAGCCCTGTGATAACAGTGGAAAGCTTGAAAGTTTTTATTATTAAAAGCAAACCTAGCTTAGATGAAAAGTTCAATTTCTTTTAAAACGAAAAAGCTCAAAAGTCATGCAATTTTTTAAAAAATTAGGAAAATACTTTAAAATGCCAAAAGGAACGTTTATATTATAGTATTAAAAAAAACCTGTCAAGAGCGAGTCGGACTCGCGCACCGAGGGTTTCCGTACCATCATACATAATAGACCATACAACAAGTAAGTGTGCAGCATAATAAATACACTGCAGAGCTGTAGAATTATAAATTTTTTAATTGCAGTATGAGGTCAGCACCATCTCTTGGCCGATAGTGGAACAATTTTTTTCTTAGGCCAGCGCCATCTCTTGACCGATAGTAGAACTAAATAAATTTTTCTTAGGTCAGGGCCATCTGTTGACTGGTAGAGGAACTAAATATTTTTTTATTTGTTTTTTGAATTTCTAAAAAGTGAGACATCGTTTTATTTTTCCTGTAATCTTTACATAAACTACTATCACATTAGTAGTCCTCGAGATATCTAGCTGTGACAGACAGACAGACAGACAGACTGAGTCACTTTTTACCATTTTGGTACGGAACCCTAAAAAAAAAGCGATTGATCAAATTCAAATAAGAAGAAGCAGTCGATTGTCAACAATAGTCTTCAGGATCAGGAAATGTTCCAAACTTTATCTTCAAACTTCACGCTAATGAAATCCGAGAGAGCGGAAATTGCGTACAAATAAATAAACGTAGAGTAGTTCGCTTAGCAACTTTTAAATGTACTACCGTTGAATATAATGCCTTTGTTAATTCAAAAGCAAGTTAGAATACGAGAGAGATTGAACTAAAAATAGTATCGGATTAAAAAAAATACTTTTAATAAAATTTGATTAAGGAATTTTGTGATTGAAACTCAACTAACAAATGTTTCGTCGAAATGTTTTAGCAAAAAACTAGTTTTTCGTGAAAAATAGTGCTGCTACAACCAACACCAAAACCGTAAATAGTAACGTACTCATATGTTTGTCACTGGATATCTATGAAAGTATGTAAAAATTAGTAAACATTTCCAAAACTTTGTTATTCAGACATTTTTGAACAAACTACTATTTAATTGTTGGACTCAAATTATTATTTATTACAAGTAAAAATATTGAACGGTAACAATTTAAAAAAACCGGCTAAGTGCGTCGGGCCACGTGCCGTAGGGTTCCGTAGTTACCTTATACCATACTATATTTAATACCACTATCATTTTTCGTCTGTAAAAATAACTTTGTTTTTCACAGTGTTGGTATGAATGACAAAGTTATATTTGCGGTTTTGGAAAATATGATAATTATATCTCGAAAACTAATTACTATATCTCGTTCAAACCAATTTTCGTTGAAAGTTTTTGTTAAGATCTATTGCAAATATTTTTTTACATTTTTCACTCTCTTATTTCAAAAGTTAGAGGGGGGGGGGACACACATTTTACCACTTTGGCAGTGTGTATCTTTCAAACGGTTGACTTAGAGAAAAAATTGTCTTAGGAACCTCAATGTCATTTTTAAAGACCTATCTATAGACACCCCGCACGTATTGGTATGAAGGAATTTTCAGTTAAATCTTTATTATTTTTTATTTTTGTGTTAAAATCGTTAAGCAGTTAACAGAATACATCTACGTATTAAGTTTCAACTGTGTAATACTAATATTTTCGGAATAAAATGACTGTGACATACGGACGGACAGACAGACAGACATGACGAATCTATAAGGGTTCCGTTTTTTGCCATTTTGGCTACGGAACCCTAAAAACGAGTGCGAATAAAGAATATTTTACGGTCATTTGAATCTTGAATACAATGACAGGGAAAAAAACACAATTGTGAGTCCGGAGTCGGAGAACGAATAAAATATGAAAGCTGTAAAAATGGCGCTTTGGAAAGATAGTAATAATAAAGTAGTCAAGAATGGACAATAAGAAATGATCCAACCTTTATTGAAACTGCATGACGACCGTTAACTGAATGTCTCGGGATCAAAAACTGGTTGAGTCCAAGTGTTGTGTCTTGAAATTGAAGTTGAAGTTGAAAAATGAAATAGTTCAAATTGAAATTACCTTGCTAATAAACGTTGTATGTGATTAGGTAGTTAAACATTATTTTGTTCTTGTCTTTTTAAAGTCTTAAATAGTTTGACAGAGAGTCCGGTGTGTAACTATACAAATACAGTGGCGGTCACATAAAAAGACACCAGTCGATTTTCATACAAATGGAAATGAGGTTATGAAGCCTTGGTTCTCCGCCAAGGATTGACCTAGCTGTGATCTGGATCTCCTATATTAACTCCCTGGATGGCCATCATCAGATCACAGCTTGGTCAAATCATGGAGGAGAACCAAGGCTTCAAAGTTACTTCATTTGTATGAAAATCGACTGATGTAGTTTTATTTATTCTTATGCTGGTGTCTTTCGGCTTAAGTCCACCATTTTATGTACCTAATATCTTTAGTTATAAATTTTAAATAAATAGCAATTTCTCACAAAAGCTTTTTGTAGGTAAATTCACAAATATTAAGTATAGAAAACGCTTAATTATGCCTATAGGTTATATCCAAAGAATTACCGAACATAAGGAAGTGATTTAAAAACACTTAAAATTATAAACTCTTATGAAAACATTCTCATAGTAATTATCTATCACATCAATATATTTTTTATGTTTTCCGGAAAGGATGCGGTTGTCACATTCTATAAAATTTAAAAGATCTCAATCATAAAAAGAAGTTTATTAATTTACTATTTATGACTGGTTCTATTGCCGATAACTATGTAGATTATAAAGCAATAAAATGAAATGTCGTTTGAGACGATTCCCATGGTTGATAGTTATAAAAAAACAATACCTACCTTATCTCAGTTTTATAATAATGTAACTGTAAAGTTACTTCACAGATTGACAGAGAGACCTGTAAAAATGCGCGTATAAAAACTCGATAGAGAAATTTTGTGCTCATGGGAAATTTTTATAGCGCCATCTACCGTCGAAAAGTGAACTGAGATTTTTCATTATACAATTTACTCCATCGAGTATTTTTTTACACACTTTTTTGTCATTAAGTTTGTGCTAAGAGTACTTACTTACTTTTCTTTGATTTCATTAAATTTACTGTAGCAGTCTGTAGCAATCCATTAAATAGATCGCATATTTGGATTCTAAATTAAGTTAGCTTAGGTTGCTCATTGCATACAAGGCTGTGGGTTGCAGCCCGAGCCGCAGGCGAGGGCGTAACTCAGCCGAGTGTGCAATAAGCAAGAGCTCACGAGTTTCATACGACGTTTTTCAACACATTTGCGGGGAAAAAACAAAGTATTTTACCACACAGCAACAAATACGACAAAAAAAAAATATGATAATTACCTATGGGAAAACCGACTTCAAAAAACCTACCTCTAAAAAGCAAGAAATAATATTCGTAATAATAAAAATATGTACGTCGGGTGGGGCTGGAGTACAAATTTCTTTTTTTTTGTTCTAAAAGCCCCACCCGACTTCAATAGACGTATTTTTATTATTACGAATATTATTTCTTGCTTTTTAGAGGTAGGTTTTTTGAAGTCGGTTTTTTGTTTTTTTTTTAAACATTTTTTATTTTTTTATTTTTAGTGTAGGTACCTTGTAGGTAAGGTATATTATATATGTAGAAAAATCGGCTCAGTCAAACGTAAGATAATCGCGGAGAAACACTTAAATACGGGTCAAACTGAGAACCTCATTTTTTAAGTCGGTTAATAAACTACACTTAAGATATCCCTCTTCCAACAAAAAAATAATTATCTTATTCAGTTCATAAACAAAGAAGTAATACGACCAATCATCGAAGTAATTCACACAAAATCATACTATTTTCGTGCTTTTTTTCAAAATTACTTGAAAGGTACTGAACCGATTTCCAAATTTTAAAAAATGGGACCAACTGGGGAGTGTACCTAATGTAATAACGTTTGAATCATTTCAATCGGTCTAGCCGTCTTCGAGTAATCGGTGGACATACACAAAAAAAAAAAACAAATATACAGACGAACATAGAACCTCCTCCTTTTTTGGAAGTCGGTTAAAAAGCATAAACTTATGGGGAAAAGGCGCGCAGGTTTTTTTTTGTTTTTTTCGCAAGCACAACTCAAGAATATTTTGCGAACAATGGGGTGAGTGAGCATACAGCCTACTTTAAAATTATAATTGTAAGTGATAAAATGTAAATATTTTATAACAAAATATTGTGAATTATGAATAATTTGATAATAATAAATATTTGTTTGACTTAATTAAGCACTTACACATTTATTTATTCCAAAAATGTCTTAAAAATGTATTTGAATTTTCATGCAGCATAAAAACTCTTTGTTGTTACTAAAAAAAATAACTGTATTACCCGGCTAAATTGGGAATGCTCCGTTTAGTCGCATAGAACTTGCAGTAAGGTACTAATTTAACTTTGTAGGGTTAATTCTATTACGTACTAGTGTTTTATATATTATTGCACGCGTTTGTTATAGCTCGGTTTATGGCCATAAAAGCGGTGTATTAGGGCTCACTTTACGAGCAAGTGTGTAGAAAATCCAATTTAGCCGGGTAATACAGTTATTTTTTTTAATAACAACAAAGAGAGTTTTTGCTGCTGAAAGTTCATATACATTTTTAGAATAAATAAATGTGGAAGTCCTTATTTAGTCAAACAAATATTTATTATTATCAAATTATTCATAATTCACAATATTTTGTTATAAAATATTAAAATATTTGCATTTTATCACTTAAAGTTATAATTTTGAAGTAGGCTGTATGCTCACTCATCCCTTTGTTCGCAAAATATGTTTGCGTTGGTCGTGTGAAAAAAACAAAAAAAACCTGCGCGCCTTTTCCCATAATTATCATATTTTGTTTTTGTCGTATTTATTGCTGTGTGGTAAATTACTTTGTTTTTTCCTCGCAAATGTGTTGAAAAACGTCGTATGAAACTCGTGAGCTCTTGCTTATTGCACACTCGGCTGAGTTACGCCCTCGCCTGCGGCTCGGGCTGTAACCCACAGCCTTGTGTGCAATGAGCAACCTAAGCTAACTTGTCTCATAATGTACTATTGCGTGACGATCATTTTCATAACTAACCTGTGATATTCTGCTAAAGGTAATGATTTTATTCTTATTTAGTTTGTAAGTAACTAAATGTTGATTTATGTTAGTCATCCGGAATTCATAGTTATAAGAAATTCATAATTCATAGAAATTCATAGTAACAAGACAGAGTGCTTATTTAGCTTTTATGTAACAAAAAAATCCATTTACATATCTGGATTCATTCAGCATAATATTAGAAACATCTCTCACGTGTTACTGAAATATGTTCAAGATTAAAAGTGGCATAATATTCCATCTTAGTGAATATTTTTCTCCAGTGCTTACATTCAAGCAGAAAATCTGTCTAAAGTTCTTCAAATGGGTACAAAAACTCATTAAATAATTTGTTACTTAGGCCCTTGGTTTTATAACGTTTCTTCTAATATTTAGCTACGAAATAACAACTACTAAATATTCATTGTCACCATTTTATTTGTTTGAACACCGCTACGCACGAGTGACTTTGACTTGTACAATCATCCTCGGAAATAACTTAATAAATTCGTACTTTGTCACACCAACCATAACACTCGTTCAGTAAGTTCTACCTTACAATATGAACGAAGTCATTGGTACAACATGGTACTTAAATGTTCAGTTACTTTTGACGCTGACCATACAATCCCGTTATACAAATAAAGAGAGACCCCAGTATAAATTATAGAAATTGTTTAAAAAACGTATTCGTAGTTGATATTACTATTCAAGTCATATCCCATTTTTATATTTCTTTTGCCGATGTGAAAATTGTTTTCATTATGTTTTTAAGCACCGTCATTGGTAAAGACAATTTTGTTATACGTAAGAAGAATAATTGAAAACATAAAGTCCGTTGACTTAACATGTATATCAATAAACCGATACCAAACATGTTTGGCTATTCTGATTAAAAGAAAATTTTAGATGGTGTTTCACACATTGTAAAATGAATAAATAACCAATTGTCACTCATAATGATGAAGTACTTACCAATTTGGGGGGCATTTATGTAAAATTTAAATAAAAGTAAAGAAAACATTTGAATGTTTAAAACAATCTTATATAATTTAGTAACTAAATAACTAAAAGTAACTAAATACCAATCTTCCGTCCTTTTAATTTACCAAAATGTTTCTCAAACGCGCATCAATTAACAACAGATTAGCAGAAATAGTAAACGTATATTTTTATCTTATATACATTTACTAATGCATCAAAATTAATAGAGCTAATTGCAATAAAAGATAAACTTACATTTTTATTTTTAACTGACTTCCAAAAAAGAAGGAGGTTCTATGTTCGTCTGTATATTTGTTTTTTTTTTAATAAAAAAAAGGAATCTGTACTCCAGCCCCACCCGACTTCAATAGACGTATTTTTATTATTACGAATATTATTTCTTGCTTTTTAGAGGTAGGTTTTTTGAAGTCGGTTTCTATTTTACATTAATAATTCGCCATTTCGTTTCTAAAATTCTTTTCACTCCTCTTGCTCAAAAAGTCCGTCATTGTAACGTACAAGAACCGAGATAAAATAGCAAAATAACCCCTAGGGGATAAAGTTTTTTCTTTTTTAATGTTTGTCTATTACCAATGAGCCTACTAAAACCAAAAAGTCTTTATTCATAATCACGAATAAAAACTCGCTCGACTTAATACTGTTTCTCATTCTTATTTTTGAAAATGGAACTAAACTTCGGTGAAATTATAGACTTATTTATACTCTGTGCACAGAGTGAATCGTAGAATGCGTGTTTGTGTTGCTTTGCTGCTTCAGCAGAAATTAAAAAAAGGTACCATGGCGCGAAATCTTTAGAATTTTTCTATAATTACAATCTGATTGAATTGTGTGACTGTAAGAGGAAAGAAATACTCTTAAAATATTTTGCCGTCAAGCACAAATCATTTATTTCAATATTGTACAAAAAGTTTATGATGTCGGCGGATAGAAAAACGAGTGGATTCGTTTACGGAAGTAGGTAGGTATAAACTATTTAATATTATATTTTATTTTCTCGCAATCGTAGTGAAAAGTATAGTGTAACACACGACGCTAAAACCCATTGTAACTCGGTTTCTATTTATTCCCTCGCTAAAGCTCGGGAATAAAACTACCTCGTATGCAATGGGTCATTTTAGCGTCTTGTATAACAATCTACTATTTCACCTTACATATTTTTTGTGCTTGCTTGCTATCACGCGTAATGGTAAGCGATGATGCGATATTTACGATGAAACGTGCTTGCCTAGAAGATACCTATTCACTCGCGACTTGAAGGCCCCCATACTGAACCTATCGGAAAACTACTCAGGCAAAGAGTTCCACTCTCTAGCAAGGATGATACAATTTGAAACAAAACTCTTAGTGCGAAACTTTGGAATATCCACCAAAAAGCGGTGGCGCTGATTCATATGTCTGGTTATCCGATGGAAGAAGGAAGATGGCGGAATTTGGATGTGCAATCTGTATTCCGAGTGCAATTCCACTACACACTCTCCGAAATGTATCCGATAAAAAACCGCTAAGCTTGCGCAACCTTGCATCTGTGCTTGAAGCTTTTTGAGCTTAATATAGAGAAGATTATCGTTGCCAATAAACTCCCTGGCCCATACTATGTAATATGTATACATCTTTGTTTTACATAGTTGACTTCACTTTGAATGAATCGGCTTGCACGCATTTTAAAGACTTTTAAAGCAAACGTAAATAGAAAACTATATTTATTTCACTATTGAAATTTACTTTTTACGTTTGCTTTAAAAGTCTTTAAAATGCGTGCAAAGCCGATGCATTTAAATTGGAACTAACTATGTAATACATAGTTAATTATGATTCAAACACGCTTCGTATTATCATTTATTTACTATGCATTTCCATAACATCTTTTAATATCAAGAATACTTACTTGATCATTACTAAAAAGTATACATAAAGTAATAACTGCCCAATTTGTTACAAAAAGAACATTCATCTCAAGATAAATTTCGTATTTGGCTCATGAATTCCTATATTATTTGATAGACTGCCGATGTCTTCCCACTGATAACAATAAAATAAAATAGCCATAGTAGCTAATATTGCTAATATCAAGTATTTACTGGACACAATGTCGTATTTGTGGCCGAGATCCAGAATAATATTCGCAGAGTTACAAAACCGGTCTACTCAGGAATACAGAGCAGTTACGTTGGGTTGATACCGTATTTTCATAGAAACTCGATGGCAATAAGAATTGCTATCAAATGCTATCGCTATACCTATCTTCTCAAATGTCGTCGTTTTCATTTTTATTTTGCAAGTCCGTAAAATGTAATACTAATCTCGTACTATACTAATCAGAGGTAAATATCGGATACTAAGATACATTTTAATCTGGGCAAAATATTTAAATTTTACATAATGTCATCCATACTTAAATTTACCTATACAGTTTCAATAATCTGCATGAAACATAAAAGAGAAGTTTCAAAGTTAAACTATTAAATCTTTAATACCTTTAATGATTCTTTATTGCCTTTACCATTCATTCTCTCCATTACAAGTATCAAAGCATTTGTCTTGACAAACTCAATAGAAATTGTCTTACATCCAAATACGTAATACGTCAAATATTCTATGTTATTTATGTCGCCCGTGCCAGCTTATGAATGCTAATTTGGGTGAGAGATATCTCTCATTTGGCGGCATCCGTCAGTGACTGCCCGACTAATAAAGTTGCATACTAATATAAGGGGTGGCTGTCAAAGTAAGAGACGTAATTTGATGCAAGACAAATTGGAGCTTTTGCATTTTTTTTGTGTAATGAGTTTACGTCATTATTTGGTTTACAACCTTAGATTAAAGGCCTGCGTACACCGGATGCGTAGACATGCGCGTGGTCACGCGCGCGTGTACACGCGCGTAGCTACGCATGTAACCCCATGACACACCGGGTTACGCATACGTCTACGCTTACGCATACGCTTACGCATACGCTTACGCATACGCTTACGCATACGCTTACGCATACGCTTACGCATACGCTTACGCATACGCTTACGCATACGCTTACGCATACGCTTACGCATACGCTTACGCATACGCATACGCATACGCTTACGCATACGCTTACGCATACGCTTACGCATACGCTTACGCACACGCTTACGCATACGCTTACGCATACGCATACGCTTACGCATACGCTTACGCATACGCTTACGCATACGCTTACGCATACGCTTACGCATACGCTTACGCATACGCTTACGCATACGCTTACGCATACGCTTACGCATACGCTTACGCATACGCTTACGCATACGCTTACGCATACGCTTACGCATACGCTTACGCACACGCTTACGCATCCGGTGTGTATCGCACTTTAAACTCTTCATGTCTCTTATTTGGCATTGGCAGTATCCGTCAGTGACTGCCCGACTAATAAAGTTGCTAATAAGGGATGGCTGTCAAAATAAGAGACGTAATTTGATGCAAGACAGATAGGAGCTTTTAGAAAGTATTTTTGTGTAATGAGTTTACGTCATTATTTGGTTTACAACCTTTGTTTTAAACTCTTCATGTCTCTTATTTGGCAGCATCCATCAGCGACTGCCTGACAAATAAAGTTGCATGCTAATATAAGGAGTGGCTGTCAAAGTAAGAGACGTAATTTGATGCAAGACAGATAGGAGCTTTTGCAAAGGTTTTTTGTGTAATGAGTTTACGTCATTATTTGGTTTACATACAACCTTAGTTTTGAACTCTTCATATCTCTCTTTTAGGGCATCCGTTGGTGACTACGCGACTAATTAAGTTGCATGCTAATATAAGGGGTGGCTGTCAAAGTATGAGACGTAATTTGATGCAAGACAGATAGAAGCTTTTGCAAAGATTTTTTGTGTAATGAGTTTACGTCATTATTTGGTTTACAACCTTTGTTTTGACCTTGTTATAACTCTCATTTAAGGCATCCGTCTAATAAAGTTGCATGCTAATTATAAGGGGTGGCTGTCAAAGTAAGAAACGTAATTTTATGCAAGACTGCAAGACAGATTGGAGCTTTTGTAATTTTTTGTGTAATGAGTTTACGTCATTATTTGTTTTATAACCTTAGTTTTGAACTCTACACATCTCTCACTAATGGGGTATTTACGTGGAGTGACTAGGCAGGCAACTTTGCAGGCGACATTAGTCAATTAGCGCTTTTTATTGACAATCACTTGTAAAATCTAATCGCAAACCTAATTTCAATGCAGAGGTGGTGGAAGGAGGACTAAAAACGCATGTAAAGTTGCCTGCCAAGGCGACTTGTGTGAATACCACATTAGCGGCATCCTTCAGTGACTGCCCGACTAATTAAGTTGCATGTTAATATAAGGGGTGGCTGTCAAAGTAAGAGACGTAATTTGAAGCAAGACAGATTGGAGCTTTTACAAAGATATAATTTGTGTAATGAGTTTGCGTCATTGTTAGGTTTACAAACTTACTTTTAAATGACATATACTTAATGACACACTTAATGATACACTTAATCATATTATCTCTTTCTTTTCCACATTAATAGTTAAAGATGACAAGGACACAAATAATAAACCATTGCAAATTATTGACGTCTCTGAGTACGGCTATTTGAACTAAATACTGATTCAATATGAGTATGCACTTCCTTAGTTTATTATTATCGAACATATCTTGTTTTTAAATCAGTACCTATATAACAAAATTTATATTTTTTTCAGACTGCTCCACCAGAATGCTATTCTGAAGTAATATTGTAGTGCCGTATTTAAAATAAACTCCGACGCGTTCCGAGATATTTTTATTAAATTCCTTGCGGGGCCGACAACGCATTCGCCGATGCAAATGCGATGCAATGCAGTGCAAGGATATTGCGGTGTATATTATTGTTAATACGCCACTTTTGTAATGGAGTGCAAAAATATTCCACCAGTAAAGCACTGTAAGTTTGAATAAAGTGATGACCGCTTGGTACAAGTAGTATGCCTGCGCGTCAAATGTCCAGCGGCTCTCTTTGTCATTTATTTCTTATTTTCATTGGGCAGCCATGCTGTCGAATAAAAATAAGTACAGCCCCTGGCACATAAGTTGGCAAGACAAAAAGGAGACAAAAGATGCGCAGTAGCTACAAACACTAAACTCGGCGCATCTTTTGTCTCATCTTTGTCTTGGCAAGTTAGGATGGTGCCGGTATCTGTAGTAAAGAGTCGACCACTCTTTACCACTTATTTTCATTCGACAGCTTTTCCAAAATAGGGCCCCGGGGTTAAAAATTTGGCAAGATCCTAATAATTGTTTCTTTAATTAGTATGAGAATTTTTTCCCGAGTCATAAATTATTGTTTTTTTTATTTATAAAAATCTTGAGTTCAAGTTTTATCTTTACAAGGTCCTCCGCTTAAAGTGTAACTTTCTAGCCAGAATAAGTTATTGTAAGTAGCTAAACTGATGTAGGTAAACTTAACTCACTTTTCGGATAAACGGCAATGGCAAAAAACGACAAAACGCGGTTTGAATGAAAAAAATAAAAATACATACAATTTTAAACGGAAAAAAGAGATAGCAGTCGTGTTATTTTTTGTGAGCAAACGAGTTAGTTTGGTGTGACAAAATTTTTGATAAAAACTATATTTATTGATATTGCGCGTCTAGATGAATGTCATCAACCGTATATCAAACGAGAGTCGAACGAAATTCACTGTGGGTTGCCAAATTGGTTTAAATAAAAATATATGGAGTAGGATATAAATAAATACAAAATAGAGAGACCTAAATAAAATATTCATTTCACTCATTAATCACGATCTTGAGGACTTTAAACCTTGCAAAGAATTTCCAAAAAATTGTGTCAGGCAAGGCACATTATATTCAAAGTAGGAATGAATAAAAATCAAATACCTACTGTAGCTTTGCAGTGTATTTATTATGATGCACACTTATTCTACAGAATAATAAAATAATTATTGCAGTATGAGGTAAGCACCATCTCTTGGCCGATAGTGGAACTATTTTTTTTCTTAGGCCAGCGCCGTCTCTTGACCGATAGTAGAACTAAATATTTTTTCTTAGGTCAGGGCCATCTGTTGACTGGTAGAGAAACTAAATAATTTTTTGTTTGTTTTTGAATTTCTAAAAAAGTGTGTTATATTGAGACATCGTTTTATTTTTTTCTGTAATCTTTACACAAACTACTATCACATAGAATTATATCAGATTTTTCTCTTTGCAAACTTCGGAGATAAGGAGGGGGGAACGGTATTTTTTTTTACAATTTTCATCATAAGTCGAAAACTATGCGGCCTAAAAAAAAGAAAAAAATGTTTTAAAATGTGCAAACAGCGCTCTTTTATATGATACCCCACATGCCCTAGTCGCCCTGTTCAGTCCCTGTTGTGAAAAAAAATGATTATTTTTTATTTCTTTCTTATTTGCAAGATAGTTGGGAAAACGTCATCTTAAACTATTCCAAATTTCAAGTTGATACCATTAGTAGTTCTCGAGATATCCAGCTGTGACAGACAGACAGACAGACTTAGTCACACCATAAGGGTTCCTTTTTACCATTTTGGTACGGAACCCTAAAAACGAAGCAATTGTTTCTGTCTTACTTTCAAAGTAGGAACCTATATTCTATTTTTAATTTACAAATATGTGAATCTAATCCGATTTGAAATTTGAATTAAGATGTTTTGACTATGCACAATGTGCAATTTTCACCGGTTATCCAACGCTTGCGCATCGTCATTGTTCAAACCAAACTTATTGGCACTTTCTGAGAAACACAATGGCTACTGATTTTCTGGCTAGTTGAACAAATATCTATTTCAAGCACGGCAGGTATCCCAAAAAAATGGCAGATGTTGTCATCGGGACGAGTGTCTGAACAAATGGAATACTGCCCCTTCGATTGTTAAGCAAACTATGCATTCAAGATGTTCCGTGAATTACAAAATGTTTAGCTATTTGTTAAAGTCCTATTAAGTTCTGTCACTTCGGTATCAAAACGCAAAGTTAGGAGAGAACTTGTACAAGCGAATTTAGTGTGTAACACCACTGTATAAGATCTTCAGAGTGTGAAAAGCAAGTTAGCAACTTTGTAATTGTCGTTCGACGCAACAGAGAGCCTCGGTTTGAATGAGACGTCGATAAATTAAATTTGTTTCCGCCGTGTGAGCTCTAAGGACGACTCAATTTGTTTTCTGTTACACACAAAAGAAACTTTTTCTTACAGTTTCCTTAATATTTATAGTATTACTATTAAATAATGCTTGCGTGACAAGTCTGAATCTTATAATTGTCTCTTTTGAAAGCAAATGAGATGTAAAAGTCCAGTAAAAGTCAGCATTGATTTCAAATATTCGAATAAAATAGTTTTTATAAGTGATGCTTTTCTTTAATAATATTAATCTTCAAGATACATTATATAGAATTACATAATAAATAGTTATTAACATTTTTATTATATTATATAATGGTTATTTGTCATGATATTCTATTGAATGTTATTTGAGAAGTAACTGAGGCACAAATTAAAGAAATCCACGCATCATTACGCACTCTCCATTCAGAAAACAAACGTTGAAGACAATAAATGGTATTTTCTTATACGTTCAAGAGCTAGCGAGATATAACAAAAAACACTCAATAGGCATTCGGTAAGGCAACTGAACACTGTGTCAATAGAGATAAAAGTGTTTGCTCAGACGAGTAAAAAGATCAAAGTAAATATAGTGGTACGCCCACTGAACCAACGTGCTCCGATGATAGTACAGTGGTTTTGCATTTGCGACCCAATGTGCATAATTACTGAGCTTGGTTACGAAATTAATTGTAAGACTATAATATTTTAATTATTAAGTTACTTAATATAACTGAAAAAGTATTAGAAAAAATCGACTCACCCGTAGCAGCTCAGACGGGACTCGAACCCGCACCCTTAGGATTCCGGCCCAATGCACTAACCAATTATGCTACCGAGTCGCTACTGAGAGTGGCGAAATTATCTAATACGTTTTTTACGTTTTTTTCGCTGTAAGCCAGCGTTATTTCATCAATGTGAAGAATTACCCTCAACAGATTTTAATTACTAAATCATACGAAAATTTAACTACTAATTACTGTAAATACATAATAGTTTGGTACTGGGCTGGGCATATGCCTATGTTCGCTACCCAAAACAGTTGCCTGTCGAATTTCACGTACAATTTACGTTGGAGAGCCTTTGAGCCGTGGCTAATGTTTTCGCTAAGCGATTCGTTCAAATTGTAAGACAGGGAGGCGTTTGTTTTAAGCAATTTGCTCGCTCTTACCGACTTAAGATGCTGGGTCATTAAATTCATTGCTGTATTAATTTTAACAAAGGAGTCTGTTTTAGCTAAATATTTATGTTAGTGTCGCGATTTTGAGAATAATACCTGATAAATTATTATTTGATGCTCCATCACGCAGACAAATTGTTTATTGTGAGCCCTAAATTTGAGTCGAAGGAATAATAGAAAACTAAAACAATTGAAAGACAAACAGTTTACGAGATATTCAATTTATTTTTGAGACAAAGAGTTTAATCAACAAAGCTTAAAATATGCCGTAGCCACTAATTTTAAAGATGTTATTGTCACTATAATGAAAATCTTTTGAAGTAAAGAATGATCAAAAGAAAGCAAACATTCAAATAGCTTAATACTTCTGTTCTTTATATTTGATAGATTTTTTTCAAATATTTTTTTCAAAATGTTACAAATGCAACTTAATATTTTAGTATTTTACATTACAATTTGATTTTTTTATTTTTTTACTTATTATCGTAAAACATTTTTTTTACATAAGACACCTTTAATATATTTACCGACAAAGTGTATACTATACCCTTAGCACGAACAGCTATCGAAAAAAATAATGCGCGTAAAATCATTCGATAGATAAATTTTGTATTGGAAATTTGTACAGCGCCATCTATCGCCGATAAGCGAAATTAAATTTTCCAAAGAGTATTGTCTATCGAGTAATTTTACGCGCGTTTTTTTTCCCGATAGCTGTTCGTGCTAAGGGTACTGATTATTAAACTAAGAAAGTGTACCTACTTAAGCCGCTAGGTGTGCTGCTTGAGGCAGCGCAGCAGGTCTCAGCTCAACGTACCTTCCTAAACAAGGAGGAGCTTGAGATAATCACGCATCCAATAACCGACCCCTGCGAAAGTTGCTTAACTGTCGCAATCTGTAATTGTTAATAATAAACATGATAACTACCTTTTCTTTAAATCAAAACAATAGTTGTTGACACATCTGAATGACCTAAATAACTACGTATACTTATATCGAAAACATCACTTCTTGTAAACGGTTAGCTTTCGTCAAGGATTGTATTACTATTCAATCACACGTCTTTGTTCGATTGATGTACACGGAAAGAGGAATTCAGGCGAGAATTACGGGCTCATGTTGTATAGTGTTGTGCCGGAAAGTTTATCCGTTGTATCCGTACATGATGACAAAATTGATTGACGATTTACTTATTTCAATGAAAATTTTACTGTGTTAGGTCGCGTCTCTATTACAAGTTAGTATCTAATATAGCTATGATGGTAATTTTAATGTTGTCAGTCTATTTCCGCATGAATACCCATAATGCCGAATATGGTAGATCATCATCATCATATCAGCTGCACGACACCCACTGCTGGGTATAGGCCTCCCCTAAGGATCTCCACGACGATCGGTCCTGCGCTGCCCGCATCCAGCGTATCCATATGGTAGATAGGGACCATCAAACTGAACAACTTTTACTATGGGACCAAGTGGGACCAAATGGGACCTCTGAAATCGTGAAAAAATGAATCACCTGTTTCATACTTTTTGAAATTATCGTTATTAATTTTTGTATGAAAAAGCTGATATTTTTTTCGCGTATTTCAGAGTTGGTCCCACAGTTGTTGTTGTTGTTCCTAAAAGTTGTTGAGTTTGATGGTCCCTATCTACCATATTCGGCATTAGTTGTATATTTTTAACACGTTGGAGTCTTCTAAAACTTGTAAGTAAAGGCATTAAATGTTTACGGCAACGTCGTCCGATACTATTTTCAATCTTTTTGAGTTACAACAATTATGTTTAATGCGAAAATTAAGAATCAGACGAATTGCCAATGCGCCAAAAACAAAGCTGTTGAGCGACTTGTTAGACAGGTTTTTGGCTATCGGATATTGAAAGTGGTACTATAATAATACCCTGAACAGCACTTCTCCAATGTTTACTTTCGAGGGTTGTACATTGCGGGAAGTATCGCTTACCGATAAATTAGCGGATGGGAAATATTTGCACGAAATGGAGTCCTTTCTGTTTGCATTTGTTTCGTGCGTTATTAGGATCGGATAAACGATGATATCGATTGCTTGCTCAGCGTGTAATTTTCGTATCTCTATTCGTATATTCAGTAGATGTTTTTGGTCTAATTAACGCAACATGGTTTGAATTTGCAAGTTGGCAATTCCGTCCTCCATAGCATTCTACTGAAGCCATAATATCTTATGTTATAGGTACCTAGTCCGATTTATAAATGATTTATCAAAGTATATTTGTTTTTTACTAGTTGTTGGTCTTCCCTAAGATTAATTAATAAATAAATAAATAAGTATTTTATTTATTTCTTAGATGTTAAGGGTGGCCATAGCTTAATGGATGCAGTACCATGTGCAATGAGCATTAGAATTTTAGTTATGAAATAGCATTAATAATAATAATAAAACATTTATTTCAGACGTTACATCCATAGATTATTTATCCATAGATTAAGAGTAACTAAAAGCCGTAATACTGTCTGTTAATAGGAAGAAGCCAATGAAAGCTAGCGAAGTGATGGTTATCACTATCGAGTCATACCTACTGATATCAAAAGAGAGAGCTTTATTGAGCTTAATCAGGAACACAAAATGCCTCTTAATACCGCAAGTTCTCTTAGTTTAGGGAATATGCATAAAATTTTTTTTTAATCAAAATCAAAAGTATAATGCGTGAGAAAATCAACTGAAATATTATTAAAACTTTTCTCTTGCGTTTTTTTCTCGTGATATAGTTACTTGAAGTTAGCACGCAGCAGCAACCCGCCGAAAGCGCTCTATGCAAAATGGTGACGACACTTGTCACGTTTCAGGTGCGTTTCAGGCGGTGTCATACAAAATATTATTTCTTATTCGATATTCTATCATTATATCAATAAATGAAAAAAAACAGCTGTTTCATACAAAAATTAATAACGAAAATATCAAAATGTATGAAACAGCTGTTTTTTTTTCGCGATTTCAGAGTTTTGGTCCCATAGTAAAAGTTGTTCAGTTTGGTGGTCCCTATCCACCATATTCGGCTTTATTAGACTTTTATCAAACACACTGTATATCGTTATTTTCTTCTGATTTCATCGTGTGATAAAACTAAAATAATACATTTTTTTTCTGTTTCATCATATTTTTATTAGTGTCCGCAGCGATCAAGCTCAAATTCATCAAAATCGGCGACTTATGCATATTCCCTATTCCCGAGTGTCACGATGATTATAAGATTAAGGGGCAGCAGGAGCCCAAAGTGTCAAGTCATCTGATTTACCGTACCACTTGCTGAGTTTTATACCTATTTTATCCGGACACATCACAATCCAATACGTAAATGCACGCACGCAATGATTCTCCGGAATGCGACCATAACACGCCTTTACGAACATAAATTGATTTCAAATTTTACTGCATATTAAAATTACCTCTTCGTAAGATAGTCACTTATTTTTGAAAGAATATTTCAAAACGCCAACGAGTTCTGAGCGCCAGGCACCCTACTGCTATTTTGATAATGAATCAACATAAACATCAATTCTTATAATTGAAAATAACTTAAGACTTGAATATACGCACAAAAATATCATTTAATTAATTTTCGAAGTAGTGTTGCAACTGACATAAGCAATGATTTATGAAAATAAATGTAGACAAAGGGTTTTGCAGTAAAATTTAACGCTGCTGTTAAGTTATTGGCTCTCGTAAAAGCATTTTTTTTATTGGTATCGAATAAATTATTTTCTAAGTAAGTTATGTTATGACTTGGTTGTCAAAACAATTTTTATTGGATTCTGAATTGGAATGCGATAGCGCAATCTAATAGGTACTCAAGGTCTTATATAAATTAAGAAATTGATATTAATGGAAAAAAGCTCTGCATCTTTATGAATCATAATAATTCGATTTAGATGGAATCAATTTCTTTGAATTACACAAGTTAATAAAAATTAAATATAAAGTCTTATCAAATCTATTATTATCACAAATAACTACTAATAATGTGCCATAATATTTAAAATTGCGTATATTTTACTAAAATCACTAACATAATCTTTACCAATGCTTTTAAGCTGCAAGCCATTATAGAAGGTGCGATTCATGGGCGTGTCATAGAAAAGGTTTTATCAGAAATCTAAAAACGAAACGCCTCCTCTATTAGAGTTTTGTCGAAGATCGACAGCTCTTGTAAAAATATGAACAAAAACATACTATAATAGCATACTAAGTAGGTAGCAATGAATGTCATTAGTTTATATAATCGTTTTTGGTGGATCCAAGTGGACAAAATATACTTATGAATCCCCCAGGGGAGTCTAGTAGGGGATCCTAGTGGACGGAGGGCATCGTTTACTTAGTTGGCAACGTTTGAGCTTTGTCACATACCCATTCAACGTATGATTTTAAAGGAGTATTGATGCTTTGATTATATACCTTATCATATACAAGTAAATAATCAAAGTACTGATGGTACAGGATGTATTGAAGTCACAGTCACCATATTTTGGTGGATCCAAGTAGACAAAATATCTACATGAATCCCCCAGGGGAGTCTTATAGTAGGGGATCGAATCCCCCAGGGGAGTCTAGCAGGGGATCCTTATTGATGGAGAGTGTCGTTTACTTAGTTGGCAACGTTTGAGCTTGGTCACATACATTTAACCTATGAATTTAAAGGAGTATTGATGGTACAGGATGTATTGAAGTCACAGTCACCATGTATTAAAAGCATCCTGTGCAACTGTGTTCCAAGTAAATAAACAATTTCATTTCATTTCATTTCATTTCATTTCATTTCCTGTTATAATGCTTAATCCGTTGTACTATACAGTGTTTTTCGAACAGTGATCAAATTTTGTGGTATGGCTTAGACCATCAAACTGAACAACTTTGTCTATGGGACCAACTTAATCAGATCAAAAAATGTTCAGCTCTTCCATAGAAAACATCAACCAACATCATGTACTCGACCAAAATGTACGGAACAGCTGATTTTTTTTGCTCTGATAGACAAAGTTGTTCAGTTTGATGGTCTAAGCCACACCACAAAATTTGATCACTGTTAAAAAAAACACACTGTATAGTTTTACCAGGGCTCTGTCACTCCGCGCGCGAGTCTGAAGCGCTCGGCGTCCTCCGAGAGGACAAATTTCATACATCAGAAAAGATATACGCGATAGAAAGAGAGGCAACTACTAATTAAATGTTTTGGAGCGACGGGAGCGCTGT
Source organism: Agriphila straminella (assembly GCA_950108535.1). Lineage (NCBI taxonomy): Eukaryota > Metazoa > Arthropoda > Insecta > Lepidoptera > Crambidae > Agriphila > Agriphila straminella. The sequence continues at coordinate 11,422,286 of OX467312.1, forward strand.
GCGACCTGAATTGTACTTTATTGTGTCGGAGCAAGAGTCGCAAATTATTTAAACAATTTTGCGGAGTGCAACTTCTGTACCCTAGTACTATTATCTATTCTGTGGTTTTACTCTAATAAAGAATAGGTGGTACTGTTTTATCTACCAAGATCAAGATAATAAAATTAGTTTCAGTTTGGTAGTCGTTAGTGAAATTACCTACATACTTACCCAGTGAATAACTTGAAAAATAAATCAGTAGAACAAAGAACTACAATACAGTTGCTTTGCTTCAAGGTTTTCAAGAACCCTAATCATAATTCAGATCTGTCAGCTTCTCATAAAGACTAAATGAATGGAACTTATTAAATGCGTCTCCAACACTACCAAGAATGCAATTTGCAATGATTTGCGCCCATTAAGTTCGTGTCTAGACAGAAAATTCCACCAACATTGCGCAATGCCAGACAATTTCTTCTCTTTGAATACGGATCGTGTTTCATTGCTGTTTTAAATAACAATTTAAGAAAGTTGAACTGACAAAAATAAAAATATTTTTTTCATACGTTGAATCATCGTTTGACATCTAAACAGTGCTTACTCAATATCATTAAAAAGTTAATATATTTAATATTCAAAAAGTTTGGAATGGCTAGTAGGAAAATATAGACGATTCAAAAGCGCTTAATTTTTTTTGAATACCTATAGATATTTTTTTTTTTACTTTTGACTTTTATCTTAATAACGAGACCTCGCAAATATTTACTTACAACAGAATTAATATTTGGCGGGACAAATGTGAATCTAATGAGATTTAATTGGATTGATCCAGTCATCCTCATATGAGCTGCAGGACACTCAATGCTCCAAGGATCTAGAAAAAGAGTAAAAGGTTAATAAATCTCTTTAGGTAATTTTTATATAAAAAACAGAGTCAATAAAAGTGACCAACACAGAATCGTAACGTTTGCTCTATAATGACTCGTTGTGCAATTTCTCTTCTATAAATTCAAGTCACTTAGCAAACATTAGCACTCAACTTTCTAAAGCGCCCTGTATATTTACCTCTCTCCCACTGAGCCGATCATTAGAAAAACTGCATCTCATGTATTTAATAACGACATCAATGTGCACCCCACATGAGAAATCTATTAGCGTCACGACAAACGCTTTTACAATCCATCAAGCGACAATCCCTTAGAAACACTCTGCTGGTATTTAGCTAAGGGCACAGAATATATACTCTAACGCGACTAAGGGTGTTTCTGTTTTCCCACAAAACAAACAAATAAATACTCACTCATCAAACACTGTACTACAGAATAAATAGTAGTACTTTCGGACAACGTTTACAATTGGTTAAAAAGATCATTATGATAACATCGGAGTTTAATTTGGGTTTAAGCACAAAAATGGCATTTTTATAAATGTATTTCAATTTTTATATCTATAATTATAAAACGATTCAATAAAGCACTTAAGGCGGTTGTATGACCGAAAGTGGCGCCCTCAGAGGTTTTAATTTAATAAGTTATTAATAGAAAAAGATTTTAATAATGTTTATCGTGGAGATTTTAGGGCCCATGGTCTAGTATTTTTAGAAGGTATGCCCTCGTAGTCATTCGTAGAAGTAGATAGCAAATGTGTCAAAAACGGCCACTTTTACCAGTTTTGCTATCTACTTCTAGCAGTGACTACGAGGGAATTTAACGATACCGTCTATAAATACTAGACTGTGGGCCTTAAAATGTCCACGATAAACATTTTTAAAATTGTGTATTAGAATTATAATATTAAATATAATTCACCGCGGCGCCACTTTCGCTCAGGGTACCACCTATCGTAATAGTAGGTTTATAAGTATTGTACCTACGACTATATTTTCTTTTGAAAGTTATCTATTTGATTATCTATTGTTTTCAGTCTTTTTCAGATTACCTACATTCTTCTCATTTTACACATTGAAACCATCCAAAGATAATTGAAATAGGTATCACCTTCACGTGCAACGCAACAAAGTGACACTAATTGAAGAAACAGTTACAAGTAGGTACATTATAAACATTCTGGATCGCATTAAGCCATCGCTATCTGTGTGATCAACCGCCCACAGCTGTCAAAAAGAAATAAATATGTTATTACGGATGCGTACGAGTTTCAATCAGATAACTGCTAATCTGTGTTACAATTAAAAAGTTTTAGGTTCAACAACATTAGATGGACGTGATATTCGTATTTTGTTGAATCGTACCCAATTGTTAGGGTTGCCAATTATAGATGGCTAGTTGGGTTGATTGACGTTTAACCCAGCTTTAAAGTCAAACTACTGTTTAATTAACAAAATCGATACTTGGAGTGATTATAATTTAAGTTTTAATCGGCGAATCGGAGGTATAGCGAGATCTACAAGTTGGTTTCAAATAAATGTAGGTTTTAAATATCATTTAAAGCTACGATATTATTAAATTACATAAAAAACATCAAGTGACTCAAGGACGGACTTTTAATGATAAAGGAAAAATATTATGGCAGATTAATGTGAATGTTGTTCCCAAAAGAATAAATAAATATTAATCAAAAATAAGGGCATACTAAAGTTTTTTCTTCGCAATCTTTTACACTACAGGTGTTTGTTTTTAGACACTACCTGAGAACCAACTTAGAATATAAACTTAATCTTATACAAGTACATAGGGCCACAATTAATCACAAAGATAACAGTAATGATCTTGAGTAAGTATAAGTCACATGTGAGATTTCATTGACTACTGCAGTTGGTTGCCAGACGTTAAAGTGTTTATTTTAATTTAATAATTTAATTTTTGTTTGTAAATTAAATTAAATTCTGTTTTTTCTGTATATTTGATATATTTCTGAAACATAATGGATGTAATTTATCTGAAATAAAATGATTTATTTACTACCTACTTAAATTACCTCTTACGCTCCTCTATTCTATTCTTTTTCTTCCTACTTCCCCACATTATCTTAAAAAATGTTTCTCGTTTCGCACTACATGTTCTCACTGCACACTGCGTTCTTCTTCAAACCTTACCCTTGACATTCCCTAAGCACTCCTCTGACTTCGTTTCCTACTCCTACTCCGTTCATGCCGTCCGCCTATGGAACGCACTCTAGAATTCTTTGGCGATCAAGTTAGAAATCATTTTCTTTCTTGTGATCGAAACTTATAATACCTATATAATACTTATTCTCTTTCTATCTATATACATTACCTGTCCTTTAAATTTGCACCCATTCCCCTACTTCTGCTCATTTATTTTCTTTCACCCAAGTTTGCATGTATTTAGCAATAAGGCCGCCTTTTGTATGTTTTCTTTTGCCTTTTTTGTTTCTTTCTGTTTTTGTTTTAGTCGTGTGCAATAAAGCTATTATTATTATTAATTTAATAACTCTAAAATCGTTGACAACCCTACATAAGGTGGACGTGAGTCGACAAAATTTGCTTTTTTGCTGTCTGACAATATAATAAATGGTGTGGAATGGGACTCGTTTTGCGGAAGCCTCGGACATTATACGGACCGACGATCGCATCGCCGTCAATAATGTTTAACACTGATTGAACGAAATATTGACGCATTTATATTTATTACTTCCCCCCAAAATGTTCACTATTTATCCTCGTGTACACACCTTGATGGTATTGTTTATGTGACATGACGGTGTACTTACATTATTGACGATTTAGAAAATATTCCCATAAGTTTTCATTTAGTTTATAAACGAGAATTAAAGTGACTAGGGCTGTGCTTAGGGCGTGTCATAAAGTGTATTATCAAGACAAATCTAGTGTAGTGTATAGTGTTTGTAACCAACCGAAAGAAAACCATCTTGTTTCGAAAATCAAAAGCCTATTTATGTTTTTTTATTATATCTACTTAAATCAATGTTTAATAAAGCTAAAATGCCGGAACCGACTTTCCTCCCACTTCATAAATAAAACAATAGAACAAACAATAACCGAGAAAAATTCTATTCACCAAATACATTATTCTACAATACTTCGACGGAGACAGCGCCAGTTCGCTTCATTAAATGCCAAATTATCAACTTGCACCATCCACGAATTTCAAAGAGAAACAGTCTTTAAAGACTCGAAGCCAATACTCTACACTCCCATATCAAAATAGGACTCATGAACTGAGCAAATAAAGCATATTATTGTGTGCCACCGCTCGGAATGCAAGCAATTTTGCTGAAAAATTCGTCAGATCATAACTCATGAGAATTGCGGGAGTCTCCGTTGCCTCTGTTAACTAACAGCAACCGCTGGAAATTTCGAGTACCCTATGTACGAGTGATAAGGTTGCTTTTACCTTAGCAATGGGGAAAAGAAAATCATTTTGCACACTTCATGTAAAGAATGCACCCTCTGCTTGGCGCCTAACCCTCTTTCGGTGCGTTTAATTGTTTTGATTTTAAATTGTGAAATGAAAAATGCGGAGATAGGGTGCATTTTTATGACGCGAAAAGTTCATGATGTGCATGTCTTTTATTACGTTTTCAGTCTGATTTTTGGTATTGTTTTCAATCACAATGCAGATTTGGGCAAATACTATGCGGCGGACTGATTGTATAGTCTGTTTATTTTATTACCATTGCAAAATAAAATCTCGGGTAATGCTAACTGAAAGAAATACTGTTTTAGTGTTTTTTTTCTGTGTTATACGATCTATTAAAAAACTAAATATTCAGAATTGATTGATATTTGTTTTGTTTTGTATACTTAGTTACAGATTAATAGTTCAATGCAGTTAGGTATTGAAATCCGTAACATAGTTACTACATAAATGATTAAATGATAATACCTATCCTATCTATATGTAGATACTATTTCTTATCTACATAAATCTGATATTATAAAAATATTATCTATATATATAAAATTCAAAGTCCTGACTGACTGACTGACTGACTGAGTGAGATATCAACGCACAGCCCAAACCGCTGAACCTAGAGACTTGAAGTTTTGCACATAGGTTCCTTATGAGGTCCAGGGGTGCACTAAGAAAGGATTTTTCAAAACTCACCCCCAAGGGGGTGAAACGGGGGTCCAAAGTTTGTATGAAAGTCCCTCAGTTTTGAAGCTAGGATCTTCAAATTTTGTGATTAGGCTGACCATTGAAAATTAATAAATACGGGTCTCAGCGTTTCTCAAAATTCTACCGTAGCGTAGGTCAAAAGGGGGATGAAGTTGTGTATTGAAGAAAATCCATTAATTTTCAAAGTAAAAATCGCTAAATTTATAAATTAGGCTTATGGATGGAAATCTATAGCAACGTATATTGTTATTGTTAGTATTTCAACTCCTATGGGGATGAAATGGGGGTGAAAGGGGTAAAAAAACCCAAAAATAGATATGGATGTAGTTATTGGGGTTTTCTGGGATGACGATTGCAAAAATTACATTTATTTTGAAGTCCAGCATGGTGGACATGATATGACCCCTAAAGGAGTGAAAATGGGGTTCAAATTTTGTATGGAAAAATAATATAAAATAGACATTACAACTTTAAACTACGTAGGACCACATCTTAAAATAAATAGGCAAACATATATTTTGTAATTTTGAAAATCAACCACTTAGGGGTAAATGGGGTGAGTAAACATGAACATGAGGTTTCATGGGATGGTGATTGCGAAAATGACATTTATTTTGAAGTCCAACACGGTGGACATGATTGGACCTGGACATGCACATCCAGGGGACGGGGACAGGGACGGAAACGGGAACGGGATAGGGAACGGGAACGAGAACGGAAACGGGATACTAATATCTCTGGATACAAATCTGAATATTATAAACTAGCTTCCGCCCGCGACTTCCTCATGTTTTAATTTCATTAAATTCTGATCAACCATTTTTACGTGATTAGGCGGGTCTCCACCAAGCGAGCAGCCTCGTTCGAGGCCCGTGCGGCAAACGTCTTGCCTCGCGAGGCAGCGCACTTGGTGGGAACCCGCCTAATCACGTAAAAACGGCTGATCAGAATTTAATGAAATTAAAACATGAGGATTTTATCGAATGTCCACGCGGAGGAAGTCGCGGGCGGAAGCTAGTTAATAATAAATACACAAAAGTCCGCAAACAATTTTATTCATACAAAAGTATCACAAGCAACTGCACCGAAATAAAACTGAATAAAAGTTTTCAAAAGGCAGGAGTAAGCCAGCGTATTTATCTCGTCACTTTATTCGAGTGAATAAACGAATACGCGAATACGGTAAACAAAGGCCGATATTCACAACACCAAACTAAAACCAAAAACCAAAACCGTCGCGGTTCAAACTCCCTCGCCGTTGCGTGTCACCGGCAATCACCTGCGAGAGCGGATACTCTTTTCAAATTTTCCCTTCCAATTTTAACCTTTTTCTGTCTCGCTTTCCCTGTAATACAATATTCATTGGGAGCGCGTCTGGCTATGCCTTTAGATCCAGCATACACGTTCCGGAAACGCGGAAGAGCAAATAGTATTATTCCAACACATTTTGACAAATTGAAGTGTGATAGAGGCACCCATTGTTTCGTTCGTTTTTATTCTCATAACTCGATTTCAGTGTTTGAACAATGTTCGTTAGTGACCGTGTTTGATTTATGTTTCCTGCGTAGGCCGCGATGCGAATCCGTGGCGTGGGCGGCGATGGGTTATTATTTCAAAGTGCAATCTAAGGCGCAGACGTGCATAACATTAAATATACCTGGCTGTTATTTCCCATAACGTTGCATAATAGTGTTTGGTGCGAATCTAACACTAAGATTCGAGCTATTTATGGAATCAATAGATACACCCGTTACTTTAGATATCCTCTTAGACACAGTGTAATTACGAAGATAAGGCTTGTCTCTTCAGTAATGATCAAATTGCAATTTACTTGTTTAAATACCTATAATTTGTGCCTGCAGTCTTTGGTGCTTACTCACTCAGTTTTCAGAAAATTTAGTTTGTGAATACCTACCATAACCTATTACGGTAAGCGAAGCGTGATGCAAACGACTTTCAACTTAAAACCTAAGATGCTGTTGTGTTTTACAATGTAAATTGTATGAAATATGAATCGGTAATGTTTTCATCAACTACCTACCGTTAGTACACCTAAGACCGATTAAATAATCTATCTACTAGACAACTACTGTTATTTCCAGTCATTTAACAGAAATACCTAGACAACAAATCTTTAGTAAGTCTATCGCTAAATACTTCGATCATCTATACCTGTGGATGTAGCACGTCATACAATAACAAAGCTGAAATGTGGCACATGCCGTTCGACAAATCACGCGACACTAAATGTCAAGTTGTATGACAAGTCGTGGGGGACTTTCATACAGGGCTGCGTTTTGGGGGAGTTTGAGGTGTCCCACAAACGCCATTGTCATGCAATATCCACAGGTATAGATGATCGAAGGCTAAACATCAAACAAAAAGACGGTAGGTACTGTTATAAGTACCTAGGTCCTAGAAAATTTTAGGAAAAGCACGTAAAAAGCACGTCAAAGGAAATCTCTGATACACAAATCACATCACAACCTAATCTTTATTCGAAAGAAATTAAAATCTCAATTAACATTAGCAAATCCGACCTAACCCGACTCTTTGCGTAAGTAATGATTCATTAAGTGCGTAATTTAACGAAGTCAAGGTCCGCTTAGACCCTAGCCGCCGCTAATAGCCCAACCCTTGAACTTAACCCGTCGCGGTCACAGCCTCAATGATCCAAACGCACACTCAAATATCCCTTTAACGTGTGAATTTTAATGCTCGTGTCATAAAGTCCGCTCTACAGGGTTACGGAGAAATAGACTGGGCTTGTTTTTTTGGAATCGGCCATATTTTAATTACCCGACTGCAAAGAAAGGGTTATGTTTTTCGCGCGTATCTTGTAAGTTTGTTTGTTTGTATGTGTGTTTGTATGTAATATTCTTTTCAACATACTTGCTCGTAAAGTGAGCCCTAATACAATCGTTTTTAGGGCCAACAACCGAGCTATAACAAACGCGTGCAATAATATATAAAACACTAGTTCGTAATAGAATTAACCCTACAAAGTTAAATTAGTACCTTACTGCAAGTTCTATGCGAGTAAGCAGAGTATTCCCAATTTCGGTTATACAGATATTTTTTTAGTAACAACAAACTTCAACAAAAAGGTTTTATGCCGCTGAAAATTCATATACATTTTTGGAATAAATAAATGTGTAAGTCCTTAATTAAATCAAACAAATATTTATTATTATCAAATTATTAATAATTCACAATATTTTGTTATAAAATATTAAAATATTTGCATTTTTACTCAAAATTATAATTTTGAAGTAGGCTGTATGCTCCTCACCCCTTTGTTCGCCAAATATTCTTGCATTGAACGTGTGAAAAAAACAAAAAAAAAACCTGCGCGCCTTTTCCCATAATTATCATATTTTATCATATTTAGTAAATGAGTTAATTAGCAACTTGCTAAAAGTGTGATAAGACTGACAAGTTTTTAATAAAAATATAAAATGGTCTGTAATGTCTAAGCTATATTTTTTATAACTCTATGGACCAACCCCCGTATCGCTTTAATGAGCAGACCTGTCCTCAGTTTTGTATACATGCAAATGTGATTTTTGAGTAATTAGAGCGTTTGCCCTCGCCAGATTTTATGGTGAAAATGTATGTTGTAAGCATTCCCTTTTTAATTTGTAAGTGACACGTATGTAAATCTATTTAACCTGTACGAGCAAGCGGCTCGGTTAGTCCCGTAAAGATAGACTACCAAAAAAGGGTTACTTAATTATATTAAAAATACACAAGCTTTATGGTAAAATTAAACGTTGGGATGATTTAAAAATAAAAGTACTCCATGTTAATAACGATGTATATTTGCATAATGTGATTCATCACATGCTACGATGGATATTTCATCGTAGCATGTGATGAATGAAGGGTTTTATACATTTTTCCGTTCTTTTTTGAGCCAAAGAGCTCAAAAAAAGTACAATAAAAAACTAAGTAAGTACTTCTAATAACATTAGACCTGATTTTAGTTAGAATTATTCATAAATAGCCTTCGTCCGCGACTTCATCCGCGTGGACATTCGGTAAATCTCTAAGGAACCTTTGACCGAGATTAAAGATCAAATACAAGCTATAAACTATCTGTGTTTCAAATTTCATCCAAATCCGTTAAGCCGTTTTTGCGTGATTGGGTAGCAAATATTCAAACTTTCACATTTATAATATTAGCAGTATATGAATTTAATTTCACATAATTATGTGGAAACTGTTTTTAAGCAACCCACTCGTATCAAAAAGTAGAGAGCATCATGACAGCCGACAATAAACAGTTATCTGCAACCACCATACGGATTTATTACGACTTCTACCGGAATAATATTCACCAACAAACCGAAAATTTAAATGGTGAGTATAACTAAAAAATAATAATTTGTACACGTTAATAATGTTAATAGATAGTCTTTAGCAATGTGAATCAATATTTTATATGCTATAAGTACCTACTTTGTCTTAAAGTGTCTCAACCATAGGTTTGGTCAGAAAACGCATTTGGGCGTTTTGCAATTATTTATTTATTTATCTTTTATTGGGAAACAAACAGCCTTATACATTACATAGTAATAACTTAATATATACTAACTCATTTGCCAAAAAAGTTTCCACTTATAATAATTTACATTGAATTCGCTAAGTACGTACTAAAGAGTTAAGATGTTTTTTTGCACTATTGAATAACAACGAACAACGAATGAGTACAAGAATTAATCAGTACATTTAAGAGGTTATACTACACAATATTTAAGAGTTCAGATTTCAATTTCGAGAATTTAAGAATGAAAATTTAAGATTTGCGTCCGCTTTCTTTGCATTAGTATAATCTTAGACTTTGAATTGAAACGCCACCGTCAACGATCGCGGTACAAAAAGTAGTTAACTCCGCTAAAGCAAACATTTTGAGCCGGTAAGTAGCATTAACATTTTGCCATTTTGTGAATAACTTCACGAACTTGATTGGGAGATATGGGCTAACGGTCCCATCAATAATGTTTTAATAAGCGCCTGATGGGTGTTGAGCACGCGATTTGGGGCTCGCGGCGTGATATGCTAATCATATTTAGGGATAGGTAGGTACTATGGGCAACAGCGTCGCTTAACCAGTTGGTAACAAAATTTTTGTGCGAACGTATCGCCCATGCAGTCCTGCACGAACTAAACGTACCTATGTTGTGACGGCGCGGTGTGCAAGCGATTTTAAGGCCAGTATATTCCAAAAACGCGTGTTACGTGTGAAGAGTAATGAAAATAACCTCACTTTTTAATTTTTTCAATGTTTTTGTTGTTATTTTGAGCATAAAGACAGTTTTTGAAAAAGTAACCGTTGAATATTCGTCTACATATATGTCATTACCTATTTTTCTATATATTTTTCGTGAATAAGGGATTGATAAACTTTAAGTATTATCCAAAAAATATAAAATTAATGAATTTTTTTTTTGTCTTTGCATATTTTTTTAGTCGAGTGAAGATACGAATATCGTATTTTTAACCGTAAAATAATCAAGATCGTTAATGAAACTTCAACATAATAATATATTTTTATCTGTTCAAAATAAAGAATATTTGATTGTTTATTGTTGAATCAAACATAGGCCAAATTCGATAATTTGGAATATACTGGCCTTAACCTTAGGCTCAGGTGGTTAAGCGACTCAGTTGCCCATGGTACATTGGAATTGGTTTACACGGAAAACTGGAACGGATTATAATAAGTTAATCCATCTATAGTCTTGAAGAGCAAATAAAAGTTTCGGACCAACACATTTTTATTTTATTTTTCGTTTGCACTCACCTAAGTCTGTATGTATTTTGCTTTTCCGTATTTCTACTCTGACCATCATCGTACATACTTTACGATGGTAGGGTAAGGCTCTTTTCGTCTTCGCAATCGCTAAAATAAAGTGAAATAGTTTCAATAAAACCGCCGCGCTATAGAATCCGTTAAAAAGTGTTTTATTTCATGTCTAGCTTGAGAAGTGAATTATAGTAAATTTAATTCAATACTTACAAGTATTGTCTACGCATTTAAGGATTCAAAAATCTAAGCCACGACTTCGGAATTCTACATCGTGTCGTGATATTTTGTTGCAGTATGATTAAGTTAGTAATTTCTCAAAAAGTAAAAAAATCTATCGTGACTTATGTATTTTAAATTAAAATGGAAAAAACGCCGGAACCCATTTCGATTTCAAACTTTACTTGCCCACTATATCAAGGAACTATTTCAAGAATTTAAAACAACAGCACACTGTATGTTTTATCGTCACGACGATAAAGGTGAAAATTGTATGATATCGTTACTTTTTCACCTGAGTAACGGTCGTTCGAGCTCATGCCGTGACACATGACAGTGAACTGGGTTAGTGCAAGAGAACAACGTGTTTATTTGACACAAAATGACCACATGTGCGTGTTGGTTCGGTATACATTTGTATATTATTATCATACGTTACTTCAAAAGATTTTTATTAAACTGTTTGAAAGGGACTGTCCACATCCAACTATAGCGCTCTGTGCTGTCCTTTACTATCTGTAAGTTTACACAAATACGCACTATCGTGTGAGATAGGTGAAAGAATAACACGTCAAAAAGAGAATACTAACACGTATCACGACGATCCCTTTTATTATTGAAACAAAGCCACAGAATATATAATAGTATATAGTAATAAACGTACAGAGCACCACCCAAAGTGCATATATGATATTTTTTCATTTTTAATTTCATTCTAGTCTTGACTCTAGCGCGCGTAGTATTGTGGTACTTATAGCAAAGCATAGCTGGATGTTGACTAGACACCCTAATATTTTGCATACGTGTTTTGTTTACAAACATACACTTTCAATTATTTGAATTAACTTTGTGTACTAAATCTTTTATAATTTCCGTCTTTTGAGAATCACGAGATAGCAAATGTCTATGCTTACTTTTTATGGGTTTTAGAGTAATAAATTATGTCTTATAAAATTCAATATCTTTATTTACTACTGGTTGTCGCTATAACTTCGGTTGCGTGATCTTTATTATTTCACTTTAAAAGTCATATTTAAAATTAGTTTGAGCACTTTGAGATAAGATATTGAATTAATTATATTGAATTGAAGTTTTGACTGCTTAGTCGATATAAGTAACAGTTAATAATGCCCTTTGGCTCCATACGAAACCGTATGTTCGTTGATATCTAATTTATGAAACACCGTTAGTTATGAGTTCCGAAACAAGCTAACGTCAGATTATTGTGCATAAACCATTAATAGATACCTAAAAAATCCCGATTGTTATTTCTAACTAAAATTTAATTCTCATATTTTAATAATTGCAATTAGAGCTTCGCTTTTAACTTATGTTAATAACTTTCAGCATAAATTATAACTTAATACCTAGTTTTGATTCACTCACTCTTTTTAAGGCCATAATGTTGAACGAATGATATCTTCGACTCGTTACATTCAGCAATGCCGTCTCATTTCTCAATAAAAGTTTTATTTTATTTATCCTTTAGATACTCCATCGATAAATTTAAAGTATGGGAATGAGATAACAGATGATATTCAAATTAAATACCTTTGACATTTCGAGATTACAAACATCGCCGATACAGCGCTTACGAGTGGCTCTGAAGGCCGTACGAAAGATTTGTATGGACCTGCTTGCTGTTGATATAAAAATATTTGTGATAAAAACCACAAATCATCATTTTATTGTGAATTTTACATCACCGATTAGCCCAGTTGGAAGGTACATAAAAAGGGGGTTAGGTACCTAGAATCAATTCTCAGTTTAATTAAATTTTGAAAAATTGTTTGGGGATGGTGTGGGGTGTGGAATCTGAGTTTTTGACCCCGAGAACTCCCTGAGAGAAAACCTCAGAAATTACGGTTTTTTTTTAGACTTTCGCTTATAATATATCTTCTAATCTAAACCCTCGTTTTTCGGAAAAAGCGTTCGCGATAAAATTGAAGAGCTTAAAATTTTCATTCATTTCATAAGAGAAAATTATTTTTTGACCCAATACTTACTTACCGCAATACAGAAGTTTAAAATACTTATATGAAACAAAGGAGATCATTCCCATGGGCTTTTTCAGAAAGTGCGAGCCAAAAAAATGGTACGTATTTTTAGACCTAGCCATTTGGAGAATAGTTAATATGGCACAAAAGAATTTCTCTGTGCAAGTTATTCAAGTTCGAAAATTCCTAATTTTCATACATTAATAATTTTATTGAATTCTGAAAGTGCCGAGAAACATACAATAATGACTTTGTAGTCTGCCAAATCACGCGTAATATCTATAGATATAGTGATTTTAAATGTTTTTAAATAGATAGTTGTCAAGCAATGTAAACAAATTTTGGAAAAATGGTTGTGTCGCTTATTTAATTAGATTGTATATTTTCAATTGCCATTACATAAAATTAAATTTCTAAAATTTCAACTTATTGTTTTAAAATAAGAAGGAAAACCTTAGAATTTACCATAGATCTACTCTATCTTACTGCTGATCATTAAAGAAACTGAGTCAATGATTTACTGATCACTTAATTATTTATTAGCAATACATGGCTAGTCGTATCCAGACAAATCTATTGTATTCCACATGACTTATCACGACGATGCACTTACGATCTCGCTGTCTCCGACATTGGCGCTATCTTTATTCAATTTGTTACCCTTATCACGAATTAAATGCGTTTTAGGCTCTCGACTCGGTTTATTATTTTTTATTAATTATTCTCAGAGAGCGGCGACCGAAAGAGACAGGTGATGGCATTTTATTACGCCCATTTATCGAATATTCATTTGTTAACAGACGAATGTTCGGTGAATAGGTTCGGTTTAATGAATTACTCGCTTTTGAACTTTGCCTCATGAAGTCGTAAATTAAGTTAGGTGTTACGTGTCGTGTCGCGTTAATGTAATTTTTTAGTATGCGTTTTTATTGGATTTCTTATCTGATGACCAATAAAATGATACTTAAAAATCGAATCCATTGGAAAATAATACTTGTATAACGTTGACTTTGATTTATTTGATGTTTATTCAATTAGAAATTTTAGTTACTTTTTTTAAAGATAATTATTTTTTAAAACATCTATTAGCTTCCACTCGCGACTTCGCTCGCGTGTAATTCTACCTACCGTGAGAATTTCAAAATTTTCTTTCTTATCAGCTGATAACAACGTCGCAATGAATGAGACTTTTTCAAACAGGAGATATTTTTTCGAAATGTAGATAAAAATGTTACTTAAGGGAAATGCAACAAATAAGAGTTCTGTGGATATTGCAGAATGTTAAAACTAAAAAATTAAAAATACATGGTTAAATCAAGTCAAATGAAAACATTTGTATTCACGTTATTCCTAAATCACAGCAATAACACATTTATGTCAATTTAAACGGCTATAATGTACTTCTGATCTATTTCTATCACACAAATATGTTAAACAAATTACTTATTAAAGTTTCAAATTGTCAATAACATCAAATTAATAATACAATTTTATGAAAACGACCTACAATATTTCACAAGTCGTTGCCCTCTTAATTAACTAAATGATAATATTTGTCAACACAAGTAACGAAGTATTCATAAATGAAACGCCAGAAAAGCGGGAAACGCCCCAACAAGCTAGGTAATATAAAATAGATGAACCAGTAGGACAACTTTGTAAGTATTCGATTTATAAGTAGGTACCTATATTTTTCATACAGATTTGGAATTTAAAGCTTTTAAATAAAAATCAAACCAGTCTTAAGAGATTTTTTACATTATTATATTTTGCTCAAGATATTTTCAGCGACTTAAAAGTGAAATCTTAAATTACCTGGGTCATGTTTTTCTTTTACTTTGTTTAATTAATGATAGGTGCACCTAAAACAGACGATAATAAGTGACTGATTCTATGTATTTTCATGTTATTTTCTTTACTTCCACTATTTATGTTTAAAAATTACTTCAATAACGTATAATATCACTCACTAATATATGAAGATACATTATTAAATTTCAACTCTTTTAAACAAGTGGCTCAGTGAGCTGTAGACGTCTCCATTTTGAAAAAAATCTAATAACCGAATCGTAAAAAAAAATAGTTTTAAAATTGTATTTAGTCTACTGTCTGCAACTTACATTCGTTAACTATGACCCTTCCGCTTGTCATAAACTGTACAATTTTACCATCTTCTGTTATGTCAAATGTTATTAATATTCACCCTCTTAACAACATGATATTGTAACATAAATAAAAAGTAACGAGATGTGAAATAGTTCTCTGTAATTTTTTTTAATATTGGACACACTGATGGGTATCTTTTTTAATTGACTTAAGTGGTAATCTGTTTTAACTATAAGTCATTTGACGACCTGAGTGGTGCAGTGGTCAACATGCCGCCTACCACGCAAGAGGTCCCGGGTTCGATTCCCGGCCAGGCAGAAATTGAAATGATGAATTTTAATTTCTGTGACGGGTCTGGGTGTTACTATGTATAATAAGTATATATTTAAAAAGTATATAAGTAGTATATCAGTTGTCTAGCACCCATATTACAAGCTTTGCTTAGTTTGGGGCTAGATGGCGCTGTGTGAAATTGTCCAAGCATTTATTATTATTATTATTATTTATTTATTAATTTGAAGCAAGATTAATCGCATTTTGTAAGTCAGTATTGTGTTAAGTTTTATTTTTAAGGTACATTAAACAGCCAGAGGCAATAAAATAATGTAGACAGCTAGCAAAATATTATGTTCTAGAATAAACAATGTTTGTTGGTACAAAAGTCTTATGGCTATAAACAGTAAACAAACCAGTTTCTATTTTATTTTATTAAGTACATTATATAGAAATATTAAGTACTTATGTGACATTGATATAAATTTAAAAACGTTAAAAATCTTTCGATTCTAAAATTTATACTCTTTTAAAACATACGATTTTTTCAAAGTTCTGAATTATACCTTCTTCGCTTCCTTTCTAGAGCTTCTTTCTGTTTTTCTCTTTATATCTTTTTAATATTCGAGACATTTTTTTCAAGTAAACGTTTTACAGACTTCCTTCCAAAGCGTAACCTAATTCGCTTATACGAGTATATCCATAGTGGATGTTCATTACGACACGTCTATCCGTTTTACATCCTAATGGATTCCTCGGTATTGACAATTTCCACACCACTTACCGTCACTTCCGATGTAATCGATATTTTTTCAACAAAAATCAAGAAAGATGTCACTCCACGATATTCGATATCCGCTATCGACACGTCAAGGTGGCATTTGAAGGAAACCTTACGATATTTTTTTCATAAATCCGTGGTTATTTTTAATAAAAAGGCGTAAAAAGTATGTTATTAGGAACATAGGAATATACGTATAGTTACTGGGTTGAAAAAGACGATTGTGTCTATTTTTAACCGACTTCAACAAAAGGAGGAGGTTCTCAATTCAATTGTATGTTTTTTTTTATCGTTGTTCGCACGTATCTTCGACATTTATGAACCGATTTTGATGAATTTTTTTTGTGCGATTGAGTTTTCTTGCGAGATGGTCCCATTTAATTTTTTTTCAAATCGGTTCAGTAGTTTACAAGTAATCCTGAAAATACTATGACATTAAATCAACTACCTTGACGATTTTGTTATTTATAAACCGAATTAGATGATTTTTTGTTGGGAAAGGGATACCTTTGTGTAGTTTTTTTAACCGACTTCAAAAAAAGGAGGTATTAGGTTTGTATGTATGTATGTTTCTCCGCGATTATCTCACGTTTGGCTGAGCCGATTTTTCTACCTAAATAATATACCTACACTACCTAATACAGAAGGTACTTACACTAAAAATAAAAAAATTGTAAAACAAAAAAACCGACTTCAAAAAACCTGCCTCTAAAAAGCAAGAAATAATATACAAATCATTAGATACGCATTATCATTGTTATAATAAAACACGTCTATTGAAGTCGGGTAGGGCTTTTAGAATAAAAAAAGGAAGATATACTCCAGCCCCACCCGACTTTAATAGACGTGTTTAATTATAACAATGATAATGCATATCTAATGATTTGTATATTATTTCTTGCTTTTTAGAGGCAGGTTTTTTGAAGTCGGTTTTTTTGTTTTTCAAACAATTTTTCTTTAACTTTCTATACAGGGTGGAAAAAAAGGACGGTAGTTGCAGGAAAGGTACCTTAAATATTGATGGCAAATACTGAAGGAAACATTCGTTTGTTTTTAAAAAGAAGTATAACTGCATTCAAAGATACATCCTGTACTTTTATGATAAAGGGTATTTTTTTATTTAATGACATATATCTTAAATTAGCAGCAGACCCTAGAATGTTATTTTTTCGGATTTTAGCTGGTTCGCTTCCCGGCTGAGTCAAGCGATTTATGAAAAATCGTTTAATGCAGTTTTGCTTATTTAAAAAAAATAAAGGAATGTTTTCTTTCAGTCAAATTTGCCATCATCAATATTTAGGGTACTTTCCTCCAACTACCGTACTTTTTTTCCACACTGTATAAAAAATTTCATTGAATTGGTTTATTTTTCAGATAGGTACAATATAACTGTAACAGTATAGAGCTTGCAGATATATTTGTGAAGCATAATCACCATATTTTTATCAAAAGTAAGCCAAGCGGTTTAAGTTAATAATATTTTTTTACTTGGTATCAAAATTAGGAGTCCTTTAAAAAAAACATTATCAACTACATACTACTATGTCATGTGTATGCAAGGAATTAGAAATATATATCCCGAGTCCCATCGTTCTGTCGTGATAAACGTCGTAATAACTATGCTATGCTATGCAGTTATATGAAGAACAAAAAAACTAAGTGCACAAAGTATCCACGAGAAACAAAAGCTTGTACGTGCATTCGTTGAATACACATTTAGTTTTTGTCACTCGTCTACAATGGGCGTAACAATTAATACCTACATAGGTGGAGTCCACATAACCACACCTTTTATTTATTCAATGGCATAAATTATTCAAAAGCGTAACATTATGCGATGGGAAGCCCGATAGAAACTAATTTGAATTAATTTGATGCGTCCTATTTTTCCGAAAGGAAATATAAAAAGTTTAATGTGAATAAAATTTCGGTGTGACATGTTTACCTATATATTTTTCGTGTTATTGTGCAATGATTTATTGGTTTAAACTTTAAACAGATGCCACGTTTTATATTGTGGTTTTTTGATCAAGCTTATAATGTTGAATCGGCAGCTGTTTTGACCGTTTCTATTATGGCTCAGCATTTCTTTGTTCTTTTACGAGCAGTTACTGAAAGACCGTCATGTAGGATTATGTCCCATTATCTTAATAAGGTATAACAAAGGATAGTCAAGTGGTAAGCATTAATGTTTGTACTACACTTTTTATAGGTCTGTACATATACCAAAATGTAGCACCGTAATAAATCCTTAATTACAAATTTTTCATATTCGTTTATTTATTTGCTACAAACCTTGTGTTAGTTTAAAATAGGTTTTATGTAAATTGTATATTAACAATGCTATCACAATATTGGTTTGAAAGAGTTATGTTTTAATGCATCATAGTTATTCTCTCCTCTGCAATTTTAACATTTATCTATCAGTCAGTTACTTATTTGAAACTAAATTTGAATTTATATCTATGTTAAAATTATTAATTAGAGAAGCTTGGTAGCGCAGTGTTATAGCGCCTGGCCCAGCGATTGCGGAGGATAAGCAACTTTCGTAAGGGTCGATCATGGGATGGGTGACCAAAAAATTTATTATTTCGAACTCCTCCGTGCTTCGGAAGGCACGTTAAGCCGTTAGTCCCGGCTGCATTTGTAGTCATTAACACCTTCCAACCCGCATTGGGCCCGCGTGGTGGGTTATGGCCCATCCTCCATATCCACCCATAGATAAGGAAGGCATGTGTCCCAGCAGTGGGAACATTTAAATGGCTGATGATGATGATGATAAAATTATGAATAAAACAACTAGTCATAAATAGTTTATCCGGTCTTAATATTCAAAGAGGTTATATAACTAAAAAACTTTGTAGCATTTGGCATTTCTTTATCGGGACATTTAGATGGCATACGTATATACATACGTAGCTTGGCAATTAACTGTTACGTATCTCGAGGCAATTGGCGAGCCACTCTGTAACGGTGCTTATCCGCCTGATAACGATTATTGGGTACATTAGCTACTGTTGTTAGCTTCCTCTCGAACTTCAGTGCACGCTACAAGAATACTGAGAGGTTCATGCTTTTAATACCCGCTTTTAAAGTTTGAATTCAAAACAACAAATATTTTAATGATAGGAATATTTAAATGTCTGCCCCTCTCTTCCACATTGCTATGCCTGTCAAGGTGCATGCGATAATTAGTTACTTTAAGATCTAGTAGTTAAGTCGCATGTAGTGCAAATGTATAAATAAAGAAATAAATAAATAAACTTTGATGTTGCATAAATGCTCAGTGCTGTACGTATAAATTTTAATTAAGACTCGTCGGTAGAACAAAGTTTGTTTTGTGTGTAGGTAGTTTTCCGAACAATATGGCAGGTTGGTGAAGATATGCCAGGTTCATTTTAAGACTGGTCGGTTTTGAGATTCTAATGAGATAAAAAATCAACATTTAAGATTCTTACAAGATTTTTGGAAATACAGATATTTAAGCCAGTTTCACAATTTTTTTTTGGTTCTAGTTAGTTAGCATTCACAATGCTATTTTTATACAAAACTAAATAATATACAAGAAATGTTATGCATCTATCTTGACAGACTTCACATATATTATTTTCCTGTAATGTTTTTTTTAATTAAACTAGAAGTTATTAATTTCCGGAATCTGTTAAAATGCCAGTAAAAGTATATTTCGTAACCGTACACTATTTTACTTAGTGAAATGATTTTTCTTAGTGAAATGTTATCCGCCATAACTTCTAGAATTGATGCGATAACTAGGTATATCTGTAAGTACTAGGACATCCATTTTCAAGTCCTTCTCATGAGCCTGTTTTATTTTGAACTAGCTGATGCCCGCGACTTCGTACGCGTGGACTTTATGACTCCGGCGTATTCTTCTTATAAATACGAACTAATGTAGTTGCGTATAAGAAAATACTCGTAGCAGTGTTATATATAATGTTAAAAGTTAATAAATAATTTTTATTTTATATGTAATATTGTAAACATGTAGGTAAACATAGTAAAAAAATCTTTATAAACTATGTTCAGAGTCTTTCCTTCAGTAGCTTATATGAAAAGACCTGAAGCTATACTAACCCTGGAAAAAGCCACATAAATAAAATTGGCCATGCGAAAAACAACCAGTCCTTATATCGACACCAGCGGCTTAACGTCTGACCCTGCGACTTATTTATTGTCATAGCAAAGCAAGTGGTCACAGTGAACTGTGTACGTTTAAATTGAAAAGGAAAATTGTTGGGGAAGAGTGGTATACCTACGCGGAATAAATACAGTTTCACCGGCACCACTCCCAGTGAGCTCATAATCTCAGCTTCAATAATATTTCGCTGCAAAGCATTGACTTTAATTGCACAATTAATTTTAAAGAAAGAAAGAACAATATCATCCTGAAGTGCGATATAAGTACGTTAGTTTTATTATAATATGATTCTGTGGCAATTTAAGTCGGGTTCATGCAAATAAATTAAATTTGGTTCTGCATCAGGTATTCCAGATCTTCGATTTTTATACCTCAACAAAAAATGGTCATTAGGCAGAACAACTTTTACTAAGGTGTCATTTTATCTTTTGTATAGTTCAGCTGGACCATTATGATTCTGCATCAGGTGTTCCAGATCTTCGATTTTTATACCTCAACAAAAAATGCTCATCAGGCTGAACAACCTTTGTTAAGGCGTCATTTTTATATTCCTTATAGTTTAGTTGGACCATTATGGTTCTGCATCAGGTGTTCCATTTCCCAAAATCAATTATACCCTAAACTATGCTATATAACAAAAAAGTTTTGTTCAAATCGGTGTAGTAGTTTAAAAGTTATGCGAGTACATACAAACAAAGAAACAAACAAACAAACAGACAAAAATTCCAATAACTATTGTTTTGGGTTCAGTATCATGTACTTAAAATGTAGCAATTACTTTTTTGAAAAAATATTGAATGTACAGAATTGGCCTCGTTGCGATTTTATTATATGTATAGATATGCAGAGTTTTACACATCATTGTGCTTACAATAGCAAAAAATAAATAAATAAATAAAATAATAAATGCTTGGACAATTTCACACAGCGCCATCTAGCCCCAAACTAAGCAAAGCTTGTAATATGGGTGCTAGACAACTGATATACTACTTATATACTTTTTAAATATAATTAATTATACTTATTATACATAGTAATACCCAGACCCGTCACAAAAATAAATATTCATCATTTCAATTTCTGCCCGGCCGCGAATCGAACCCGGGACCTCTTGTGTGGTAGGCGGCATGTTGACCACTGCACCACTCAGGTCGTCGCAAGTATTCCATTTGAGGAAAAACTTTAAACTGCTTAACATCAGATGATATTTTAGAAAGGTTATTCATTTTCACCTATTTAAAATTGTTTAAAAAAAAACAAAAAACCGACTTCAAAAAACCTACCTCTAAAAAGCAAGAAATAATATTCGTAATAATAAAAATACGTCTATTGAAGTCGGGTGGGGCTGGAGTACAAATTCCCTTTTTTTTATTCTAAAAGCCCCACCCGACTTCAATAGACGTATTTTTATTATTACGAATTAGACGTATTTTTATTATTATTTCTTGCTTTTTAGAGGTAGGTTTTTTGAAGTCGGTTTTTTGGTTTTTTTTAAACAATTTTTTATTTTTTATTTTTAGTGTAGGTACCTTATAGGTAAGGTATATTATATATGTAGAAAAATCGGCTCAGTTAAACGTAAGATAATCGCGGAGAAACATACTTAAATACGGGTCAAATTGAGAACCTCCTTTTTTAAGTCGGTTAAAAACTTAAGATATCCCTCTTCCAACAAAAAAATAATTATCTTATTCAGTTCATAAACAAAGAAGAATACGACCAATCATCGAGGTAATTCACACAAAATCATACTATTTTCGTGCTTTTTTCAAAATTACTTGAAAAGTACTGAACCGATTTCCAAATTTTAAAAAATGGGACCAACTTGGGAGTGTACCTAATCTAATAACGTTTGAATCATTTCAATCGGTCCAGCCGTCTTCGAGTAATCGGTGGACATACACAAAAAAAAAATAAAAAAAATATACAGACGAACATAGAACCTCCTCCTTTTTTGGAAGTCGGTTAAAAATAACAAATTACGTACCTATTCATAGTGATTACAAATTTGCATACTTCAAAGTTTATTTATCTTATTCCACTGCACCTAATTTTGTCTTATAAGACAAAGAATGCATTCTAATAAGCATAGCCTCATGTGATGATCGATTCTACTTGGCTCATGGTTCATTACCGCATAGCATGCTCACACGACATATCCCCACACCAACTTAAATAAGCAACAAAAACGAATCCATCACCTATGTAACGCAGGCTTAAGGTTCATTTTAACCTCAGCAGATGCATGTTATTTTGGTTAAGAAGCAGATATAATATATGGTTATTATAACCAAACACCAGGGTAGATGCAGTAACAATCATTTGTTTTCCCAGTCCAACTTGCTTGTTAGACAAAAATTTGACAACCGTTCGAAACGTGGGTGTCTTTCTTTCAAACGTGTTGTAGGCTCCACCGAGTTGCCACGAAGCTTTGTTCTGAGTTCCAGTTTGTTTTATAAATGAGGTTACAGTGTTTGTATGCAAAAATATACTCAATAGTTCCTTGTCAAGCTTTTACAGTAAGCATGTTGCAGTGACAATTGTATTGTTCTTTCTAACTAATGTTTATATTAAAAAGACATGAATTGGTGCATATTTAGCTGAGGCAATATTTAAATTTCAAATAATGGAATCGGTTCAAAGAAATCTTATTTCAAGGATTCAATTTGACGTCAGTGGAGTGCCTGCATAAAAATCCAGTAGAGGTGAAATGAGTCACCAGTGATTTGAAATGAAATAAGACGTACCGACCAGTTTATCAGTCTTCCGATTTTCATTTATTTTGAACTCAATCTGCGGGACTTAAGGTTGATATTGCAAGTAATAAGGTTGTAGTTTTAAATTGGTTTCCTTGCGGAGGGTCGACCGACCTTTTTCTTAGTGATCAGTATCAAACGTACTCATCGATGGACTCTCGCGACAATACTATCGAAATGCTAAGGAGACGCATCGATATATGGTAATGCACCATACATTCTTCGTCTTTGTGTACATATGTTGATGAGGTGGGCGAAACCCTATTGATATACATTCGAACTCATTGTTAATAATATTGCCTGGACCAGTTTTAAAATGTAATTTATTCTGTCGCTCGATGAGACATCTGATAGTGCTTAGTCAGATTTTTTTTCTTATCTCTAAGATGAATGGCATGTTTTGATGTCAAATTAAGGTCGGATGCATGTAAAGTGTCAGGGATAGATACCGATACCAATGCTTAGTGGCGCATTCCTGCTCTTGTGTGGATGACGTCATCAACGACGTCGTCACGTAAACATGATGGGTCGATTCAAATAGATGACATTTATGTCATGACAGGTGACAAATAGTCACGTTTATGGCCCTGGTCCGACCTGTCCCAAACAAACTTCGGACCAAGTAGGATTCTAAGCTCTAACTTTATAGGATACTGAAATATTTGCTTAACGCACTTGTCTGACAAAATTAAATGGTCTAAGTAATAAATTAATCAAAAAGAAATATACAAAACTAAAGTACCTACTAACAAAGAAAATTTAGAGTACACTCAAAATCGTATAAAAGTAACGAATAAATCTTCATCTAACCCCTTTATGTTTAAAAACCCTTTTGATGTTCCAAATGGTGTTAACCGCACTAATCCATTGCGGCCATGAAATTGGTATTCGCCCAAATTAAACTACGACCTTAATTGATACAAATGGTCGTTTCTATTTAAACGTAATTGAAGAATTCCTGGCAAGTGCATCGTACTCTCATAACTTTTGAGCTAATTGCTTGCACGTCAAGCTTCGTTGAGAACTGTTAGTTTTATCTGCCGGTTAAAAGTTTCTTATCTTAGATTCACAAGAAGTAATAGTTTAATAGACTAGCTAATTAATAAGCTATAATTAACAAGAAAGAATGTATCACGTAACAACCCACTTGTGCGCTTCTGTAGACTTTATAATTTGTTATTAAACAGCTTGATATATTCTACCAAAGTCCCTAACACATTTGTAAAAACAATAAAAGATCCAGAGAACATTGGAGCACTTGCACAAATTGAAGATTAATTTCTTTAATTGGATTTTTAAGTACTTTTGTCAAAATTTGATTTCGTTTTTGTATTAGAATTAATTTAGAAGAGAACTACCTAGTTAGCCGCCCTTTTTATGAAAACTATATTTGCATGTTGTGCATGGTTGTAATTGAGGTATACATTTTTGTTTTGTGATTTATATTTATTTGTACTGCTTCTGTCTTGTAACTGTGCCAAAGAAAAAAGAAAAAATGGAAATAAGGGCCCTCTTCACAAGTTCTAGTGAATTTAATTTATAAACTGTTCCATTTTCAAATTAAACAAAAAGGTATAGTACCTAACTACAGCCTCGCCAACCCCTAAAATAAACAAAAATATAGGCCACTAGCTCATTACAAAACTTTAGATTGAGTCGTCAGTCGTCTGGTTAAATTAATTTTATACCATTTACAATTAATAATAGTTGTACAATTTAATTCCTATTGCCTTCCAGAAGCTGAATTAAACTCAAATCAAACATAATTAATTAATTACGCATAGTAAAAAATTTTTTGTTCGATTAATGTTGATTTGATGTGATTTCATAAAAATCACAAAGATGACTAGGTTGCGTTATTGCATCGATACTTTGTAGTCATTTCCGTCCGTCAGTCACCTAGAAACGATCATTTGTTACACTCAAATAAAATACCAATAAAATTTAGTAATGGATGCTTCAAGTAAGCGTCATTGTTTTCAATAGTCTTGACGCTGTAAAGGTCTCTAAATTGGCCATCATTTTGATTTTGTGATCAATATTGAATTTTAAACTTTGGTTCCTGCTGTGTAACGACACTTTGAGATACATATGTATGGCATTTAAATCGAATAGATGTGTGTTTGTTTGGTTTAAGCGATAGTAAAAATGTAATACGTAGCGGTTTCTTGTATAAAATGTCTATAATTTGTAATTTATTGTCCGTATGCAAATAAGTACCATGTTGCGCAACGTAAGCTCAATTAAAACGTTTATTTTGGTATTGAACCGTGCGTGTTGAGTTCAAACAATTCGTATGTTTTGTACTGAGGTTTTATCAAGATAAATATTTTTGTTTAACGAATGTTAGCACTTGGGCATTATTGCCAGCCTAAAAATATACATGTATTGTTAAGTCATAAGCTTACACTTTACATTTTATTAATACGTTAGAGAGACGCATATCTATCGATGTCAAAAATCGTGATTAGCTCTAACAGTACCTCAATATTGACTAAAGCTTTATACAAACTAGCGGCCGCCCGCGGTTTCACCCGCGTGGTTCCTGTTCCCGTAAGAATATCGGGATAAAAAGTATTCTATGTTCTAATCTAGGCTATCTACTATCTGTGTGCCAAATTTCAAACAAATCCGTTCAGTAGTTTTTGCGTGATTGAGGAACAAACATCCAAACCCACAAACTTTAACATTTATAATATTAGTAGAATA
Source organism: Agriphila straminella (assembly GCA_950108535.1). Taxonomy (NCBI): domain Eukaryota; kingdom Metazoa; phylum Arthropoda; class Insecta; order Lepidoptera; family Crambidae; genus Agriphila; species Agriphila straminella. The sequence goes on from OX467312.1 coordinate 11,448,137, forward strand.
TTACTAGTAGGACTAGTAGGAAGTAGGAAGTAGGATTAGTAGGATAGTAGGAAGTAGGATAGTTTTTTTCTTAGTTGGAGTTTTAGGCCTAATAAGATCAGTTGCCTTGATATTCCTATACGAATTAATCGATGTTCTTGACAATCTCTTTTCTACCTAATTAAAGGGAAAACAAGAGTCTGTAATTGATACAAAGTGGAAATTATTCACAAATCACATAATAGTGGTATGAAAAAATATTATTAAACTAGATAGGTACTGTAGATTGGTAAATTATGAACGACCGTTGATATTTATAAACAAGTTTAGTCCTCAAAATGATAACAAACTTTTTGTCTAATAATACCTTTATCGTGGGTACCTAACCTATACTCTACCAGTCTACACACACATTAGATGTCCTTTTCTAGACATATTGCTGATTTACTGTTGGACCCAGTTAGGAACTTTCCTAATAAATAAACCTTATGCCAGCCGCCGTCAAATTCCATGCCTCCTCAAGGATCTAAACTGTGGATACGCATGGTTTTTGTGTCACAAATTCATCCCTTGAACCTGAGTGCCTACTTTGAAAAACGAACTACGATAATCGGACGGCGTTCGTTCCACTTGGTCACGTTATTTAGCTCAGAAATAAGGTCCAAAATTAAGTGAATCGAACGACGATCGTTGTCTGGACGGAAGGGCTACCGATAAACTTTCTAATCTACTAAATAAAGCAAACCGTTACTATTTTTTTAACTATTTTTTATGCTTATTGTAGTCAGGTTTCAAATTACTTATTTAAAATCTAAATTAAAATCGTGTAGAAAGTTAGTAAGATTAAAAATATTTATTCTAGCTATTTTTATAAAATTATGACTATTAATCTTACAGTATATTCTATACTATTGTCTCAAAGCCTAGTAAAATTATAAATACGTACATTTATATTATTAAGACTGCGTCACGCCACGCCACACACTAAAAATGCTGAATAATGGCTGCTTTTCGAAATTGCCCTAATAAAGTTATGAGCCATTTTAGATGCCTCACGACTGTAAGCCATCTTTGAAGCTTATTTAATCTGGAAATTACTTCTAGAAAACAAAGATAAATTAGTTACAATGAAGCCGACAACCCTGCATACTCAAACAACATATTCAGAGAGCTCTATGAGTAGGGTCACCCCTCTCCAAATTCGGCAATTTATCTCTTTTAATCGCAGCATAATGAAGTTAGTCGTCCGAAAACATATTGGACAAATTGTTTCTGGCTGTATTTTTACATAGAAAAGTTAGGCGAATACGTTTTTTGCATTGTAGATTTAACAAACTTATGCCATTAATCGTTTGCAATTAATTCAGCACTTACACGTTTCGTTTGTAACCAATAAATTATAATTGAAATTATAATGTTAATGTTTTCAAGATAGCGCATACTATTTACCATTTAAAATAGGAGCAAATTATTAATACTCCAAATATTTGTATTATTGCTGAAACTGATCTAATGAGTAGAATCAAAACAGAAATTAAAGTGTCGCATCTTGGAACGCTTGATTAGGCTCAATAACTTGTCTTATCTAGGTAATTGGCAAAGTCCAGGGTGCCTACTGCCATGTCTTAGCGCAGTATTATAACATTCTTACCATGCTATTTCGTACCACGACCTTCATAAAGTATGATTATTGTAATAATGTTTCCGTTGGAAGTTTTGTGACGTCATCGTTCAATCGTTCACTTAAACCGTACCACGACGTGTCTTTTGACAGCTAGCATTATTGTTTTTGTGTCAAATATTGAGAAATTTTGCAGTCTTAAAAAAGTTGCTTTTTCTCGACGGAAACAAAACTATTTTGAGTTATTTTATTTAGAAATTGGAAATTGCGTCTTAAACAGTAAGTGAAACGTTTTTATACATATTGTTCTTCATTGTGAATGTAATATTATAGTTATTATGTTTCATTTCTATTTGATAACAAATACTTGTTTTCGGAGGAGCTCGGTGGCGCAGTGGTTTAGCGCCTGGCCCAGCGATTGCGGAAGTTAAGCAACGTTCGCAAGGGTCAGTCATGGGATGGCTGACCAAAAATTTATTATCACGAGCTCCTCCGTGCTTCGGAAGGCACGTTAAGCCGTTGGTCCCGGCTGCATTTGCAGTCGTTAACACCCACTAATCCGCATTGGGCCCGCGTGGTGGGTTTTGGCCCATCCTCTTTACCACCCATAAGGAAGGCCTGTGCCCCAGCAGTGGGGACATCAAAAATGGCTGATGGACACACTTGTTTTCGGATGGACAGTGAAGTGAATACGAAGTATTTGAGTTTTTGGCAGCCGATAACGCAGAAACTAATAGAAATCGAAGGCAGCGTCGACTAATGTTGCGTTGAAGAAAGTGATCCCTTCGAATTAGAGGATGCTGAGTTTGTGAAACGTTATCGACTTACCAAGAAATTGGTTTATAACATCATCGAGGAGTTGAAACCTCTGCTGAAGTCCCCTGTAAAATTAGCTGCTTCTGTTGCTGTAATTTCGTTGCATTTTCTGTGCGAGTGTATTCTTTAGCCTGCAACGACCTATTATAGGCCGAAGCAATATCCTTATTGGAATTTAGAAACTCCCATAGAAGTTCTAATTTTATTGTCGTATAATAAGAAATAATACTTTATAGTTAAACTAAAGCACTGCGCGTTTAAAGGTGATGAAAGGAAATCTGTATTTACTTACTTTAAGTCCGACATTTAAGTTTAAAATATAAAATTTGATTAATTTACAAAGTTCAAACACAAGCGCGCTTACACATTGGGGTTGGCCAGTGAAAACTAAACGCAGATGGCGCCAGCATAGTTAGTTCCCAAGTGCATCGGTCATGGTTTTGTTTTGCGTTTGTTTACAACTTAAAAAAATATTTTCTCCATTCTTGACTTCATAGGGTATCGTTAAGAGTGATATCTATGTTGTTTCATTCCTCAAGACACCATGTACACTCACTGGCGAGTCAAAGAACTTAAGGATGAATTAATAAAACGTGGTGCTTCTTTACGAGGAAAAAAAGCAGATCTTGTTAAAAGGTATTTTTATTTCTCTACTAAATCTTCTATTCTACTTTACTGACGCTGTTTTTTACTCAATCAGTAACTGGTTTATCGAGCAGTATTAATTTTAGGTTGCAAACTACAGTCAAAATATGGAAAAAAATTGTTCAACCATATCCTATTTCAGGTTGGAGCTTTATGACAAAAACTTTCATTTCTGGCGTCCTGAATGTCCTGATGGTGATGATGAAGATCCAACAATGCAGCTACCATCAGAAGAAACTTATTTGGATATTAATAGCCACACAACTCTACCACCTCTAATAAGACTATGATAAGCATTATTTATCTTAGTAAGTAGGTACCTAATCATAGGAATATTTTATTTCTATAAAAAATGTGACAGACCTCTTAATGCAATAAAACACTTGTTTATAATATTGTAATCAGTTTTTATTTACAATCCCTTCTTTAAAGTTACACAACATGACACATATTGAAAATATTTTTGATGCTAAGGGCACATAAAAATGGTTAAAATTATTTTGCAATATCAAATATCGATACCGGAAATTTCAGTTGTCGTAAAGGACAAAACACTAGTTTTCAGTATAGCCAAAAAACAAAAACGAATAATGTTTTTGTCTAATAACTTTGTCAAACAAAGTGCTATATTTATGATGTCAAAAGAGACTCCAACTATTTTTTCGTGTTCTTTCCTTTTAATTTAACTTAATAAACCAAACTTAATTATTGACGAAAATGAGCGTCCTTTACAGCCCACAAAAATTTAACGGAAGTACTTTGCAGCCACGAAAAATTGCTTACGATATAGACAAGTGTGTCGTAAAGGACTATTTTTGATCATCAATGGGTAGTACAAGTCAATTAAATACGAGACCAAGGGGGTAAAAGGAACAAAACAACTATTTTACTACTACTACTTATTTAAGAAATAGGTAGTAAAACTAAATGAAAGAAAATATTATTTATTGGTTTCATTTATTTATCAAAGTATTTAATAAAATAAAGTGACAAAATGTTATCCTAACAGGAACTCAATATTTAAACAAAGCGTGATGCTATTTTTTTTATTCAAATCGCAAGTAATTGTTGCGATGCTGTAAAACAAAAAAAATTAGAATAATAAACATTTAAAATAATCTAGTTTTATTAAATTATTATTTATTAACTCTTTATAATAAAAATGTTTTTCATAACAGTTTCAAAATCAATTAAATAACCAAAATAATAACAAATTTTGCTCACCAGAACTCAAAACTCAAACAAATTGACATTCTAAAGTATTAATTAAATGGCAAATAACTTCATTTTTTTTTTTTTTCAAAACAGTTTTAAACTCAATTAAAATAACCAAAATAATAACAAATGTTGCTCACCAGAACTCAAAACACAAACAATTGACATTCTAAAGTATTAATTAAATGGCAAATAACTTCAATTATTATTTATTAACTCTATAATATATTTTTTTTCAAAACAGTTTCAAACTCAATTAAAATAACCAAAATAATAACAAATTTTGCTCACCAGAACTCAAAACACAAACAATTGACATTCTAAAGTATTAATTAAATGGCAAGTAACTTCAATTATTATTTATTAACTCTATAATAAAAATTTTTTTTCAAAAAAGTTTCAAACTCAATTAAAATAACCAAAATAATAACAAATTTTGCTCACCAGAACTCAAAACACAAACAATTAACATTCTAAAGTATTAATTAAATGGCAAATAACTTCAATTATTATTTATTAACTCTATAATATATTGTATTTCAAAACAGTTTCAAACTCAATTAAAATAACCAAAATAATAACAAATTTTGCTCACCAGAACTCAAAACACAAACAAATGACATTCTAAAGTAATAATTAAATGGCAAGTAACTTCAGTGTTTTAAAATTACAATTCAGTTTTTTTTTATTAATAATTTTAAACTTTGTAAACACAACAAATTTTAATTAAGTATTATTATTTTTTAATCATTGTTTTTTAATAAAATGTTTATCCTATATTTTAAGGGGATAATATAGAATCCATATTCCATAACCTCGCTAGGAGCAAGGAGCATTGAATATAGTGGTTATAATAATTAAATTAAAATAAACATATACCAATTTAATTTTTATGAAAGACCACTATAATCCATGCTCCAGCGAGTTTATGGATTCTTATCCCACTGGAATATGGGATAAACATTTTTAAAGTAAAATCTTAACGATCAAATTGTGTCGATATCATCTTCCTCGTCTGTTTCGGGAAGAATGTCTTTAACAGTTCCTAAAGTCATTAGATCTAAATATTCTTTATGAAAACGCTTTGGTACAGTTCCGTTAGTACACAAACGTTTTAAATCGTTATATTTGGCAACTGATATAGGGTTAGGTTTGTCATAAAGTGTTGGTAAACTAACACTACTAGTATCTTCTACTCTGTCGGCACCTGTTAGATCTTGGTTTTGTCTTTTTGTTTTTTTGCCTTTGCCTTTTCCTTTTGCCCCTTTTCCTTTATATTCATCACTGAGTAAGGATTTATCGTTTGCCAATTGTACTATCTAGATATGTAAAAATATTCAAATTAATTAAAACGAACTAGCTGCGCTCTGCGGCTTCATCCGTGTAAGTTCCGATGCAGTATAAATATCTGAGTAAATAGTAGCCGTCCAGTGAGATTTCTTCATACCAAGTTTCATACAACTAGTTGTGTGTAAATAACATTTACACACATATTTATGTACAATTGTATACACATTTTCGCTTTTAGATTTGTGGGTTATAAATTATATTTAATTTAACTTACGTGGCAATATTATTATCGATTTCATAATATTTATCTTCAACCATTGTTTCTTCAAGAACTGGACGTTTATTTTCATTACTTGTAGGTACTGCTTTGGTCAGCATCATAATAATACTCAGCATCGACTCTAAAATAGTATCAGATCAATAGGTAAAAATATTTATAATAGACCGAGCAAAGCGAATGTCTATGAGTCTATATTAGGACAAAGTAGGCACATGTAAGTATGTTTATTATTCCGACTAAAACTCGCGAACCGTTTATCCGATTTAGTTTTAATTTATAGGTTTGTAGGTACCTACCTAGTTCGCTTTAAAAAAATATTGTAGCTTCGAAGATGAGCCAAATCGGTCAAAGGATTGCGAAGATATGGGGATCGCAAGCTTCAAGGTATGCGATTCGCGCGCTAACCACAAGTAGGTACCTACATAGTTTGTAATTTGTACTAGACTTAAGTTGTAAAGGACATCATTATACGAGCAGTAGGTAGTTCTCATTTCCGGGAGAAGATAGCTTGATACTAACTAATGCAACTACCTATTTGTGAAAAAAATCTGAGATAAGCGCATAATTCCAGATATTATTTTACTTTATAACCCACAGTCATGACACAAACTATAATTAAATATATAGGTATGATTAATTAAATCACTTACCGTAACATCTTGCTTTGGAACCGTGATATTGAATCCAGTTTTCTTTTTCTTAATTCTAACGAATTCATATTCACAAAATAAACACGTCGTTTACCACTAACAATATCGCACAAAATGGCGTTACGAAATGGATCAAGAATGGGTCGTATGAGTTGCAATCCCCGCACCCGTTACTTACACCCCCGTTGCCCTAGGCAACGTGCCTCCGCGCCTCTTGTCGGCACATGCCTTTGCGCCATCGGCATTATGAACGAGACAAAAAACTTTTCTTAAAATTAGGGTCGTAAAGGACAATAAAAAGCAAACGACCTTTACGCCATTATTACAAAATATAAAACAAAGCACAGATTAGGGCGTAAAGGTATCTATTATTAAATACCATATTTACGACCATTTGATTTTTAATTAATTATATTGTTTATGATGGCGTATAAAAAGTTTGATGAAAAAATGAGATTACGACCTCATAGAAAATTAAAACATGACTTTACGCCCCCTATTGAAAATTTGTTTTACGATACATCCCAAATAGTAAAAAAAAACGAGCTAGAGCTGTTGAAAATCCAGGTCGTAAGGGGCTTTTTTTTAAAGATAGGGTTATGTTAAGTATACCAATCGATAGAGCTCGCGACGCTGATTCCGAATATATATATAACTGTTTTTCGATAAAATGTCCTTTACGACCATTGAAATTTCCGGTATCGATATGTTTTAGTTAACCCAATAAGCCTTTCGATATGTACCCTTTAACAAGCCAATTTCTGGTCTGCAAGTAAAAGGCAAAGCTCAGTTGAGAATATTCTTAGTAACTATATGTGGAGTTTGAGTTTCTTGGTTTGTTTTATTTTCTAATGAAAGTGGAGTAGGAACAGTAGTATTCATCTCAGATTCAACCACATGATACATTACTGTCCATGCAGCATGCACACACTGCTATCTTTTACAAGCGGCACTATGTCCTCACAGCACTGAGATGTTGACGGCATCTGCATTTCAAAAAGCTGTTTCTTTCTGAGATTCCGGGACCCGGGACTCTAATCTATCTTTCTTGCAACTGCCTTTTCTGAAACCGGTTGTATATTCCATTGAAAAATAGATGGAACAGCATTTTTCTTAAGGTATTTACGTTGATGATCCACACCTAGAACAAAAAATTATGTCAACATTATTATTGTTCCAAAAAAGAATTTCTATTATAACTGATCTTTCAAAATATATACTTTTTGGTATTTCATTATTAATTTAAACAGCTTACCTGTATATTTACTGCTTTTTTCATAGTCATTGTCCACAAAATGTTTTGAACATAACCTCTAACTAGGCTTCGGAATTAAATTGACACGGCGTATGGCTTTAACCAACGCCGACGAATATTTTTATCTTTGGGAATATGATGTACTCCAATTTCAGAGCATTTTGGTACAATACAGCGAGTCATAATACTATTTGGAATTGTTTTCTTCCATACACCTTATAAAATTATTATGTTTTGGGAATGGGAACTAGCTATGCTAGCGCCACTTTGACAGTTGCCAACCCCTTGTTTTGGCAATCTACTTTCCTCTTGGAAGTAATTTCTGCCAGTGTCAAGTGTAGATAGCAAATAAGCCGTAGTGATGGCTAGCAGGGAATAGACAATTTCGCAACATCATTCGTTCTTTGGCAGGAATAAAGTATTATTACTTTGTGCAGGTTGTGGTACGAATTTGAATAATCTTATTGTAAGCTTATAACAAAACGTTCATAAAACATGATGGTTTTCTAAAAGGTGATGGTAAGCCTCCTGTACCCTTAGCACGAACAGCTAACGAGAAAAAAACGCACGTAAAATTACTCGATAGAGAATTATATATGGAAATTTTAATTTCGCTATTTGACGGTAGATGGCGTTGTACAACTTTCCAATACAAAATTGCACTATCGAATGATTTTACGCGAGTTATTTTTTTCGATAGCTGTTCGTGCTAAGGGTACTGAATTAGCTTGTGAAGTTTTACCGGGTTAGGTCTCGGCGGCGAACTTTTGACTTATTTATTATGATTTTTCATATTTCCTGTAACAAGTATCTGAAGTTATTCTTTTAAATATTTTTACTTTTTAGGGTTCCGTACCAAAATGGTAAAAAGGAACCCTTATGGTGTGACTAAGTCTGTCTGTCTGTCACAGCTGGATATCTCGAGAACTACTAATGGTATCAACTTGAAATTTGGAATAGTTAAAGATGACGTTTATCCAACTGTTTTGCAAATAAGAAAGAAATAAAAAATGAATATTTTTTTACAACAGGGACTGAAGGGGTCTTAAAAATTTTAAGTGGGGCGACTAGGGCATGTGGGGTATCATATGAAAGAGCGCTGTTTGCACATTTTAAAACATTTTTTTCCTTTTTTTAGGCCTCATAGTTTTTGACTTATGATGAAAAATTAAAAAAAGATACCGTTAACCTCTTGGAAGACCATAAATGAGACCAGGAGATTATTGTTTAACTCTTTTACTATCTTCTCACATAACTAATAGAAATAACAGACATTATAAGTAAATGCTTAACTAAGCTTTACTAGCACTTGACGGTACCACGGATCACAATAGACTTAGACTGAGTCAAACCTATAGCTGTCGCGCATGTGCAAGGATTGACATAATAACACTGACTTAATATTCGAACGTACCATAGACCTTCCACAGAGAAGGTCGGATACTCCCCCCCCCCTTATCTCCGAAGTTTGCAAAGAGAAAAATCTGAAATAATTCTATGTGATAGTAATTTACGTAAAGATTACAGGAAAAATAAAACGATGTCTCAATATAATACACTTTTTTTAGAAATTCAAAAAACAAACAAAAAATTATTTGTACCTCTACCAGTCAACAGATGGCCCTGACCCAAGAAAAATTAATTTAGTTCCACTAACGGTCAATAGATGGCGCTGGACTAAGAAAAAAAAATAGTTCCACTATCGGCCAAGAGATGGTGCTGACCTAATACTGCAATAATAACTTTATTATTTTACAGCAGGCTCTGCAGTGTATTTATTATGATGGTACGGAAACCCTCGGGGCGCAAGTCTGACTCGCTCTTGACCGGTTTTTTTCAAAGATGTTTTACTTTTTTGCTTTAAATTGAAGAAATTAAACACGAAAAGTTTGATTTAACCAAAAAAACGTGACCTAAATGACGCACAATATCCGTCGCAGTAAGTCTTTTTAGATGAACATCCAGCCGTGGTCGGGTGCCAAGTGCCAACTTTGCCAACGGCCTTGCCAGCTACCCTACTTCGAACTGTCATGGCGCCGTTCAATATTGCATTAAAACCGGAGATTTTATGACACTAATTTGCAATTTCGTTGATATTGCCAATAAAGTGTGAAAAGTTACTAAGGGTTCGGTTGGGAATCGAAGAATTATTGCCTGGGAAAAGTGTTCGAGACTTATCGTCAGCACTAATCCTGGTTACTGGGAGCGGTAAGACTTTTTTTCTTTTCTCAAGTTCATTTTGGACGAACAACCTTAATAAAAGTTTTATGCGGTGCAGAGTAAATGTTTCATCGCGTATACGCTCTGATTTATTACTTTTTTATTCGTCTGTGATGATGCCTACTCTGTTCTGATTACAGCTCAAAAAAGCTTTGAGACGAATATTATGATCTTCATTTGTTTTCTTGAAGATATATCAGTTTTTTCTCCACAAATAATTCATGCTTGGCCTTCATCTCACCTGATGTTGTCAAAGTCACCTCAATCACTGAAGAACTAGCTATCTTACATCTTTAAGTTCCGAAAGACACTTACAATACTAGTGACTCAGCAGCTCAGTTGGAACAGCATTGGATCGGACTTCCAAAGGTCGCCGGTTCGAATCCCGCCTGAGAATATGATCTGGTGGCGATTCGATATTTTTCTAGTAAATTAATTTATATTACACACACTCAATGTTAAATTGTTATTGAAACGTCAGACTTAGGTAAGATAGTGGTAAATAGACAGGCGTGCTTAAAACAAGCCCTACCACAAACTAATCCGAGCAGAAATGGTTCTACAATGCTAACTGCTAAGGTGTTATTATTTTACTAGCTCTATCACAAATACCTAACGACGAAATGTGGTATTTTAGAATACCAACTCAAATGAAACAATAGAGAATCAAATATAACTTTTAATACGTTGTTTCCTCGTATCCTCAACCATGATACGAGAACAAACAACCAACTTAAATCAATTTGTCTCTAAACGCATCTGGAACAAGTTAAAAGAGGCAACGCTACGTGTTTCCAAGTCCACTTCTAGGTGTTGCTTTCTTAGGCTCAGAACATACTGTGTCTTTCTTTTTGAAGAAATTCCTCAAAAATATTTTGCCGGGACCATTGGCTAAATGTGCCTTCCGAAGCACGGAGGAACTCGAGATAAAAAAAATGGTCACCCATCCCATAACCAACACTTGCGAAAGTTGCTTAACCTCCGCAATCGCAGGCTCAGGCGCTAAACGAGTGAGTCTCATCCACTCCGGTTGCTCTGTCCCGGTGGCGGGACCGATGGGAGCGCCACTGAGCTCCTCGTGTTTAAATAATATACCACATAATAATATAATATTTTAGTATGCAAAACGATGGTGTGCAAGTCAGATTTGCTCTTGTCCGCTATAACATTTTTTTAAGTAACATAATGTCATATTAAAACATACTTTTCACTCCTCTTGCTCAAAAAGTGCGTCATTGTAACGTACAAGAGTCGAGATAAAATAGCATAATAAGCCCTAGGGGATAAAGTTTTTTCTTTTTTAATATTTGTCTACTTATTACCAATGAGCGTACTAAAACGAAAAAGTCTTTATTCATAATCACGAATAAAAACTCGCTCGACTTAATACTGGGGGCCTATTACGAAAAGTTTAATGCGATACACGCGGCTGCGTCCGTGCTTCGTTCTGATTGATTCCTATTACAAAGCACTTATTATATTATTGCGATATTGCAAAGTGATTGCGTAAATTTGACAGTTTCTCTCTAGTGGATCCGTCATTATTCGTTCAATAGACTATGGACTACGATAGCTACATTGAAAATATTTGTAATAACTATAACCGACGAACTGCGGACGACTATCGTGACCAAGTTTCGTAATAGGCCCCCAGTTTCTCATTATTATTTTTGAAAATGGAACTAAAAGCATCTCTTCGGTAAAATCATAGACTTATTTAAACTCTGTGTACAGAGTAGATCGTAGAATGCGTGTTTGTGTTGCTTAGCTGCTACAGCAGAAATTAAAAAAGGTACCATGGCGCGAAATCATCAGAATTTTTTTATAATTACAAACTGATTGAATTGTTATTAAATTGTGACTGTAATAGGAAAGAAATAAATTTAATCTTCTGCCGTCAAGCACAATCATTTATTTAAATATTGTACAAAAAGTTTATAAAGTGGAGTGTCCTACATCTTGGCATGGACCACTTTGAAAACCGCAATTCTGACTACATGGAAAATTTCTCCCCAATTAGTCCCAACTAGTCCTACTTTTTCGGAATTAGTCCCAAAAAGGACTGAAAGATATAAGCGATTTAAATGGTCCATGCCAAAGCAAACCTTCATTTTGGCAGGGACAGGCTATATCTAGTGAACCTAAACACCTAGCCAGGATCTGATTATTCAGAAAAAATCTCCCTTTTTTATGGATCCCGCAATGCTTAGAATCAAAACGAAATGAAGCGCCGTTCAAAAAATATAAAGGAATGATTTGGTCCCTGCCAAAATCAACCTACATCTTGGCGAGGACTTTTGAACCAGGTCACCTAGAGAAAATCTGATTATTGGAAACGATTCGTGTAAATTACTCCCAATTAGTCCTAAAGCCACAAAATTAGTCCCCCTTTAGTTTAGGAGAAATTCCGTTTTTTTATATAAGTACAGTCATGTACAAAAGCGTACAGTAAAAATTAATTACATAAAACTATTCCGTTCCGTAATGCGCAGTGTTCCGATTGTAAAACATTAAGCACGAACTTTCGTAAATTGAGGAATGCACAAACAGTATCTGTGAACATAAGTTTTAACAATCGGAACACTGCGCATTGCGGAACGGAATAAAGTTTTAGGCCCATATTACACTATCATGTATATATCATCCGAGATATATGTTTACTATCTTCGTCGGAGATAGCATCCGATAAATAATATATGATAGTGTAATATGCTCATGCCCCCCTAGCATGACCATCGAAACGCGATAATATGATATAGAGCTTAATCACGTTTAACTGCCATAAAACAATGGAATTTGACAGTCGAGTGTCGACAAAACGATATATATCGTGTATTGTCGGTCATGCTAGGGGGGCAGCCCTTCCTCCTTCCAGTTAAACGTAATAAATCACTAGGTACCATATCACGTTTCGGTGGTCATGCTAGGCTAAGAGGGAGGGATTGTAAGGGCGTTTTCCTACGAACAAACAATGACACGACACGATTGTCAACAGTGTTGCCAGAACGTACCAAAAAGTACAGTTGTCAGCACTATAGTGCTGACAACACTGTCGTGCAGCTTGTGAATCGTGTCGTGTCGTTGTTCGTGGAAAAACGCGCTAAAGCCGCGTTTAAATAGACACAAAAACATGTTGGAAAACATGTTTTCAATTCAACGTTTCCGAAATATCTATCTGTGTCATCCATTTGAAGCAAAATGGACGAGACAGGTACCTAAATGTTGCGAAACATGTTGTCTAAATGGCTCTTAACAAAGCCATACCACACCCAAAAAAATAGTTCGTTTTTGTCATACCTACATTAAATGGTGTGTTGCCGTTCTAGCGACATAGGAGCTGGATTAGCGGATTTTTTTAAAATTTTTGTAATTTAGTCGCTAAAAAAGTATAACTTACCTAATATATTTTAATGTTTTTAAGCAAAATTGTGAAAAATGAAATTCTATTACATATTTTCGTAGGTACTTCACCTTTGTTAATTATGTAGGTACTATTTGCCTATAATTATTAATAAATGAGTGCTTGATTTCATAAATTCGCTTTTATTTACACATTTTTTATCAAAACTTTTTTAATATTCTAGTGTCTTTTATCGATATTTTTAGTACCTACCTATTTTTTTCCAAATTTTTACACAAGTCAAAAGTTACTAGAAAAAAATGACAGGCATGAAAGGCAGTGCTGCCATTTTGTTTATTCAAATTTAGCTTTTTTTCACCCCATTTTACATGTATGTGAACTTGGCATTTTGCATTTTTTTTTTAAAATTAGGTTTAATTTTCAACTTTCGTCTATGACAACATTTTACGGGAAAACAGCAACACTGAATTGGCACTTGGCAGGTGTTTTTTTTTTCGTTCTTTGGTTATTTGGTCGGTTTATTTATTTTTATTTTAGAGTGGTTTTAGAATCGATTAAGATGAAATAGCTAACTATATAATTTTTAAATTTGAGATTTTTGCATTCACAATGCTATTTTTATACAATACTAAATAATATACTAGAAAAAAAAGTATTGATCTGGTGCGAGTCGTATTTTTTCTAGTATATTATTTGGTATTGTATAAAAATAGCATTGTGAATGCAAAAAGCTCAAATTTAAAAAGTAATAAAAAAGGTAAATCACACGTTTTTACACTTTGGTGACAAGTATCTGTAAATGTACAATTATTATAAAAAAACGTCATCTTATCAAAAAGTGTCATGTACCTACATATTATTGTATTTCTAATTATAATGAAAAAAACTTATACGAACTGAATTTTTATTTGTTTTGAAGCCGCTGGTTTCGAACCATCTTTCTCAACAACTTTCACTATGAGACTTCTACGGTGAAAAAAAATCAGCTGTTCCATACAAAAGCTTTTTAAGTTTTTTTTTAAGTACAATTAAATACATAATGATGGACAAATACATAAAAGTCCAATACCTTACTCTGTCAAAATGAAACAGCTGATTTTTATACGGAAATGGTTTAATCAATCGGCTCACAAACAAAAAAGTAAGACGCCATCTTGGCTTTTTATTTTTTAATATTTCATTATTATTTTCTAGTCAAAATAGTACCAGAAACCGAGATTCATCAAAATCGGTCCACAAACAAAAAAGTTGGCCGCCATCTTGGATTTTTATATTTTTAACATTGCGTTGCTGTTTTCTAGTCAAAATAGTAGCAAAAACCGAGTTTCATCGAAATCGGCCCATAAACAAAAAGTTGGCCGCCATCTTAGATTTTTTATATTTTTTACATAGTGTTGCTGTTATCTTGTCAAAATAGTAGCAAAAACCGAGTTTCATCGAAATCGGCCTACAAACAAAAAAGTTGGCCGCCATCTTGGATTTTTTATATTTTTAACATTGCATTGCTGTATTCTTGTCAAAATAGTAGCAAAAACCGAGTTTCATCGAAATCGGCCTACAAGCAAAAAAGTTGGCCGCCATCTTGGATTTTTTATATTTTTAAAATTGCATTGCTGTATTCTTGTCAAAATAGTAGCAAAAACCGAGTTTCATCGAAATCGGCCTACAAACAAAAAAGTTGCCCGCCATCTTGGATTTTTTATATTTTTAACATTGCATTGCTGTATTCTTGTCAAAATAGTAGCAAAAACCGAGTTTCATCGAAATCGGCCTACAAACAAAAAAGTTGGCCGCCATCTTGTATTTTTTTTATTTTTTTAACATTGAGTTGTTATTTTCTTGTCAAACTAGAAAAAAAACACCTGTTCCATACATAAGTACAATGCGTAGGTAGGTACTCCATCGAAATGTATGAAACAGCTGTTTTTTTTTTCGATTTCAAGGTTGGTCCTGTAATGAAAGTTGTACAGTTTGATGGTGTGATCAGCCCCAAGAGAGGTTTTAAATTAATTACAAATAACCCTGTATAGGTACAAAGTTTAAAGTAAACCCATTGAAGGAAGAAAATCACTCTCTACTCCAAATATGAATAATTTCGAAAGAAAAGCAATATAACTTTAAAATTCAATTTTATACATGACCATTTCATACTTCTTTTGAAATTATTTTGTACGCGACTGTACATGTTTTTGATATAGTCCAGGAGTCCGGGATCAAAATACCTCTAAGAAATCATTTTTATTTTATGACTTAAAAATTAAGGTTTTGAGTTTCGAAAATGCATAAAAGTTACGTATTACTTTACGTTATACTTTTGTTTTACATTATACGTTAATAACACTTCATTATTTTAACACAAACACGCAAAAATAAAACAAGTTACAAACATCGTAACTAAATAGGAAGTCGGCTCCTGTACTATAAAAAACCAAACTTTAATTCCGATAATCTCCTAAACTAAAGGGGGACTAATTTTGTGGCTTTAGGACTAATTGGGAGTAATTTACACGATTCGTTTCCAATAATCAGATTTTCTCTAGGTGACCTGGTTCAAAAGTCCTCGCCAAGATGTAGGTTGATTTTGGCAGGGACCAAATCATTCCTTTATATTTTTTGAACGGCGCTTCATTTCGTTTTGATTCTAGGCATTGCGGGATCCATAAAAAGGGAGATTTTTTCTGAATAATCAGATCCTGGCTAGGTGTTTAGGTTCACTAGATATAGCCTGTCCCTGCCAAAATGAAGGTTTGCTTTGGCATGGACCATTTAAATCGCTTATATCTTTCAGTCCTTTTTGGGACTAATTCCGAAAAAGTAGGACTAGTTGGGACTAATTGGGGAGAAATTTTCCATGTAGTCAGAATTGCGGTTTTCAAAGTGGTCCATGCCAAGATGTAGGACACTAAAGTGGAGGAAAGAAAAACGAGTGGATTCGTTTACGGAAGTAAGTAGGTATAAACTATTTAATATTGTATTTTATTTTCTCGCAATCGTAGTGAAAAGTATAGTGTAACACACGACGCTAAAACCCATTGTAACTCGGTTTCTATTTATTCCCTCGCTAAAGCTCGGGAATAAAAATACCTCGTATGCAATGGGTACTTTTAGCGTCTTGTATAACAATCTACTATTCCAAATCCGTAATGCCAATGTTGGGTTACAAAAACACAAAAGAGGTCTATTGAATTCTCTACCAAACGATTTTTAGTCCTACATTTTAATTTACTTAACTAGATTATAGAAGAAAAAACTGAAACGAATTCAATAAGAAGTTCACCAAATTGAATCATGTCAAAGTTACGAAACATAATCTTTTTAACATAATTTCAGCTGCCCCACGGCGCCATTGAGCGAGTCCACAATCGCCATTGTGTTACAAATTACAATAACTAAATCAGTTCTCGAGCGAACAGAATGAGTTTTGAAAACGTATTTATTTACAGCAAAAATTTGAATGAGAAATCGTTTTTATATCAATCAAATTAATACGCTGAAAAACAACGCTGATATTTTCGTCTACATTTATAATAATATATTATGATATTAAAAAGCAATTTCAAAATTCATTTTTTTTTATGAGAAAATGACGAGAAAAAATAAAAATAAATAATTATGTAAAAAAGATATAATAAACCTACCTATAAAAAAGCTGAAATTTTTGCCCAAAAGAAGTGTAGTTGCTTATATATATATACACTATATAAAGTTATGTTTCATCGTTTTTTTAATTGTCTGTAAATAGACTTTGTCCTGAATATAAATAACTTACCTCAAATAAAATAAATGAGACAGTCGCGTCATCAAAACATGTCCTTACAACTAAAGCCGTGAGCGTTTTCTGAAATCTTGCGCTCTGAAAGTTTGTATCGCGAGTTTGGCGGCGCCCATTCAGTTAGTTAGGATCGCGTGTGCCGTAAGATATTCCAGTTGTTAACTCACTTGGAATTGAAGTTCCTTACTTAGTGCTTTGGTGACATTTATTTTTATACGGAAACTAATTTTTGTAGGTGTTATATTATTATACGGATTGACCTTACCATAAGCACTAACGTAAAACAAAAGATTTTTAACGGTTATTATATTAGGTTACATTGATATTCTTTTATTATAATAATATATGCAAATACTGTTGAGATTTATCTTTCATAATCACGGCTTCTGAACACCACAAATCCAATTAAGTGCTATTCATAATGAGATTTTTAAAGGCCTGATGATTTAGCTTTCAGCCTCTAAATTAAGATAATCTTTCAATTTTAATCAAAAGCCGTAATCA
Organism: Agriphila straminella; assembly: GCA_950108535.1. NCBI lineage: Eukaryota > Metazoa > Arthropoda > Insecta > Lepidoptera > Crambidae > Agriphila > Agriphila straminella. Next base: position 11,465,745 of record OX467312.1, read on the forward strand.
AGGAGAAAACGTAATAATCTGCCGGCAGGAATTTAATGAAAATCATAAGTTTGTATCGCGGGAAGTTTAACTTTGATACCGAGTTGTCTCTAGCAAAGTTTCAGTGTAATTTGTGGGCGAGCCACTTTGTGACTTTGCAACTTCTATTTCTGTACTCACTTAAAGTTGAAATAGTTATCGTCGTCAGCCATTTTTATTATCCCCACTGCTGGGGCACAGGCCTTCCTTATGGGTGATAAGGAGGACGGGCTATAACCCACCACCCCGGTCCAATAAGGATCGGTTTGTGTTACCGATTGTAAATGCAGCCAAGACCCGTTGGGCTGAAGGCACGTTAAATCGTTGATTAATCTGTGCGCCAATTACACCCATACAATTTAGCTGTTCATCAAACATCGAAACTTCTTATCATTCAAACTTTTATTTTACAATGATATTGTCAATACTTTTATTTCTGTCATTTGTACTAATTTATTCAGTGGTAGTAGTACCTACCTAGTAGCTCAGTCAAAAACTGTGTCCAGAAATATTACTGCAAATGAATTTATGTTTTTTTTAAAGACATCATAACCATAAGCCTCGTCTGGATGGCACCATCACGCATTCGTCCGTAGTCACGAACATCAAAAAAAACAATAATGTTCATTGTTGTTATTTGTTTCAACCGATATTGTTTTAAAAAGGCTTTAGGGGAACGAACTAAAGGCTATTGATCCATAATACTTTAGCGTTACCATAAAACCTTTATATTTATACTAGCTTCTGCCCGCGACTTCGTCCGCGTGGATATTAGAGAAAATCCTTAGGGAACCGTCAACCAGGATCAGACCAGCCGTTTTTACGCAATTAGGCGCGCTGCTTGAGACAGCTGCCGCGTGTGGCGGACCTCGCACAAGGCTCCCCGTTTTTGGTCCCGGTCCCGGTCCCGTTCCCGTTCCCGTTCCCGTTCCCGTTCCCGTTCCCGTTCCCGTTCCCGTTCCCGTTCCCGTTCCCGTTCCCGTTCCCGTTCCCGTTCCCGTTCCCGTTCCCGTTCCCGTTCCCGTTCCCGTTCCCGTTCCCGTTCCCGTTCCCGTTCCCGTTCCCGTTCCCGTTCCCGTTCCCGTTCCCGTTCCCGTTCCCGTTCCCGTTCCCGTTCCCGTTCCCGTTCCCGTTCCCGTTCCCGTTCCCGTTCCCGTTCCCGTTCCCGTTCCCGTTCCCGTTCCCGTTCCCGTTCCCGTTCCCGTTCCCGGTCCCGGTCCCGGTCCCGGTCCCGTTCCCGTTCCCGTTCCCGTTCCCGTTCCCGTTCCCGTTCCCGCTCCCGCTCCCGCTCCCGCTCCCGCTCCCGCTCCCGCTCCCGCTCCCGTTCCCGTTCCCGTTCCCGTTCCCGTTCCCGTTCCCGTTCCCGTTCCCGTTCCCGTTCCCGTTTCCGTCCCCGTCCCCGTCCCCTGGATGTGCATGTCCAGGTCCAATCATGACCACCGTGTTGGACTTCAAAATAAATGTCATTTTCGCAACCACCATCCCATGAAACCTCAAGAACGACATCCACATCGCTTTTCATGTTTACTTACGCCATTTACACCATAAGGGAGGATTTTCAAAATAACAAAATATGTGTTTGCCTATTTATTTTTAGACATGCTCCTACAAATTTTAAAGTTGTAATGTCTATTTTATATTATTTTTCCATACAAAAATTGAACCCCATTTTCACCCCTTAAGGGGTTAAATCATGTCAACCGTGTTGGACTTCAAAATAAACCTCATTTTCGCAATCACTATCCCATAAAACCTCAAGAACGACATCCATATTGATTTTTATGTTTACTCACCCCATTTACCCCTAAGTGGTTGATTTTCAAAATTACAAAATATATGTTTGCCTATTTATTTTTAGATGTGCTCCAACGAAGTTTAAAGTTGTAATGTCTATTTTATATAATTTTTCCATACAAAATTTGAACCCCATTTTCACCCCTTTAGGGGTCAAATCATGTCCACCGTGTTGGACTTCAAAATAAATGTCATTTTTGCAATCGTCATCCCAGAAAACCCCAATAACGACATCCATATCTATTTTTGGGGTTTTTTACCCCTTTTCACCCCCATTTCATCCTAATAGGGGTTTAAATACTAACAATAACAATATACGTTGCGTTAGATTTCTATCCATAAGCCTAAATTATAAATTTAGCGATTTTTACTTCGAAAATAAAGGATTTTCTTCAATACACAACTTCATCCCCCTTTTGACCTCTTCGGGGGTAGAATTTTGAAAAACGCTGAGACCCGTATTTATTTATTTTCAATGGTCAGTCCAAACACAAAATTTGAAGATCCTAGCTTCAAAACTGAGGGACTTTCATACAAACTTTGATACCCTTTTTTACCCCCTTAGGGGGTGAATTTTGAAAAATCCTTTCTTAGTGCACCCCTAGTCCTCATAAGGAACCTGCGTGCCAAATTTGGAGTCTCTAGACCCAGCGGTTTGGGCTGTGCGTTGATAGATCAGTCAGTCAGTCAGTCAGTCAGTCATTCAGTTTACGATTTTATAAATATAGATTGTGTGGAATATAGGTATAAAGCTGCCGTACTCAGAGACGTCAATTAAGTTTAATGCTTCATTAAATATCGCGTGTCATCTTATACTATCACTATGGGAAAGAAAAAGATAGCACCAATTTTAATGAAGCCTTAAACTTAATTGACGTCTCTGAGTACGGCCGGATTGTGTGGTTTTATTTCGCTCTTAAATCACCTAAGGGGTTATTGAGTACAACCAAAATAATTATCAAAGGGCATTGAATGGAGAATTTCAACAGAATTATTAGTATGTAAGTAAGCACTGCGAGGAGCTCGGTGGCGCAGTGGCCTTAGCGCCTGACCCTGCGATTGCGGAGGTTAAGCAACATTCGCAAGGGTCAGTAATAGGATGGGTGACCAAAAATGTATTATTTCGAGCTCCTCCGTGCTTCGAAAGGCATGTTAAGCCGTTGGTCCCGGCTGCATTTGCAGTCGTTAACACCCACCAATCCGCACTGGGCCCGCGTGGTGGGTTATGGCCCATCCTCCTTATCCACCCATAAGGAGGACCTGTGCCCCTGCAGTGGGAACATTAAAATGGCTGATGGTCAAGTAAGCACTAGAAGCTTCGATCATCTTAGCTGATCGAAGACTATAAGTACAACAATTAACAGGCATAATTATTTAATCTTGTTCTTAAAAGCAACCCCTTCCAGTTACCATTACACAACTGAACTGCATGTGGCATGTCAAAACTTATTAGCAACTGTTATAACTAAAGTCGTTCATGACAACTGTATAAGAAAACTATTTCGTCAGATGAAAGAACCTCTATTACGTGAAGCAAATCGGACGAAAGTTCCGTAACACAAATAATTGATTCGGTGCCCTGTCGTCAGGAAAGTCTCAGTTCTATTTAAGTTTCCTAAAAGGAAATGAAAGGAAATCAGAAACCCGCGCCTGCGAAGCCTTTATCGGAACTTATCGGAATATTCTTTAGGGTGAGGCTACACAATTGTGCTCGCTTACTTTCGGTTATTGTGTTAAAAAACCTTTTATTCTTTTGTTTTTTTGCTGGCTGTTTACAAACTAACCCTTTAGATACAGCCACAGAACATCATACAACAAGTAGATACAGCTCACTAAAGAGTTGAAAATAAATGAGACGTTCTGAAAGTGATGTTTATTTTTATGTGTCAAGAGTATCGTTCTGAAATTATTGATTATTTTATATGTTCCTGGTTATAAAGTTTCTTGAGATTGATATTTTGAAATGAAATTGTAGTATTTTGTGTGAAAAGTTACAAAGATTATTATTTTATTCATGTGAATGCAATAATATTATCTATCACCTACCTTATTTGCTGTAGAGACTACTTTTTCTTAAGTTTTGAAGCAATTCTCACTAACATTGAAGCGAAATATACCCGATCATTCCTATGACACAGTATAGTAAACTTCTATTAATACGTACCTAGCTTACTTCAGCGACATCTATCGTCTTACGTTTGGCTGTGCCCTCGCTGGGAAGATTAACGCTCGTAAGTCCTTGTTTGAGAGTCAGATCTGGCATTCAGTGCGATGCCAAAGCCAAACTATGATAGGTTGAAACTGGTCTTAGAGATAAATTAAATACTTCACAGTAAAATTATGCAATCAAATCAAAACAACAAACTTAAGAATTAATAATTGAAAGTTGTTATTAGAATTAATTTGTATAACAGCGCCGTCAGCCACAGCCATAGCCGTAACCATGGTCGTTGCCATAGCTGTGGCCATTATTAGTCCTAGCCATAGGTGAAGCAATAGCCGCAGCCGTAGCGATAGCCATAGCCATGGTCGTAGCCATAGCTGTGACCATTATTAGTCCTAGCCATAGGTGTAGCAATAGCCGTAGCCATAGTCAAGTCATAGCCGTAATCGCAGGTAGTGTATAAATCTGTAAGCGATCTGTCTTAGATCACATCACAACCTCATATTGGTTATTTCGGAAGAATACAAAAATGGCCTCAAAATATCGAAAGTTATTACTAAAAACATTACGCACGTATTCCTCGCGTGAAAGTTAATACTAAGAAAAAGGTCAACTGAGTCCCCAAATCATTTATACATTAATTTCATGGAGATCCGAAGTCACAGCTGGAACTCTACGATAAGCAGACCACACCAATTTCGGAGTAAGTGCGGTGACTAAATTAAAATATTTGCCGGCAGTTTTTTGCTATTGCTGATCGCTTGACGTTTCGATTCTCGTTTGTTTTTGGTCCAATCCGATAACTCAAAATCTACGAATACAAAATAATTATCAAATAACATAAAAAGATATATATATAAATAAATAAATAAATAAATAGATAGATAAAACTCTTTATTGCTCACACATTACAGGAATACAACATTACAGGTTTTACAAATAAAACATTAAAACTATAGTCGGGATAGGCGGCCTTATCACTGGAAGTGATCTCTTCAAGGCAATCCTTTGTAACAAAGGATAACTTATTTATTAAAAGAGGCAGTGTGCCAGCAACATACTTACAAGACACAGAATATTACATTTTACGCTTAGAAAACAATAAATAAATTACATAAATAAAAATATACAATATTAATACACTACATAAACATACACATATACCTAATTATAATATTTAGTTGTTGCAAACTAGGATTTAGTTAGAAAGTTTGCGTGCAATTTTTTCCTAATTATCTAGGTAGACAAAACATGGGTAGACCCACGAAAGGTGCGGCATGCACGCCTTTAAAAATATCGGTCTTAAGATTTTTATAAATTTAACTTTTTTGTGGTAAGTATGATTTACCGACGACATTATCTAAGTTACAATAGTCTTATGTCAATGGTTCATCACCTTTTACAAAATACTGGTTTTCCCGACGCAGGGGCGTCAATTCTTGAGGAGTTCTCCCGGTACTTCACTATCAGCTCCACTTCACCATATGCATTATGACGAACCACATAAATAGCCTAGCAACCATATTAAAGTAATCGTGCACCAGTGAGATACTTAGATTAGTACCTATTAAATAGTTGATCATCTATGGTCTTCATCATTAGTTCCACTTCACCAAAATGGTACTTTTCGAAAGCAAATGCACGAATTACTTAAGAAAATAGCAAAATCGCTATAGGTGTGCCTATAATATTTGAAGAGTTCCCTTGATTTCTCCAGGATCCCATCATCCAATTTCAATTGTAATCGGTGTACATACAAAAAAAAACGGGTCGAATTGAGTACCTCCCTCCTTTTGAAGTCGGTAAAAACAGCAAGGGATTCCGAGTGGCGGACTTCACTTGGTAGGCTATCCTATATTAAAGACTTCTCTCTTTAGTTCTTGTACAGAGGAAGGTGGCGCTGTATTTACTGATTCCTTCTCGATGCCTTTTTTGACTGTTTTTTTTTATGAATGTGCGATTTTCTTGCCATTCCGTTTTATCCTGTATTTGCTAATGTTACCTATATGTAAAAATTATTATAATCAGTTGTCAGTCTCATGTCAGTTGAAAAAGTATAAGTAAGATGGATGTTTAAAAGAGGTGGAATATTGTGTGTCCATCTTACACCCACATCATACTTATTTGGTATTCAAACTGGATGATGCCATGACACTTTCCTTAATTTATTTAAGTATATAGTTACCATTTCTAAAGCCCTTTAAACGTTATTGTGTATTTTCATTTATATTACGGGAACCTTTATCGCGTAACTTTCTCGGCTTTCAGAATTTGAAACGACCCTGGAGTAGTCTTTACGTAAATGTTCAAAGTTCTAGATTGATTGACCGTCTTGTTGAAATACAAAACTAATATATTTTGCCCGACTAAGTTAATAATTATACTTGAGATTATATTTCATTATAACTTTTATATAATAACACTAAGGGATATAAAGCTTGTATGTATGTACCTCTCAGCCCCAAGATTTTCTTATTACTACTTTCAAATAAGAGGTAAAATTATACTCTGTGCCTGTATCACATCTTGTCAAGTTTAAAAAAAAGTATTCTTACTTTATTTCTTTAACGTTTATTATCTGTCCATCAAAAAATTGTAACTTTACTTGATCCTGGTCCATATTATAATAATTCCATACATAATGTAGAATAATAAATATAACCAATTCTTCGGGCGGGTTCATTTCACTTCATCTAAAATCGTTTGGCAAGGTAGATACTTCACTATATTACCGACTTAAACTACAGATTATAGATTTACACCAATATAATATTACCAATCTGCAATGGAAATGCGAGGGTGTGAGCTATTATACTGTCACATGCACTCGACACGTCTCGTGCACGGTATTGTAGTTAAAGGAATTAAATAGGGGAAAAATAAAATACATTTCGAGTACTATTCTAATGTCACAATGCACCAATTTTGGAAACTGTGTTTTGGTAATGGTTTCGACAGCAGTGGGATGGGATCAGGGGCTTAATCGCGCTAATTTTCAACGATAAAACCAAAGCTAAATCGTTACCGTTTCAGTTTCGTTTACAGAAAAATACTCGCTTTAGTTTTGTTTTACGGAAACTTTTATAAAAGGTGAAAAAAAAAATTATAACATCTCTAATTATGAATTAGCAGCCCACTACTCTAGAAACAAAAGAAGAGGGGGGTCTTGTATTATGGTAAAAAAGGGAATGTCTTATAAAAAAATTTCTTTAAGTGATGATCTGGCTATTAACTTTCACTTTGAATGTTGTGCTGTACACATCTTATTGACTAACATAATAATCTTATGTGTATACCGTACCTCAACAGCTACAAAGATAAGACACTATGATTACTTTCTTGAGAAACTTGAACGTTTACTGAATAATTATATGTATAAATATCAAAAACAAAAAATAGTTATTGTAGGAGATATAAATATAAACACTTTGATCAATAATAATGTGACCAGAAATCTGACTGACATATTAAAAAACTATAACTTGACGCAACACATAACAGAACCCACCAGAGGTAGTTCGTGTATTGACCACATTTTTAGTAATGTAAAAGGTGCTACAGGCCAAACCCTCCCGCTCTGTCTGTCAGATCATGACACAGCCCAAGTGCTGATCTTTAGTGTAAAAAAGAAACCTGTAACTCCTAAAGTAACATACAATTATAAAAGATGTTACTCCACCGAGAACATTGAAAAGTTTAAAATGTACCTTGCTCAGCTTTCTTTTACCGACGTATACAAAGAACCAAACGCAAATGAGGCCTTCAATATTTTTTATGATTGGTTTTGTTTACTATACAAATTATGTTTTCCGGTTTGTAAAATTAGATTAAACACAACAAATAAACTGCGTTGGATATCAAATGGAATTAGGAAAAGTTGTACAACTAACAGAATTTTGCGCCAAAATTATTATAAAAAACGTAATATAAGAAACAAAAATAAATATCAAGCATATTCGAAACTATTAAAAAAATGCATAATACAAGCAAAAAAACAGAATAACAACAAATATGTACTAAATGGTGAGAATGCTTGTAAAGCAACATGGAGGGTGATACAAGATGAAATTGACTCTGATTCCTATAATAACCACTTTATTGACTCAATTGAATATCATGATAAATGCATTACTAGTCCTAAGAAAATCGCAACAATATTTAATGACTATTTTATCGAATTATCTAATAAATCAAATCATAATAAATCTCATGAGCCAACTAATGACATATTAAAAAACTCTATTTATCTGACACCCATTGACGAACATTATGTGAAAAAAGTAATCATCTCTCTAAAAAATACAAACTCGGAGGGATTTGATGATATATGCACTAAAGTGGTAAAAGCATGTAGGGAACAAATAAGCCCCATTCTCGCATATCTAATAAATCTTTCAATGGTTTCTGGCTTATTCCCTGAAAAACTTAAATTTTCAGTAGTAAAACCACTGTTTAAAAAGGGGAACAAATCAAAAATAGAGAACTATAGACCCATAACACTGATACCTGTTTTTTCAAAGATCTACGAAAGAGTCATGCACGACAAACTTACTTCCTTCTTTGACAAATACCATGTGCTAAAGAAAAACCAATACGGCTTTCAGAAAAATAAGTCCACTACACATGCTATTTTTGACCTAGTTAATGAAACTATGTTAGGCCTTAACAAAAATATATACACAACTGCCCTCTTTTTTGACATGTCAAAAGCTTTCGATTTTGTAAATCATAATCTGCTGCTGTCAAAACTAGAGTTCTGTGGCATTCGAGGCGTAGCATTAAAATGGATCCAAACATACTTGCAAAACAGAAAGCAATCGGTTGAAATAACAAAATTAGATAACAATCAGGTGGTTCAAACCTATCAATCTGATTACAAAGAAAATAGATTTGGGGTTCCACAAGGAAGTTTTCACACGTCAAACACTTAACATAAATTATAAAGGACAAATGCTCAAAAAAGAAAACACTACAAAATTTTTAGGTATTGAAATTGACCAAAGACTAGATTGGAAAAGACAAATAGAAGTTGCATGTAATAAAATCAATAGATTCACATTTGCTCTCCGCAAACTAACAAAGATAGCTACAAGAAGTACTGCGCTTACTGCGTACTTTGCATATGTAGAATCAGTTCTAAGATATGGACTTATTTTATGGGGAAATAGCACTGATATTAATAGGGCTTTTATTTCTCAAAAGAAATGTATAAGGGCTATTTGTGGTACTGCACCTGATGAACCATGCAGACCCTTATTTAAATGTTTAAAAGTCTTACCACTACCTTGCCTTTACATCTTTGTGATTGCAAAATTTGTAAAATTAAATATGCATAAGTTCAAACAAGCTAAAGACGTATTACCCACGAAACACACGTAATTGTAGTAGATTGATTTCGGCAGTTATTCCTAGTAGCGCACTTTTCCGAAAGAATTGTTATTGGATGTGTATACAAATCTATAATAAGTTACCTGAAAATTTAAAACAGTTACATGTGAATAAGTTTAAGACGGCACTCTATAAATGGCTAAGCGATAAAATGTTCTACAGTGTAAAAGAATATATGGACAATGTCCATTGAACATTGCCATTCCTTGAATATTTAAATTGGGTATTATTTTGACATTTAAATTAGGTATTATCTCGACATTATAATTTGTTATTATTTTGAAAATTATATTAGGTATTGGTTTGACACTTAAATTAGACATTATTTTGACATTAAAATTAGGCATTAATTGACTGACATTAATAATTTTTTAGGAATTTAAAAATGATTTGAAGTGTGACATTACTTTGTGAATCTTCTACTGACATCAAAATACTGTGAACTATTTCAATTGATAATATATATTGTATTCGTTTCAAATAACAATGTAAATTTAAGTAAATATAGAATTTGTTAAAAGAAAAAATTTGCATGCTGTTGTTAATGGCTGAATGGGCCGAACTTTTAAACTAGATTAAGACCTTCAGTGTACCCTATTCAAAGGCAAATAAATTAATTTCTAATTTCTAATTTCTAATTTCTAATTTCTAATTTCTAATTTCTAATTTCTAATTTCTAAAATTGTTAAATACTCTGCCTAAGGAGTCTAGGATTACAATCTGGGACAATTTAAGTGAAAATTATGAAGTTAAACCAAAGTGGAGCTCGGTGGCGCAGTGGTTTAGCGCCTGGCCCAGCGATTGCGGAAGTTAAGCAACGTTCGCAAGGGTCGGCCATGGGATGCGTGACCAAAAATTTATTATCTCGAGCTCTTCCGTGCTTCGGAAGGCACGTTAAGCCGTTTGTCCCGGCTGCATTTGCAGTCGTTAACACCCACCAATCCGCATTGGGCCCGCGTGGTCGGTTATGGCCCATCCTCCTTACCTCCTTACCCATAAGGAAGGCCTGTGCCCCAGCAGTGTGGACATCAAAAATGGCTGATGGACAAACCAAAGATTTTTAGGTTAAATATAACCTAAATGACAACGTAACGTTTTTGGTTTTATCGTTCAGAATTACCGCGATTGGGCTCCTGTTGACAATAGAGTTTAGGGCGCGTTACATTCTGAGGTTTTGAATTGAGAAACAAATTTTTTTTTTTTTGTTTTGTTGTTTTCGGAGCAGACTTTAAGCTTTGAATAACTTAACATCTAGAACACTGAAGGTTTCTATGAAGGACACAAAATAAAGTTTATTTTAGAACTATGATTATGAAGCACAACACAAATAAAGGTCACAACGGGATTAAAAACAAAATACTTTAATAGGGTTACCTTTATAATTTTGAAACTTTATTATACTAAATTTAAGTTGCCCTTAAAACTACTTACCAAAACTTTCACTCACTCAAAATGTAACTTTGTGAAACAGCCATCTTACTCAACAATGAAAACACTACAATTGTTGGTAGTTAATGAAATAAGTCTGAAGATAATAATTGCCGAATTCATTACTCTTCCTTTTTGAAGTCTGTTTAAAATAAAAAGATCTTTGGAGCTGATGATATTTTGTTAAAAGCGGTTGTCAGTGCAACACATTTTTAGGGTTCCGTAGTCATGTCAACAAGGAACCCTTATAGTTTCGCCATGTCCGTCTGTCCATCCGTGCGTCCGTCCGTGGCTTAGCTCAGAACTAGAATGTACTAGAAAGCTGTAATTTAGCATGAATGTTTAATTTTCTCAAACATGCTTGGAAATTCGATCATTATTTTGACAACCTTCTTCGTGCTAAATCGGAGTTTCCGGACAGACCTAAACCGCGCCGGCAATTTTTGTATGAGAATCCATTACTAACGTGTTATAATGGATTTTCATAGAAACATTGCCTGCGTCTGACCGTAAATGTTAGTATTGAAACTCATTATACACGTGTAATTCAGAAATGGAACCAAATTTTCAATGAAACACGACAGCCAATGAGGTCTGTGATCATCATCAATATTTAAAATTAGAACTGGCTTTGCAAATGGAAAGTTCCGAATCACGGTAACAGTGTCATGAGCGCACTAACGCCCGCCTATTAATCCGTATTCCTGGTTACAAAACTTAAGTGTCACATACGATTCGGACAGGTGGCATAAAATATCATTGTATTATCTATGGATCTTGGCGCGGGGGATTTTATTATTGTTAAAATTGTTTGTTGTTTTGTCAAATATTTTATCTTTGATTTAAATTAAGTAAATAATTTAATATAAAAATGAGTTCAAGCGACGAAAGTGATATTTTGACGCTTCCTGAAATTCAAGAAGCGGCAAGAACTGTAATAGAATACATGTTGTCTCCAAAATCAAAAAACATTAAGTAAACCAGATGTAAACCTAATTGCAATGCCCAAAAGATCACAAGGCTAGAAATGTAGGAAGTTTGCATCAAACGTGCAAATTTTCTTGTCAGAAGAATCAGACAGTGTGTATTTGGATCCTAAAAAGTAAGTTTTCGTACTTATTGATAAGTACCTACCTAGGTACTAATTTACCACTTTGTTTTAGTACAGCTAACATCACAACTTTACACGTTCTTTATTTTTGTTTCAGGTTAGATTTTTGGCATTTTCGGTGCATGAAGATGCAACGACATAGCATTTATGTAAAATACGTTGAAACTCAAGACGGTGCGATTTGTTACTTTCAATTACTGTAATTTTAAATAAAAATAAAATGTTAGAAAATTTACTACTTGGTTTGAATTTCCGCGCATTATTTGAGAAAAGTACTATACAAGCCTTGGCCGCAACTGGGCATTGATGGACTCACGTATGTGTGCCTCGGCTTCGCCTCGGCCCACATTTTCACGTTCGTCCTTCAATGCCTGTGTTGCGTGCCGCTGCAGTAATGTACTATAATTTGGCCGAAAAAGGAGTAGAATAAAATCTCTAAAAAAATTTATTTTGTATTTCCCATCCCCTACACGTAAAGTGGGGGTGACATTTTTTTTCTCATCAATCTCATAGTGTTCATAGTGTGTATCGTTAGTCTTTCAATAATATTTTACGTTTGCGTTGCGAAATATTTCTGACTGTTATTCATATCATCGATATTCAAAATCAACAAAAACGTAACAGGGTAAGTTCACGTTTTTTACGTCCGTGATTTTGTTAGACTATTTTTTTTTCATTTTGAATGCCGCGTGACTACTGTGACAGTGTTTGATAGATCACACACGTTAGTTTTACTTTTTCCTTTTTTACCCGACTGCAAGAGGGTTATGTTTTTCGCGCGTATCTTGTATGTTTGTTTGTTTTTATGTGTGTGTATGTAATATTTTTTTTACCTCATATCTTTCAAACGGCTGAACGGATTTCTATGATTAAGATATCGTTAGATTTGTCTTGTCAGCCCAAGTGTTCTTTAGAAGGTGGCGTTATAAAAAAAAACCAACATGGCGGCTGTACGGTGCTATTATACGTAGTGAAAAATAGTTATACGTTATTAATAATTAATAATTAATTATACGTAGTAAAAGTTTTTTTTTTTTTTGAATACTGCAATATGGGTGTCAAATTAAAGGGCTTATCATAAGGATTTAAAAAGGTATATCATGACTGTAATATATAATAACTAAAAAGATATAAATAAAAAAATTAATTAAAAACCCGCCTGCATAAAAAAACAAGTCAACTGAAAAGATGGAACACGATTAAAATATATTAAAGGCAACATAATAACATGCAGTCGGAGACATGCATAAAGAAAGTGACATTATGAATGATTTGACTCAGTCTGTCTGTCTGTTACAGCTGGATATCTCGAGAACTACTGAAAAATGTAAAAAAAATACCGTCCCCCCCCCCCCACCCTTATCTCGGAAGTTTGCAAAGAGAAAATCTGAAATAATTCTATGTGATAGTAGTTTATGTTTACATACAATCTTTAGATTACAGGAAAAATAAAACGATGTCTCAATATAACACACTTTTTTAGAAATTCAAAAAACAATCAAAAAGTTTTTTAGTTCTTCTACCAGTCAACAGATGACCCTGACGCCTCTGACCTAAGAAAAATTAATTTAGTTCCACTATCGGTCAAGAGATGGCGCTGGCCTAAGAAAAAAAAATAGTTCCACTATCGGCCAAGAGATGGTGCTGACCTAATACTGCAATAATAATTTTATTATTCTACAGTTCTGTTATGATGGTACGGAAAACCTCGGTGCGCGAGTCCGACTCTCTCTTGCTTGACCGGTTTTTTTAGCTCTGAACTCAATTTATTATTAACTAAATTAGCAAAAAGTTTTCAAAATATTCGACCTTTGAACCTTATCTCGAGACCTCTTTTACATTTTTCACATCATATTATTCCCGAGATTAAGATAAACCCTTGAAAACTTACTTCAAGCCAGTTTAAAAAATTCACCTCAACTCGCGATGGAAGTAATTAAAAACAAAGTTCAACAGTTTAAAGTATTTTACAAAAGTTGCTAGATTTTATTGGCTTCTATAGCCTGGAAGCCCAAATTAGGCCAAATTTGCTAAGGCTTTTTTAATATTCACTCTCTATATTTACGCGCGTACTAAAAATCTTAATAAAACGCTTTTACGGATAATCTAGGTTTTATTAAAACCGCGTTAGTACCCATAAAAGTGTTCTATTTCTCAGCCATATTATTCTTCACTTATTATAATATAAGAAATGGTAATAAAATTGTGTATTTTGTTTACGTGTTTAAGTACCTCTATCATTCATGTCTAACTGAAAATCATTGGTGGGCCAAATGCATATACACCGTGTAGAATTAGTGGGCTACAAAACCTAAGTATGTATAATGAAAATTAAAACTAATTACAGGGTAAAGTTGAACCTGTAATTAGTTTTAATTTTCTTGATACCTATAGTTAGGTATTTACCCGGTAAACTGTTACTTTTTTAACCGACTTCAAAAAAAGGAGGAGGTTCTCAGTTCGTCTGTTTTTTTTTATGTTTGTTACCTCATAACTTTGTCAATCTCAAACCGATTTCAAAAATATTTTTTTTGTTTGAAAGCATTTATAGTTACAGATTGGTCCCATTGTCATAAGATCACGATCTGATGATGGGATCCTGGAGAAATCAAGGGAACTCTTCAAATATTATAGGCACACCTATAGCGATTTTGCTATTTTCTTAAGTAACTCGTGCATTTGCTTTCGAAAAGTACCATTTTGGTGAAGTAGAACTGATGATGAAGACCATAGATGATCACCGGAACTATTCAATAGGTACTAAACTAAGTACTGGTGCGATACGATTACTTTAATACGGTTGCTAGGCTATTTATGTTGTTCGTCATAATGCATATGGTGAAGTGGAGCTGATAGTGAAGTACCAGGAGAACTCCTCAAGAACTATCGCCCCTGCGTCGGGAAAACCAGTATTTTGTAAAAGGTGATGAGCTATTGACATAAGACTATTGTAACTTAGATAATATCGTCGCTAAATATACCATACTTACACAAAAAAGTTAAATTTAAAAAAAATAACTTTGGGTCTACCTATGTTTTATCTACCTCGATAATATACTTACTGGATAAGATAATATAAACAAACTAAAGTAATTATCTACCAAATACAGGTACTTACTAACACAAAAATAAAAAAAATAAAAATGTTTTAAAAACAAAAAACCGACTTCAAAAAAGCTGAAAATGAAAACAAAAAAGCTTTAAAATTAAATACCCCTAAAATGTAAGAAATAATATTCAAATCACTAAATACGCATATCATTGTAATAAAACACGTCTAATGAAGTCGGGTGGGGCTTTTAGAATAAAAAACGATGATGAACTTCAGCCCCACCCGACTTCAATAGACGAGTTTTATTACAATGATATGCGTATTTAGTGATTTTTAATTAAAACCGCTTTTGAAACTATAACGTCTAAGTATTTACTGTTGTCATCAACAAAAATAATGATTAACAAACATCCCTGACTACAGATACAGCTTCCATTATTGCTTACCAATTTTAATAACCAATTCAACAGTTCACCCTTTGAACGGAATCTCACCAAAGCTCCTTTTCAAACATTATCTCGGAGCAAAGACATAATTGTAAGCAACCCTTAATTAATTAATCACCATTGTCTGAGACAGGCCCCAACGACATAATTGATATTTGAAAGGGCCCAGGACTCCCTGACGCTAATTTGAGAGATGACTTCCAGGCTTGGGAGGAAAAATTATGTAAAATATTTGGGTGCTTGTCAATTTGTCGCGCTTAAGCTAAGGTTTATAAGGGTCAAGGTTTTGTAGATTAGATTATCCAGATGTGAATTTCACGGCAACGTAAAAAGTTAATCTTATTTTTTTCAATATGAGCTTTACTTTTGAAATTAAGAATCAAAATTGTCAGAACCGTTCGACTTTAAGATGATTTACATGCGAGTGGGCATACAATATAACGTTTGCGTTGAAAAGAGTTGACAATATGCCGTACCTACCTACTTCTGACAGTTTAAAACATCTGTACCCTTAGCACGAACAGCTATCGAAAAAAATAACTCGCGTAAAATCATTCGATAGTTAAATTTTGTATTGGAAATTTGCACAACGCCATCTATCGCCGATAAGCGAAATGAAATTTTCCATAGAGAATTGTCTATCGAGTAATTTTACGTGCGTTTTTTTTCTCGATAGCTGTTCGTGCTAAGGGTACTGTTTAATAAACTTCATTAATTACTCGTATCATCCTTCATAATTATGTAATTTTACCTTTGAATTAACATTTCAAAATTTTTGTCCAGTGTTTTTATTTGTTACTAGCTTCCGCCCGCGACTTCGTCCGCGTGGACATTCGATAAAATCCTCATGTTTTAATTTCATTAAATTCTGATCAGCCGTTTTTACGTGATAAGGCGGGATCCCACCAATAATGTCTATTTTATATTCTTTTTCCATACAAAATTTGAACCCCATTTTCACCCCTTTAGGGGTTAAATCATGTCCACCGTGTTGGACTTCAAAATAAATCTCATTTTCGCAATCAAATACCGATTTTTATCTTTACTCACCCCATTTACCCCTAAGTGGTTGATTTTCAAAATTACAAAATATATGTTTGCCTATTTATTTTTAGATGTGCTCCTACGAAGTTTAAAGTTGTAATGTCTGTTTTATATTATTTTTCCATACAAAATTTGAACTCCATTTTCACCCCTTTAGGGGTCAAATCATGTCCACTGTGTTGGGCTTCAAAATAAATGTCATTTTTGCAATCGTCATCCCAGAAAACCCCAATAACGACATCCATATCTATTTTTGGGTTTTTTTACCCCTTTTCACTCCCATTTTATCCCCATAGGGGTTGAAATACTAACAATAACAATATACGTTGCGTTAGATTTCCATCCATAAGCCTAAATTATAAATTTAGCGATCTTTACTTCGAAAATAAAGGATTTTCTTCAATACACAACTTCATCCCCCTTTTGACCCCTTCGGGGGTAGAATTTTGAGAAACGCTGAGACCCGTATTTATTTATTTTCAATCGTCAGCCTAAACACAAAATTTGAAGATCCTAGCTTTAAAACTAAGGGACTTTCATACAAACTTTCATCCCTTATTTCATCCCCTTAGGGATGGAATTTTCAAAAATCCTTTCTTAGTGGATGCCTACACTGTATAAGGTATCTGTGTGCAAAATTTCAAGCCTCTAGGTCCTGCGGTTTGGGCTGTGCGTTGATATCTCACTCAGTCAGTCAGTCAGTCAGGACTTTGAATTTTATATATATTGATTTAGAAATTACTGATAAAAATAAGAGACACGTATTTTTTTCTTTTCCAAAATTTTTATTTTAAGTCATCATAATATTAATTTGAAAACTTGTCCATTCTAAAAGAGCGTAAGTGCCGTTTAAAGGATTTTTGGCGGATAATCCTTTGCCAATATGGATAAAATAACTGGCCAAGTGCGTGTCGGGCCACGCGCCGTAGGGTGCCGTAGTTACCTTATACCATATCATATTTAATACCACTATCATTTATAGTCTGTAAAAATAACTTTGCTTTTCACAGTGTTAGTATTATATGAATGACAAAGTTATATTTGCGGTTTTGGAAAATATGATATATCTCGAAAACTAATTACTATATATCGTTTAAAACATTTTTTTTCATTGAAAGTGTTTATTAATATCAGCAGCATATATTTTTTTTAGATTTTTCACTCTCTTATTTCAAAAGTTAGAGGGGGAGGGGCGACACACATTTTACCACTTTGGCAGTGTTTATCTTTCAAACGGTTGACTTTGAGAAAAAATTGTCTCAGGAACAAAAAAATTTTTTTTCAGTTTCAGTTCCATGTATGGGGAGTCCCCCCTTAATCTTTATTTTTTTGTATTTTTGTATTAAAATCGTCAAGCGGTTAACAGTACCCTTAGCACGAACAGCTATCGAGAAAAAAAACGTGCGTAAAATTACTCGATAGACAATTCTCTATAGAAACTTTAATTTCGCTATTCGGCGGTAGATGGCGTTGTACAAATTTCTAATACAAAACTGCATTATCGAATGATTTTACGCGCGTTATTTTTTTCGATAGCTGTTCGTGCTAAGGGTACAGAATACATCTACCTACTAAGTTTCAACTGTGTAATCCTAATACTTTCGGAATAAAATGGCTGTGACATACGGACGGACAGACAGACAGACAGACATGACGAATCTATAAGGATTCCGTTTTTTGCCTTTCAACGGAACGCAACCGGTCTAGCTGTCAAATCTAAGCAGCTGATTTTAAAATTAATTTTAATTAACCAAATAGTGTTTTCCTTTAGTAATATTGTTTTTAAAGTGTTTATTAAAACTCAAATATTATAAGGAAGTGTTTTCAAACAATTCCATCGGGTAGTTTTCGAACTACCATAACGACCGAACTCACCTAGCCACCGCCAATGTTTTCGTGGTGAATATTTCGTAGAAAAGGACAAATCTGTGGAATACTACGCACTAAACCGGGGAAGTACTTTTGTTCCTTAATTGTATTTATATTATTACAACATAGACTACAACACTAAGCCAATCAGACTGATATCAAACATTTTATTTTGCAAAGCAACGGAGGTACCTTCATAAAGAAACCTACGGCTTGTGTAGCATTTTGGTTCTCAATTTATCCCAACTGTTCCTTACTACTTGTACAAAATTCACGTAAAGTGAGTAACATCAAAACTCAAAACGACTTGGCACAGTTAATTTTCTTTTTACTTGATGTGAAGTGGAAGTAAAGTTGAGTTTGTGACTACTATTGTCACAGACATTCACTAAACTATTTACCCTTTACAAACATTACACTACTCATAAATACAATACAGCTTTAAACCTTACAATCAAAATATTGTGTAACCATTTTGCTACTTGAATACTATTGTATTAAGTACTTATTTATTGATTTATTGGGGTCAGTCTGTCTGTTTAGTTTTGTTGATATTTTATTTTGTTTTGACTTTAAACATCCATGTTTTATTGCTATAATTAATTAAATTAAGCATCTAGTGACTTTTACTATAACCAGATAGTATCTGGATTGATTCTTTTTTTAAAAAACTATTATAACATTCTTGTGTACCTACATTATTATTAGGCTTCACTAAAAGTATAGGACTAAACTAATGTTATAATTTGAATAAGTACTAAAATAAATAAATATTATCTAAGTAAATTATTCCCAATTACTGTGGCCTACCTGTCTTAAGTATTTAATTTCTGTTTTCATCCAAGTATTTTCTCTGATAATAAATAAATAATCAATATTTGTTTTAAATTGTTCCTGATACTGTTGATTGTAAACTTTCAGGACTTTCAAATTCACCATGCTGACCCGTAAGGCTGCAGCACAAAGCACCGAGATGAAGCTGAGGCAGGCACTGCAGGAACTGAAGGAGTCAAGGGATACTTGCAGCCAGCTACTACGTGAGCGAGACGACAGTGAAGAAGAAATCAGTAAAGTTATTGCTCGCAACTCTCAACTGAAGATTGAGATGGCTCAGATGCACTCCGAGCATATGGAAGTAATACACCAAAGGGACCAGCTCGAGAACACCGTTAGCAGCTTCGATGAACAGTGCAGCACCTACGAGAGGGCCCTAAACCGCATCACTGATTTGGAACGGGAGCTGAACGATGCTAACAGGCAAATATTATACTTCAAGGAGCAGCAGCAACTGCAAGAAGTGGACCATACACAGAGTCTTTTTGAGGAGCTCATGATTTCTTCACCTGCTGTACAGTCGGCAGAACAGTCAAGAACCACATGCAGTGATTTTTCACCTCAACCTCAAATTTTAGGTGCTAATAAACTGAAGAAATATATTAAAATAAGTAAATTAATTAAAAAAACAGGAAAACTAATTAGGAAAAATAATTGTTTTTCTAAAAACATTGCTTTAAGAAAAGAACGAATTAGCCTCTTGGATTCATTGGAAATTTATAGTAGTAAATTAACTGAAAGCAGGCAAATGTATGACCGGGACACTAACAAATTGCAATTGAAAATCATTCAGTTGCATGAGTCACTTGAACTTGTGCAAAAGAAGTACTCTCTTGCGCAGAAACAAATTGATGAGCACATCAAATCTGCCACAGAGTTAGTGGAACTCTGCAATTACAATGCGGACCGGTATGATTCTTTAGTAAATAGTCAACCTATTGTTGAATCTTCAGTTCTTCACAATAACGATTCTAATATTAATAAAATTAGCCAATCTACACAGAGCCCCTGTCATTCATCATCCTGCATAGAAACATTACAAAGTAGCTACAGTAAATGCACTTTCAAACCAGCATTATCTTGTAACTCAAAGGAGGCTAAAACAATTATGTTTTCAGATAAATTAGGTCAGGGACTAGGTTTAGCTCTAAGAGATAAGCTCTCTAAAAAACTTATTAATATTTGTACTCCTGGTTTATCTTTTAACCAAATTGTACAAAATATTGATAAGTCACATATTGATGACGCTACAACAGTAGTAATATTATGTGGGGACAGTTCCCATATTACAAAAAGGGACATTCTTAAAAATATTAATATTCTATTAACATTACAGACTGAAACAAGATGTAAAATAATAATTAGCGCTTTCCCTTATGCAAGTAACTTAAACTGGGATCAAAATAAGCGCATTTTTGATTTAAATTTGTATATATATAATTTGATTTGTCGTCACAGTGACGTTATTTTATACTTTGACGTTAATAAATTTATTAACACTTTTACATTGACTCCAGATAGTATGTATCTGCCGAAAAAATGTAGGATGCAAATAGCTAATTTGTTAGCTTACAATTTACAGGTCTCTGTTACAGCTGTAACTAAGGCCATAAAACCGAGTATTAGTACTTCATCTACTACTCCGCATATTGTTTCAAATAAAACAGTGACAAACTCAGATTTAAACTGAGGCACAAGACAACAGCCAGGCCTAATAATTGTATTAATATAATTAGTCAAAATATTCAGGGCCTGTCTGGCAAAGATCTAGAATTAGAATTATTTGTTGAATGTAATAATATTCAAATCATTTGCATTACAGAACACTGGCTAAAGCATGGTGATATGTCATTTTATCTAAATAATTTTCAACTAGCAAGTGCGATGGTTAGGCAAACAACTATTCGTGGCGGTTCTGTAATTTTTGTGAATAATAATATAAAGTATAAAGAAAGAAAGGATATTGTGAAACTTACATCAGAGCGCCATGTGGAGTTGTCTTGTATAGAATTAGATAGCATGATAATTGTGTCTGTATACCGCCCCCCTAAAGGTACCTATGAAATCTTTGAATCTGTCATGGAAGATGTTCTAAAAAAATTAAAGTTAAAAAATAAACCAGTAGTAATTTGTGGCGATTTTAATATTGATATTCTTGAGAACAATTCTTCGACCACTCGTTTTCTGGCATTATTTAAAAGTTTTAATTTACTTAATAAATTTTTAGAACCCACACGGGTGACTGAACACTCCGCCACTTGCATAGATAATGTTTTTTCAGAATGTGATCCGGAAAACAAATTTGTTTTTAGTAATATTTCATCAGACCATTACGGTTTGAAAGTCTCATATGCTGTGAACGTCATAGATACGCCTAAGACTGTAGAATGCAGACCTATCACAAAAAAGGGATTGGACAATTTTAAAAACAACATTGATGAACAAATTTCTTTAATGCCATGGAATTCGGATAATCCTGATGTTTTGTACGGGAACCTCTTTCATTTAGTTACTGATGAGTTTGATAAAACATTTAAAACAAAGACAATTAAATGTACTCAGAAGTTACGGTTCTGCGATTGGGCTACGACAGGTATTTATAAAAGTAGAAACAGACTTTATGAACTATACAAACTTAGAGAAACGAACCAAAGCCCAGGTTTCTTAGAACATGTTAAAAAATACTCGAAGACTTTCAAAATACTATGTGCAGTTGCAAAGTCTAACTGCATTAAAAAGCAAATTAAAAACTCGAGTAACAAAACTAAAACAACCTGGGATGTCATAAATCGTGAAACTGGTAAAACTAAAGCACGGGAAAATAGCCTAACGCTTAAAATTAATAATGAATTAATAAACACAGATAAAGAAATTGCTAATATTTTCGATAAGTTCTTTGTAAACATACCAGTAGAAACTACATCAAATTTGGATTCCTCACCAGCGGCTGCTGTATCTGTGCTAAAGGGACATGTGGCTGAAAGTGATTCATTGTTTAATTTTAAATGTATTAATGCTTTAGATATTATTAAAGCTTTCAATTCTCTAAAAATGAAAAGCTCCACTGATTTATGGGGCATATCAGTTAAGGTTATTAAAAATATTGTGTATACTATTGCCCCTTATCTTGCTGACGTTTTTAATCAGTGTATTGATCAAGGAATATTTCCTGATCTTATGAAGTTTAGCAAGGTAGTACCATTGTTTAAATCAGGAGATAAAGAAGACCCTAGCAATTACAGACCAATATCGATATTACCTGCCCTAAGCAAGATTTTTGAAAAAATAATACTTGAGCAATTATTATGTCATTTTAATGTAAATAAACTTTTGCACAACAAACAATTTGGTTTTACGAAAGGTCGTTCCACAACTGATGCTGGGGTTGCGCTTTTGAAGCATGTCTTTGAGGCTTGGGAGGGGTCTCAGAATGCCCTTGGCATTTTCTGCGACCTGTCCAAGGCTTTTGATTGCGTGGACCATTGCACGCTGCTGTTGAAGCTGAATCATTACGGTGTAAAAAATAATGCTCAAAAATTAATACTGTCGTATCTCAGTTCCAGGACTCAAACAGTTAATATCAATGGAATAAGTTCGTCAGGTTCTCATGTAAAAATGGGCGTTCCGCAAGGCTCCATTTTGGGCCCTTTCTTATTTTTAATATATATAAATGATTTACCCTTTTTTGCAGAAAAATTCTGTGATATTGTTTTGTTCGCAGATGATACTTCTTTAATATTCAAAGTTGACAGGAATAAAACTGATTTTGACAATGTGAACAAGGCACTCTCGCAGGTTCTTGCTTGGTTTAATGTTAATAATCTCCAGCTTAATGCTAAGAAAACAAAATGTGTTAAATTCGCTTTACCTAATGTACAGGCGAATCCCACTGAAATTGTTATCAATAATGAGAAATTAGATTTGCTCGATTCAACAGTTTTCTTGGGTGTTACTCTTGACAGTAAACTTCAATGGAATATGCATATCGCAGCTCTGGCTGGCAAGCTTAGCTCTGCTGCCTATGCCATTAGAAAAGTTAGACAGTTAACAGATGAAGAAACTGCCAGATTAGTGTATTTCAGTTATTTTCATAGCATTATGTCATACTGTATTCTTTTATGGGGGATAGCAGCCGATATAAATACTATTTTTGTTTTACAAAAACGAGCAATAAGAGCTATTTATCAACTAAGTTCTAGAACATCTCTTAGGGATAGATTCAAAGAGATTGGTATATTGACAGCAGCATCTCAATTTATATTAAACTGCATACTTTTCGTGCGTCGCAATATTAACTTATATACAAAACATAGTGATTGGCACAATCGGAATACCAGAAATAAAGACAAACTTGTAATGCCTCAGTATAGATTAGAAAAAGTCCGTGGTTCTTTCATAGGTCTTGGTATAAAGTTTTATAATAAAATTCCAAGTAATATTTTGGATTCACCATTTGAAAACTTTAAGTCTCATGTAAAAAATTGTCTTCTCAAAAAAGGATACTATACCGTTAAAGATTATTTAATTGATAAAACAGCCTGGTCGTAGATTTTTCTATTCTATGTGAAAATTGAGGGAATTGTCCTACCTACTTAAAACTTATTGTAAGCTTTTTGACTCGACGACGCCTTAATGCGAGTAGCTTTAGTATGTCATGCTCACTTTAAACATTTCTGCGGTGGTGTCGTGTGGGGCGGGTCGTTACGTTCCCTCAAATATGGTTGAGCGAAGCGATGGCTGGTCCATGCGTCATGCTCGTGAACGGGTGCTGCCAGTGGGAATGGGTCTGCTTCTGTCTGCTTGTACTAAGGGCGTCGTATATTTATATATATATTTTTTTTCTCTGTTTGATGTTATCAATATGTATGGCACTTCTTACTCAAAACATAAAACTAATAGGCAAGTAAACCTTGTTTTGATTTCTCTTTTTTTTTTTTTTATTGCAATCATTTTGCTTTCTATAGTCAGTAGTTTTTGTAAGTAAAGGCCTATGAAAAGCTTTTGGATATTAGTTTTCAATTCAGTGCCTTAGGATGGGTAGCCTAAGTATGTCATGCTCTCTTTAATCATTTCTGCGGTGGTGTCGTGTGGGGCGGGTCGTTACGTTCCCTCAAATATGGTTGAGCGAAGCGATGGCTGGTCCACGCGTCATGCTCGTGAACGGGTGCTGCCAGTGGGAATGGGTCTGCTTCTGAGTACCTATCTTAACGCATATTGAATTGTAAGAATTGCGTTTTTTATTGTTATTTTTTTATGTCTTGTCTCAAGTATTTTTTGGTAAATTTTGCCTACTTAGGTGCACTTTCGAGTAGCAGACATAGTGATTACTGATTTCTCAACTAGTTGAAAGTTATTTACTCTCACAATTACCTATCCGATATGTAGTAGGTATTTAATTTCAACCTACCTACCCATTGTGTACGAACTTTTGTTAATTATTGTGATGGAAAATGACCTCACTTTAAATGTGGAGCTCATTTTTCAATGTTGACGACTCTGTATGAAATATACAGGGAGAAAAAAGCAGCCCTTGACGAGTTTCTTGCCGGTTCTTCTCGTTACAAGGTCTCCCGCTCAGGGTTTGCGAACCGATGGCGTAGCTTCTTTGACATTCACAAGTGCTTGTAACAGCCTAGACTGAATAAATGATTTTTTGATTTTGATTTTGATTTTGCCGTTTTGGCTACGGAACCCTAATACACTTTGACGTCAACCTGTCAACCTAATCTATGGACGCTAATGACGTTTGTTTGTATATCTTTTGCATGAGGTTGTTTTTCTCAGCAGCATGATGTAGTCCACTGTGGTAAGGTTGCGTCTGTCTGCCATTAAAAATCCTTCAGAAAACTTGATATTATATTTAGAGAGATGTTAAATTTAACTAAAATACTAGTTCAAGTTAAAAATATCATGAAAACATTCAAAACAAAACGAACAAAAGTGAAGAAATATTTTGATACTTGACACAGTCTTTGACATACATTGTATTGTAAATTGTAACCTTGACAGCGACAGTTTTTATGATTCTTTTTTTAACCGACTTCATCAAAAGGAGGAGGTTCTCAATTCGATTGTATGTTTTTTTTTTTTTTTTTTTTATCGTTGTTCGCGCGTATCTTCGACATTTATGGACCGATTTAGATAATTCTTTTTTTGTTCGATTGAGTTTTCTTGCGAGATGGTCCCATTTATTTTTTTTTCAAATCGGTTCAGTAGTTTACAAGTAATCCTGAAAATACTATGAAATTAAATCAACTAACTTGACAATTTTGTTATTTATGAACCGAATTAGATGATTTTTTTTGTTGGGGAAGGGATACCTTTCTGTAGTCTTTTTAACCGACTTCAAAAAAAGGAGGTATTGTATGTATGTTTCTCCGCGATTATCTCACGTTTGGCTAGGCCGATTTTTCTACCTAAATAATATACTTACCTACACTACCTAATACAGAAGGTACTTACACTAAAAATAAAAAAATAAATTTTTTTTTTAAAAAACAAAAAAACCGACTTCAAAAAACCTGCCTCTAAAAAGCAAGAAATAATATTCAAATCATTAGATACGCAATCAATAGACGTGTTTTATTATAACAATGATAATGCGTATCTAATGATTTGAATATTATTTCTTGCTTTTTAGAGGCAGGTTTTTTGAAGTCGGTTTTTTTGTTTTTTAAACAATTTTTTTTTTAAGATAAAATAGCACAACTTTTTTACGCAAAGGAGTTTAATTTTTAATATTCCTTTATCTCGATGATTCAGGGTTTTTTCCACATATTTCGTTAAATAATTGATCAAAAACCCCGAAAAATTATGTACGGTGTCAGAAATTTAAAACCTCGAAATGGTTTTCGATTTAAGGTACCTTGTAAAAAACTAAAACATGTCAATTATGTTCAAACAATCAGCAAGTTCGCACTAGACTAATTACAGGCGATGGATTTCGCAGTCCGTAACTCAAATATCAATGTTGACCGGCGTCTGTTTGCGCAGACAAGTCTTGGTTTATTAATTAGTACGATCGGCA
The DNA here is from genome assembly GCA_950108535.1 of Agriphila straminella. Classification (NCBI taxonomy): domain Eukaryota; kingdom Metazoa; phylum Arthropoda; class Insecta; order Lepidoptera; family Crambidae; genus Agriphila; species Agriphila straminella. The sequence goes on from OX467312.1 coordinate 11,491,920, forward strand.
ATTTCGATATTCGAATTCTGAGTGATTTCGGAGCAAGTGCAGCGGAATGAATAATGCTACAATCGTCAGTTTTCAAAAAATAAAAATGTAGACCCTTTTGTTTGTGTAATGTAAGTTTGAACTCGTATGAAGTCCCTAAGTGCAGCATAAACGCGAAATTTATCTAGAACTTTGACACACTCGCAGGAAGACAACTATGATTCAAGGATATTCGGGTAAGTAAACCATATTTTGTAAAGAATTTTGAAATTGTTTTAATGATATTTATTGTTCTCGCAGTGTCTTTTGTAACTAATACTTTACGGCGGCCGCAACCTGCGACTGTGTGGTGTGATGTGATGATGTGACACTCTGCTAAGTATGAATTTGTATGAAGCGACTGTGACCCGCTACAGCGACCATAAAGTGCAAAGCGTGCATCAATTGTTACCAATTGGTCTTACTAGCTCTTCTGCGTTATTAAAAAAAAAACCTTTGTTTTGAATTTGCGTTTGATTAAAATCAATAAGAACATCCCGCTAGGGTGGTAGGTACAAAAAATTAAAGCGAATTTACTCTCACATACCCGACCCAATCAACTAATAACATTGATCGTCTCATTTCTATACAAGCACATACTCATCACATCATGCGACTATACTTAATGGATTAGCCATTTGTCTGATTAGCAGTATCAATAAATAACGTATCAAAGCGGAGGGGTCAAATCGAATCATTGATTCATTAAACTTTGGCAGCCGAGCACAAATAGTACCATTGCCGTTTGTAGCTCTGATACACTAATTAACCTGAGCTAATGTTTGTGAAGAGCGGTAGCTGGTCGCTTTTGTATCTGAAATGCGTCGGGAAATATGCGCCTGAATCGGTGTAATATCCAGCTGAGACTTTAAAGTACATTAGTTTGTCAGAACTGGAATTTTCAATCGTATAAGTACACGTTAGTACTATTATATATTCTGTGTAAGTACTACGATTGAAAATCCCTGAACGGTATAGCCTAGCTTCAGATATGTAGTTAAGTTATAGCTACTTAATTTCTAAGTCACACTGAAAAAAATAGACTCCAACAAAGTGGCATTTTCTCTTAGTTGGCGTCAAAATATTTGGGATAACGTTGTTATTGTTTATTATAAACAAGAAATGGTAGTTATACCAGTTAGGTTAAATTTGTCTGAAGCAACAAAGAAGTAAACTGTTTATTCTAATAAATAATCTTTATCAAAACGACTAATACTTCCTTGAATTTATAGGGATTCTTGTTAAATTCATTACTTTTCTTTTATTTGGTTTTACAAAGACCCTGTGTATGCATTATCAATGTATGTTTAATAATAATAACGAGGTACAAAGTTGGAAGAATCACTCGATACGTTATAATAAATAAGATAGTGAAGTAGAACGGAACAAGATAAAAAATAAACTCTACCATTTTCTTTACTAGCATCAACGATTTTAAAGTAGTTGAAACAACGAATTTGTTTTATTACTGCAATCAATTATTGCGTTGTATTGATAATGTTCTAAACCAAATCAAACATAACGGATTTATTGTTTCTAATAGTCCTAATGATAGCGTTAACAATTTTTAGAAGCTTAATTTAATCAATACAAAGTTGTTAATGCAATCAACAATGACGTCGAACTGACTATCCTTCTTTGTAAATTCAAATAAGAACAGTATGTACTGTAAGTCTGAATCGCGGTGTTAAGATTTTTGTGCATTTGTATAAGACCTCCCCATAGAAATTGTTTGGTATCCAATCAATCCATTCCTTCCGATAGGGTTGGAGTTGCATAGCTGCAAAATACGAGCTTCCACCACAGCTGGGACTTGTATTTGATCGCTGTACAGCAAATACTGGTCACGTAAATTCACCTGCTTCTACCCCTTAAATACATTAAAAATAATGTTATTTCAATCTATTACCCGCCATGACTATATCAACAACCATTCTTAGTAGATATAATTATTATTCTTTAATACATTAAAGAGGATCTTATTTCAATCTCTTTACTGACATGACTACATCAACGAACAATCTTGGTAGCTACAGTAGGTTCCAATGCTTGCACTGAACAAGATACTTTATAAGGCCAGTAAAGCATTAGATTTACTGTTACTAAATATTAGTTAGACACAATCAAGTGTCTTGTTTGAATTAATTGAACAAGAATTAAGTTGAAATAAGCAAGTAACATCTTAATGCTGACTAATATCTTGGTTGATAGAAATGTGAAAATACTTGAATCTACAAACAATCTTTATTAATATAATATGGTTTCATGTTTGTTTCAAACAAGATATGAATGAAACTAAACAACTACCATATTAAGGCTAATAGAGTACTTGATATACGTCAGCGCGAAAATTTAACAAAGTTCTCTTAGTCGCAGTTATATTGATCTTGTTAGGCTCAAATGGAATCATGATATGTGATAGCAGTAAACAAGATCTGAGTTGGTGTTAACATTTTTTTTTTCAGTGCAGGCATGACACTATCATGCAGACTGATGCAGGGCTGCCATTTGTTCGAGTTATTCTTAGAATTTCTTAGAAAAAATAGTAAAAATGGCAGCCCTGTATCAGTCTGGTGTCAGTCTGAATGATCTTGTAATCCGCCACTAAGATACTTAAATACTATAGCAGATGATATTATATGCCATAATATTATTTCTATATGTACCTACATTATATGTCTTCTAATTTATAGTGGATGTGTTAGTTAAACAATAATATAAGAACATATTTTGTAAAAAAATAAAATAAAAAAAAAAAAAAACCCACATGCATAAAAAGACAAGTCAACTGAAAAGATGGAAACAAGATTAAATATTAAAGGCAACATAATAACATGCAGTCGGAGGCATGCATAAAGTGACATTATGAATAATTATATGCCTTATTTTATATTACGGTCATGATATACCTTTTTGAAATCCTTATAATAAGCCCTTTAATTTGTAACCCATAATGCGGTATTCTAAAAAAAAAAACATCGTACAGCCGCCATGTTGGAACACTTGGGCTGACAAGACAAAGCTAACGATATGTTAATCATAGAAATCCGTTCAGCCGTTTGAAAGATATGAGGTAATAATAGTGGATTGTTCAACAAGTGCATAAGTTGGGTTTTATGTACGAGTTATACACTCTGCTATTCACTTCGATTGTGAGGAAATTAAACAAAAAATGTAAAAAAAATAAAAAAATGTTTTTTTTTATTTTAGTGACAAATTATATAATTTTGGAATGTGCTCATCAAGGCCTTTCATTTGATACCCATATTCAAAAATTGGAAAAAAAATATTTTTCTTAAATTTTAGTGACAAATTATATAATTGTGGAATGTGCTCATCAAGGCCTTTCATTAAAATTTGATACCCATATTCAAAAAAAGAAAAAAAAATTTTTCTTAAATTTTAGTACAAATTACATATTTTTTTATAGTCTAACATAATGACGAACTTTACGAGCATGAGAAGTGAAAAGAATATTACATACAAACATACAAGATACGCGCGAAAAACATAACCCACTTGCAGTCGGGTAATAATTGTTAATATAATAACAATTAACAACCATAAACGATTCTGTCTTTTATTATCTTTATATTTTCAGTGTAAGTAAACACAAAAGTCCTTATATAATCTGCAGAGAGCTAAACCATGCTAGAGATTAGACATGAGGCGTATTTATCGTAACAGATAAAAACAACAGATAATTAAATGTAACTGTTTCGTCCTGTTACGAGCGCTATGAAATAACAGTTACTCAAAGGAACAGGCGAAACAGTCTGTTCTTACCGTCTTCACTGTTCCAAATACTCCACTGTACCCTGTACCGAACTGTAATGCCTGTTATCAGAGTAACAACCTGTTTGCATTGTTCCGCCTGTTACTTGGAACAAGCGCTACCTCACTCTAACATATGGAAAGAAAAGAGACAAAGCTTGTTATTTTTACCTGTTATATAAACCGACCATATCAAAAATACATTTTAGTCCATTGAAAACCTTAGTAAATTCGACTTTGTAAATTGGTCGCGCTATACTGTTCCTGTGTGAGTGTTTGTTTATGACCTTTTTTTTTTGTGGCAACAGAGTTTGACTGTTTTGCCATTTGCCAATGTCAAGTTAAACGGTGGAAAACAGGGATATCGGGTGTTATGAAAATTATAATTTCATTTTTTGAGATTATTAAAGGATATTAAATCGCGTATTATTTGTGTAGGCATGCAGGGCCGATATTGTAGACTAAATATTTTTTTCTAATTTATAGTATCGGCCCACACAAAGCCTTGCTTTGTGGCAAGGGCTTACTACTAGTTCAGCTCTTAGATTACGTAAGTCTGTTCCTAACAATTCTCGATTAAAAGTGCAGTTACATTGCCGCTTTAAGTAACGTCACATGTCACATTGGTTCTTACTAAAGCAGCAATGTAACTGCGATTTCTGTCAGAGTTGCAACAAAATTACGTAATCAGCCTCCGGGCTTGCTAGATCGCTTAAGGCTCGTTCACACAAGCGACCTTTTCGCATTGAACATCAAGAGCGGTAAAAAAAACGCGCGTCGAAAAAAACGCTCGCGTGTGTACGATCACATAGGCAATGCAAGACATGCGGGCGGGTGTAGGAAAATGGAATGTCTAGTGCTGCCAGTTGTTAGGGAAAAGAAGTTGTAAAGTATTGCAATGTAAATGATTGACATGAAAATTCTTGGAAAAATGCCTGATCGTCTAGCAGTGAAAGGGATGGCGCTGTATGCGATTAATAGCACCATCCCTTTCTAATAAGGTTGAAAATCGGTTGCACCAGTTTTTTTTAACTATAATGTATATTTTCTAACTTTATTTTTAAAAATTGGTAATTATTTTTGTTTTAATTACTGCCATCTATCGCAATTTAAGTAAACTGCTTAATGAAGGCAAGCAAGCAACTTCATTAGGTGACATGATGGTTCACCGAATAAAAACGCTAGATGACGCGGGTGCGCCGTAACTGCTGTATTGGAAAAATGATTTTGTAATATTAGATTTTACTTCTTTGTAACAAAGCTTAGTATTGTTTAACGTAAAAAGTTCAGTTTATGATCATAAAAGCTAAAAATAGCAAGCTTTTTCTCTTTTCTTTATATAAAGTAGCCAATAAGTTAGACAAAACAAGCGCTTGTTCCACGGAACAGGCGGAACAATGTAGGCAAATTGTTACGACATGGCTGTTATTTTCTGTAACAGGTTGTTGGCACTGTTATTTTAGTGTAACAAGAACAGTTGTAACAGGTAGGCAATTTACCCTGTTACAACCCATGTCTACTAGAGATGTATTTGACTACAACGTCATCTATTGATGTGGTCTATGCAACTAGAAATCTAATATAGATAATATTGATGATGAATACAAAACAAAACCATACCGCGATGTACTCGGCTACAGCGCCATCTATTGATTAACTTAGCTGTGCCCTGCGGCATAGCCTGAGGCTTCGATCCCGTGGGATTTTGGGATAATATTATAGCCTATTTCTTCATCATGAATGTGGCTAACATACACAAACAAAATATACATTTCTCATTGACATGTTTATAGCGGCCGCTCGCATTTGCGTAATATAATGTACACTTTTTTAATGTTTTTTTTAGGGTTCCGTAGCCAAAATGGCAAAAAACGGAACCCTTATAGATTCGTCATGCCTGTCTGTCTGTCTGTCCGTCCGTATGTCACAGCTATTTCATTCCGAAAGTATTAGGATAACACAGTTGAAACTTAGTATATAGATGTATTTTGTTAACCGCTTAACGATTTTATCATAAAAATAAAAAATAAATAAGATTAAGGGGGGCTCCCCATACATGGAACTGAAACTAAAAAAAATTTTTTTTCATTATACCAATACGTGCGGGGTGGCCTCTAAAGGCCTCTAAAGAGTAACCGACATCACTTCAAGGATTGCACAGCTGAAGTGGCAGTGGGCGGCATAGCGAGACAAACCGGTGGCTCTGGAATAGTGATCGCGCACCGGATGCCCCCACCCCCTGACAAAGTAGTCCGACGATCTGGTGAAGGTCGGTGGAAGCTGCTGGATGTGGGCAGGACAAGGCCAATCGTTGTGGAGAACCTTGGGGAAGGCCTACACCCAACAGTAAGTGTCGAGCGGCTGATATAATAAACCAAAAATAAAACAAAGTAATTTCCATGGACTTTATGTAATTTCCATGGTGTTTTATACATGGAAATTACGCCATGGAAATTACCAAAAAGCATTAATTTTGAAATTTATCGGCATTGAAAAGATATAACCTGCTACTTTGTTACTGGTTAAGTACATTTGGGAGTAAGGTATTACACCTCAGAACCAGTTTACAAAAAATAGCACAATTATAATGCAAAAATGTGACATGGAAATACATTAGAAATGAGAACCAAAATTTTTAAAACCGTAGAACTTAGTCTTGCACCAAAAGCGTGGGAAACAGCAACACAGCCATCTTACCTGTCAGTAGCGGTGTAACTGTCGATTCGAAAACATCAATCACTATTCGTCTGTGCCTAGCCAGTCCAGAGCAATGGCCTTCGCAAGAGGGCGCGCAGTGAAAAAGTAGCTAGGCGTGTGACATACTTACTTAGGTCCATAAAATCAAAAGTTTCCCTCCGATCGGATTTAAAATTTGATCAGTATATAACGTGATATGTCTATTTTAAATGTGTGTACAAAACTGATATAAACGTGGGTGATTTCAAAAATATCCGCTATTTCTTATAAGCCGGCGCCCGTGTGACACGTAAAAACGTGCAAAATTAACCGGATTTGAGGTGTTGAGGGTGAGTTACTCCGATCTACGTAGTTTTTAACCAGTGAAATCTATATGACACGATGCTTAATGAAATGTAGAAACGATGTAATGATAGTTTTAATCATAATTATTTGTTTTTATAGGAGATATGAGTCTGTGACACTCAAAAATTGCTCTCCCAAAAACTACCCATATACATTATGGTCATGATAATATTATATACCTTTTTGTAATCCTTACGATAAGCCCTTTAATTAAATACCCATACTGCAGTAATCTAAAAAAAAATTTTTTTTTTACATTTCAAATAATAACACCTCACAGCCGCTATGTTGGTTTTTTAGGGTTCCGTACCAAATTGCTAAAAAAGGAACCCTTATTTATGGTGTGACTCAGTCTGTCTGTCTGTCTGTCACAGCTGGATATCTCGAGAACAACTAATGGTATCAATTTGAAATTTGGAATAGTTTAAGATGACGTTTGTCCAACTATTTTGCAAATAAGAAAGAAATAAAAAAATAAATATTTTTTTTACAACAGAGACCGAAAAGGGGTCTTAAAAATTTTAAGTGAAGCGACTAGGGCATGTGGGGTATCATATGAAAGAGCGCTGTTAGCACATTTTAAATCATTTTTTTTAATTTTTTTTAGGCCGCATAGTTTTCGACTTATGATCAAAAATGTAAAAAAAATACCGTTCCCCCCCTTATCTCCGAAGTTTGCAAAGAAAAAATCCGAAATAATTCTATGTGATAGTAGTGTACGAACCTTTACAGGCCGTACAGTTGATGATGATAGGAATGATAGAGAAAATACGTTGTACACTAATTTATTGCTATATAAATACACTTGATGAATTACGTTATTATAAAACCTGAAAATGAAAACAAAACAGAAGCTGTTTTGTTTTCATTTTCAGGTTTTTTGAAATCGGTTTTTTGTTTTTAAAACATTTTTTATTTTTTTATTTTTAGTGTAAGTAAGTACCTTCTGTATTTGGTAGATGATAACTTTGGTTTTTTTTATATTTAGTTTAATTAGGTAGATAAAACATGGGTAGACCCCGAAAGGTGCGGCATGCACGCCTTTAAAAATATCGGTCTTAAGATTTTTGTAAATTTAACTTTTTTGTGGTAAGTATGGTATATTTAGCGACGATATTATCTAAGTTACAATAGTCTTATGTCAATGGCTCATCGCCTTTTACAAAATAATGGTTTTCCCGACACAGGGGCGTTAATTCTTGAGGAGTTCTCCTGGTACTTCACTATCAGCTCCACTTCACCATATGCATTATGACGAACCACATAAATAGTCTAGCAACCATATTGTTCCACCTCACCAAAATAGTACTAATCGAAAGCAAATGCACGAGTTACTTAAGAAAATAGCAAAATCGCTATAGGTGTGCCTATAATATTTGAAGAGTTCCCTTGATTTCTCCAGGATCCCATCATCCAATTTCAAAATTTCAAAAAATGGGACCAGCTTGAAAACATACCTGATGTTATAACGTTTGAATCATTTCAATCGGTTCAGCCGTCTTCGAGTAATCGGTGTACATACAAAAAACAAAAAAAAAACGGGTCGAATTGAGTACCTCCCTACGGAACCCTACGGACCGCGCGGAATGTACGGTCTGCACCGTACAAGTAGTTTATGTAAAGATTACAGGAAAAATAAAACGATGTCTTAATTATAACACACTTTTTTAGAAATTCAAAAAACAAACAAAAATTAATTTGTTCCTCTACCAGTCAACAGATGGCCCTGACCTAAGTAAAATTAAATTAGTTCCACTATCGGTCAAGAGATGGTGCTGGCCTAAGAAAAAAAACGTTCCATTATCGGCCAAGAGCTGGTGCTGACCTAATACTGCAATAATATTTTTTTTATTCTACAGTTCTGCAGTGTATTTATTATGATGGTACGGAAACCCTCGGTGCGCGAGTCCGACTAGCTCTTGACCGGTTTAATTTTTTTAACGCCACCATAGACCATGGTCTATGACGCCACTTACCTAAGAACATTTGGGCTGCTTAGACAAATCTAACGATATCTTAATTACAGAAATCCATTCAGCCGTTTAAAAGATATGAGGTAATAAATAATAATACATACAAACACACATACAAACAAACATACTTACAAGATACGCGCGAGAAACATAACCCTTTCTTTGCAGTCGGGTAAAAACATTCGTAAGGGAAGAATGTTTAACAACATCGGTGGCTCTCTGCAATCTACTAATGAAAGTAGGTTTAAAAAGAAAGAGAACTAGAGATTTAGAGATTTACAAATTAAAAGTTTAAACAAAACCATGGGTTGCATCAAGCCAACAAATGCGAACTGACAAAATGTTAACTCAGCATGAATTATGAGCTAGCCGACTACCCCGGGGAAATTAAAGTGCCTTGCACCAACTTTAAGAAGACAGGTAGCGTCTGCTAGCGTTGCTATGGCAACGGGAATAATAAATTTAATTCCCCTATCCCCGTTTCGAGATTGCATTCTTCATTGTTTGGTAATAAGTCACGTGCATTTAGGGTAATGATACTCGTAGCTACAGGAAAGCTAGCATGAAAGTTTAATAGTACTATATCAGATAACATAATAGTAGATTGTTATACAAGACGCTAAAAGGACCCATTGCATACGAGGTAGTTTTATTCCCGAGCTTTAGCGAGGGAATAAATAGAAACCGAGTTACAATGGGTTTTAGCGTCGTGTGTTACACTATACTTTTCACTACGATTGCGAGAAAATAAAATACAATATTAAATAGTATACCTACCTACTTCCGTAAACGAATCCACTCGTTTTTCTATCCTCCACTTCATAAACTTTTTGTACAATATTTAAATTTAAAAGATTAAAATCATTTCTTTCCTATTACAGTCACTTCAATCAGTATTTAATTATAGAAAAATTCTAAAGGTTTTGCGCCATGGTACCTTTTTTTAATTTCTGCTGTAGCAGCTAAGCAACCCAAACACGCATTCTACGATTCACTCTGTACACAGAGTATAAATAAGTCTATGATTTCACCGAAGAGATGCTTTTAGTTCCATTTTCAAAAATAAGAATGAGAAACAGGGGGCCTATTACGAAAATAACGTACGCAATCACTTGGTCACGATAATCGTCTGCAGTTCGTCGGTTGTGGCTATTAAACACATTTTCAATTTGGCTATCGTAGCCCAAAGACTATTGAATAAATGATGTCGGATACGCTAGAGAAAAACTGTCAAACTTACGCGAACACTTTGCGATATCGCATACGCAAGTGCTTTGTAATAGGAAACAATCATAACGAAGCACGGACGCAGTTGCGTGTATCGCATGAAACTTTTCGTAATAGACCCCCAGTATAAAAGTCGAGCGAGTTTTTATTCGTGATTATGAATAAATACTTTTTCGTTTTAGTAGGCTCATTGGTAATAGACAAACATTAAAAAAGAAAAAACTTTAACCCCTAGGGGTAATTATGCTATTTTATCTCGGCTCTTGTACGTTACAATGACGGACTTTTCGAGCAAGAGGAGTGAAAAAATAATTATGTCAAGTATACAAGATTTTAGGAGCTCGGTGGCGCAGTGGTATAGCGCCTGGCCCTGTGATTTTGCAAGGATCGGTCATGGGATGGGCGACCAAAAATTTATTACATTGAGCTTCTCCGTGCCTCGGTGCTTCGTGCTGTTGGTTCCGGTTACATTTGCAGTCGTTAACACCCACCAATCCTCATTGGGCCTGTGTGGTGGGTTAAGGCCCATACTCCTTATCCATCCATATGAAAGGCCGCGTCAGCAGTGGGGACATTCAAAATGGCTGATGTCGATACAAGATTTTGCTAAGATCTGAAAAAATAGGTAAAAAATTTATGAAATGATCATTAGGGTTCCGTACCAAAATGGTAAAAAAGGAACCCTTATGGTGTGACTCAGTCTATCTGTCTGTCTGTCACAGCTGGATATCTCGAGAACTACTAATGGTATCAACTTGAAATTTGGAATAGTTTGAGATGACGTTTGTCCAACTATTTTGCAAATAAGAAAGAAATATTTTTTTTTTTTTTTACAACAGGGACCGAAAAGGGGTCTTAAAAATTTTAAGTGAAGCGACTAGGGCATGTGGGGTATCATAATATGAAAGAGCGCTGTTTGCACATTTTAAAACATTTTTTTTCTTTTTTTTTAGGCCGCATAGTTTTCGACTTATGATGAAAAATGTAAAAAAAAATACCGTTCCCTCCCCCTTTATCTCCGAAGTTTGCAAAGAGAAAAATCTGAAATAATTCTGTGTTATAGTAGTTTACGTAAAGATTACTTGCCCGGCCACAGGGGCTTTTCACTTAGTACTTGACTCACTACAAGGGAGCGCGGCCTAAGATTTTAGTTGCGGATTGATTTGATAGATGGCGCTCATTTTTCGTTTGTCAAACAGTCGAGAGATGTCACTATCCCGTGCTGAATCGCGGTATCGTGTGTCTTTCACAGTTTTATATAGTCAAAGCTGATTAGCTATAAAGTAAATTATTTTAAATTTATTTCATGACATAGCGGTTACCTCCCAAAAAAATTACAAGTCAAGATTTATAGAAACCTACTAGTACCTATTATAATATCGTACACTTTTTGTCACATTTCGTTAGATGGCGTTGATCGTTAGGTCTGACTGATAACTCTATCTCTAGTATAATAATGTACTCTATGCCCGGCCATTCCCCGGCGGAGGAGGCCCGGTAGCGGGCAGGCCGCTGTCGTTGAGGTGATTGCCCACACGGACCCTCATACAGCCCAACGGTTGTCGACATTGCGGCGAGAGGGCAGGTGCCGGGGTTTTTTAGTGGGTATTCCCTCCTCCCGAGATCCCACCGAACCTCTTGGTTGGGTGGGATCACGGGAGGCAGTCGTGGAGGGAGCCGCCGAAAAAAGGCCGCATAGTTTTCAACTTATGATGAAAAATGTAAAAAAAATACCGTTACCCCCCCCTTATCTCCGAAGTTTGCAAAAAGAAAAATCTGAAATAATTATATGTGATAGTTGTTTATGTAAAGATTACAGGAAAAATAAAACGATGTCTTAATATAACACACTTTTTTAGAAATTCAAAAAACAAACAAAAAAAAATTTAGTTCCTCTACCAGTCAACAGATGGCCCTGACCTAAGAAATATTTAATTGGTTTCACTATCGGTCAAGAGATGGCGCTGGCCTAAGAAAAAAAAAAGGAACCGAAGCGAAACGAGGGCGGGTCGCTAGTTTTGAATAAATCGACATTTACTTCATACCCAAGTAAATACAAACAAAGACTAAAATTAAATTGTTTTTGTTGAGAGGAATAAAAAGACTTGAGCAGGTAAAATCAGTATTTACTAGTGAGAATTTTGGTAACTAAGTAAACAAAGTACAGCTGTCTACTATGACATAGAGACATTAGCATTTAGATTAAACAATGTAACTAACCAGTACCACAACACACCTCCATAATCTAAATTCACAATAGTAAATTAACGACGCAGCTAGACAAACAGCTTACACATAAAACTAAATAATCCATTAAAACTAAACTCTTTAAGGGAGAAACCAAAAACAACATTGGCTGGTAATTATGTAACACCCATGCTATCTAAGCAGTATTTATGCTTGATTCGGCCTAAGGGTTTGGTCAATATATCAGATGGCAATTTGTCAGATGGTAAATAATGTAATTCAACAATTTTATCATTGACCTTTTCACGAATAAAGTGAAACTTGACATCTATGTGTTTTGTCCTATTATGGTGGACGGGATTGGATGCTAACGCAAGTGCACTTTGACTGTCAGAATATAAAACAACTTTTGGAAGCTCACCTGAGAGTTCAAAATATAGGCGTTTAAGAAAACACGCTTCCTTGACAGCACTGGCAAGAGCCATATATTCTGCTTCAGCCGACGAAAGAGCGACGGTAGGTTGCTTGCGCGCCTCCCACGTAACAGGGCCTCCCGCAATACTAAAGTAGTAACCCGTGTAAGACCTTCTATCTTCGGTACAGTTTGCCCAGTCGGCATCAGAGTAACCTCGAAGTATTCTATCAGTTTTCTTTCTGTAAGTGATACCTAAGTCTTTAGTTGCCATTAAATACTTTAAGCATTGTTTAGCACTTTTCCAATGAAATTGGTCAAATTTAATATTGAACTGACTTAAGTAACTCACCGCAAAGGCAATATCCGGCCTGGTGGTTACAGCAAGAAACATAAGACAACCTATTAACTCTTGGTAAGGACAATCATACAGGATTTCATCCTTAGATTTTTCCAATCTCTTACTGAGTGGCACTGACACACTTTTAGCATCACTCATATTAAAACGTTTTGAGATTTTCTCGATATAAGTCTTCTGATAAATTTTTAAGGAACCATTTTCACATTTTACATTCATCCCTAAGCAAAATTCAATTTCTCCAAGATCTTTTATTGAAAAATATTTTTGTATATCTGTTTTAAGATTGTCAAAGCTGACAACGTCTTTGGACAGACAGACAATGTCATCAACATATACCGCAATCAAAAGAGTTTCAATGTCATTTATTCTTTTTCGAAAAATGCATGACTCCGAAGGAGTTTGTATAAAACCAATAGCTGAAAGAGTTTGCTTCAGTTTAATGTTCCAAGACCTCGGGGCTTGTTTAAGGCCATAAAGAGAACGTTTTAACAGACAAACTTTATCACGCATTGATTTATCAATAAACCCTTCTGGCTGTAACATGTAGACTTCTTCATCTAAGTCTCCATTGAGAAAGGCGGTATCTACGTCCAAATGGCGAATTGTATAGCCCTCTTGGACAGCGAAGGCTAAGAGCGTTCGTAAAGAAGAGTTACGCACTACTGGTGAATAGGTTTCAAAATAATCTACACCATACACCTGCGTAAAGCCTTTAGCAACTAAACGGGTCTTATATTTTACAATATTTCCCAAGGCATCTCTTTTAAGTTTGTACACCCATTTACAACGAATACATGTTTTATTCTTTGGTTTATCGACTAACGTCCACGTTCCTTTCTTAATCAACGCATTATATTCATCTTGCATAGCCAAGAACCAACTACTATTGTCTTCATTATTCATTGCATCCGTATAACATTTTGGCTCTTGGTCTAAAAAATTAGATTCCAAAATATTATATGAAAAGAAATCAGGAGGTTTTCGATCCCGTTTTGGGTAACGAATAAAAGTTTCTGTTGAGGAACCCATATTTTCGTTAGTACCGTCAAGTGGTTCAGTCGATGAAATAACTTCTTCCTGACTGCGATCACCGGAAGTCGAAGGAATAACAACTTCCTGACTGTGATCACCGGAAGTCGAAGGAATAACATCTTCCTGACAGTGATCACCGGAAGTCGAGGGAATAACATCTTCTTGACTGCGGTCATCAGTGTCTTCTGTTAAAAGAATTTCACTACCCTTAGTTACTTCGGCACCAGATGATTGCATCAAAATATTATTCATATTATTTGAAGATGAAGAACAACTTCCGGAGTCTAAGGATTCGGACAAGGCGTTTACACGCTGCGTGTTAACAGACTTTAGGTTGTTAAAAGTATTTTCAAAAAATACAGCGTCCCTTTCCTTTATTAATTTTCTCGGGCATTGCGCATGTCTGAAGAAATAACTTCTTGGAGTATCAGAATACCCAACAAAAATATACTCTGCAGCTTTCAAATCTAACTTAGACCGCTGACAAGTGGGAATATGTACAAGCGCTCTACACCCGAACACTTTTAAAAAAGAAATGTTCGGTTTCTCATTGAACCACATTTGGTATGGCGTCTCGCAACCTAAAGCACGGTGCGGTGACCTATTTTTAAGGTATATTGCTGTCTCCACAGCATCCTGCCAATATGCTTTAGATAGGTTGCTTTGAGCTAACATAGCACGGGCTTTTTCAACAATGCACCTTATACTTCGCTCGCTAACACCGTTTTGTTGCGGACTATAAGGTACTGTTGTCTCGTGTTTAATACCAAAACTGTTAAGATAATTGGACATATTTTTGTTAACGAATTCAGTCCCATTATCCGTTCGTAAACGTTTCATTTTTATATTTAGTTGTCGTTCAACAAAATTATGAAAGTTTTTAAATATTTCAAAAACATCAGACTTCGAAGAAAAGCAATAAACAAACATCATACGTGTGAAATCATCAATAAATATTATAAAGTAACTATTACCTTTAAAAGAATTTGTAGAAAACGGTCCACAAACGTCTGCGTGAATAAGTTCTAGAGCAGAACTTGCCCGTTTATATTTAATCTTTATAAATGGTTTTCTGGCTTGCTTACCTTCTATACAAGCTATGCAGGGATCCTTATCTACATCAGCATAAGTCATACCGTTTGCTTGTCCCTTTTTAAGTTTGTCCATTCCGATACGACAGAGATGACCTAGACGTCTAAGCCAAAGTTAGCCAAGTCTAAGCCACGGAAGCCAAATATTTGGGCGTTACAATCGACCAAAAACTGACGTGGAATACACACATAGATAATGTGATCCAAAAGGCCAAAATTGCCTTAGGAATCTGCTGTCGTTTAGCGGGTGCAAGGTGGGGCCTAAACCCCAAGACTGCCCTGTGGATGTATACTGCCATAGTCAGGCCGATGATAACGTATGCCTGTGTAGTATGGTGGAAAAAAGCAACTCAAACGACAGTTATAAACAAGCTAACTAGTCTGCAAAGATTAGCGTGCCTTATGGCAACGGGGGCCATGTCTACAACACCAGGAGCAGCACTCAATGCTCTGCTTAACCTACCGCCACTTCACTTGTTTATTGTGAAGGAGGCGAAAGCGGGGATCTATAGAGTGGGCAACACTGGTAAAGTAGCTTGGCACTCTCAAGCACTGAGATCTTTACATGAATCAGTGCTTGAACTCAAACAACTTGCAATGACATCTGATGCCATGCTTCCACTCTGTAACTTCACTAGAAATTACTCAGTAGAACTACCTAGCAGAGAGATGTGGTCTGATGACCAAAGCTCCTGTAAGGCTGGAAGCCTAGTCTGGTTCACGGATGGCTCCAAAATGGGTCATGACGTAGGCTGTGGTATATATGGCGTGAGACCAAGAGTCAACCTTAGTGTTAATCTTGGTAAGTACGCCACCATATTCCAGGCAGAGGTCTATGCCATTATAGAATGTGCAGAAACCAACCGCCAACGAAACTACACAAATCAGACCATCTATATCTTTTCAGATAGCCAAGCAGCACTTAACGCCATAAACTCGAATGTAATACGATCGAAACTGGTAAAAGACTGCGTAGACAAACTGAATGAACTGGGACATAAGAATAAAATTATTCTGAAATGGGTCCCTGGTCATTCAGGCATCATCGGTAATGAAAAAGCCGACGAGCTTGCTAGAACTGGAGCGCAAGGTCAACAGATCGGCCCAGAACCTTTCTGCGGGATCTCAAAAAACCAGGCTATGCAACTCCTTAAAGACAATCTCTTGGACGAGTCGAGGAAATTCTGGCTAAGACAGCCAGGACTGAGACACTCCAAAGCCTTGGTAGAAGGCTACTCGCAAAGACGGACGAATGAGCTTATACAACTCAGTAGATTGAACGTCAGCGCGACTGTTAGAACCTTAACTGGACACTGCAAATTAAACAGACACCTATTTCATATGAAATTGAGTGATACTGACATCTGCAGATATTGTAATGAGGAGCAGGAAACGCCCAAGCACCTCTTGTGTGATTGTGGACCTCTAATCCACAAGCGTAGTATCCATCTGGGACGACACGTTATCGACCCGGAGGAAATAAAAACTCTTAAAACCAGGAAGATACTAGACTTCCTGGAAGCCGCTGGGCTCAAAGAGTTACTATAATTAGGTGGCGAGTTACAATAGATCTTTTAGGTCGCAGTGACTACAGCCTCATCTTGAGCTGCATAGCCCCTAACACTCAAATAATAAGCCAAAGTTGAAATTCCGTCAACCCAAAGTGCACTTTACGTTCCACATTGTCAACCACATCTAATGCTGTAAACTTTTGAGATTTATTTGGATTCAAATCCAAACTATATAAACCACCATTATAGGACCCCTGTAATATAGAATCACCAGTATTAGTTACATCAATATTATTATAAAAATTACACCCGCGTTTATCAAAAATAACTGTGAAGCCTTTATCAACAGCTTTCTTAACAGAAATTAAATTACAATGTAAATCTGGTACAAAAACAACGTCCTTAATTTTACTTATATTTGGAATCCCATTAATAGAAATATCACCTGTTCCTACAGCTGGCAATTTGTCTCCATTCGCAATAGTGACAGAACCAGCATCTTGGATCAAGGGCTTATAGTTTTCAAAAAATTCCAAACAAGGACTCATGTGACTTGTTGCGCCAGAGTCAATGTACCATCGATCACACTTATTTTCTTTATTTTCAGCCACAAGCGCAGTAAGTAAAGTTGAATCTTCCTGAGCATAAAGGGAACCTTTTTCCTCCAAAGAGCCAACATTGGCTTTCTTCTTGCCTTTATTAAGTGGGCATTGAGGACTCTTATGTCCTGGCTCATGACACTTATAACAAACTACAGGCTTCTTGGTCTTCTTATTATATGAACTTCTTGAACTTAGCGCTAAAACGTCATTCTGAGGAACGTCTTTTGCCATTTCGTTCAATAATTTACTTTTGACTATGTCACTTGTTACCTTTACAATGGAGTTCTCAAGTGCCATTATGAGAGGTTCATATTTAACTGACAGACCTCCTAATAAAATAGCGGCAACAGACTCATCATCTATGACTTTACCAATGTCTGCTAAATCTTGTACAGTACACATAATAGCATTAGTATAAGACTCAATGTTTAGAAAGTCATTCAATGCATACCTGTATAACCTGCGTTCTAATGACAATCTACGGCCCATCCCCTTATCTTCGTATGCATTTGCGAGTGCATCCCATGCTTCTCTTGCCGTTTTAGCTGACCTTACATGAGTGATGGCTGAGCCATCCAACGTAAGACAAATTTTGGATAGGGCCTTTTGATCATTTCTATTCTTCACGAGCTGTGAGGTTTTATCCTCAGGATCATAGCCAGCAATGGATTCCCACAAGTTTTCATGGGTTAACAGTGCTTTTATTTTAAACTTCCATATACTGTATCCATCTCGGTTTGTTAGAAATTTAATACCACTTATTCCACTGGACTCACTCATTTTGAAAGAGTTCGTGCTGATAACGTGTTGAGAGGAATAAAAAGACTTGAGCAGGTAAAATCAGTATTTACTAGTGAGAATTTTGGTAACTAAGTAAACAAAGTACAGCTGTCTACTATGACATAGAGACATTAGAATTTAGATTAAACAATGTAACTAACCAGTACCACAACAGTTTTCATACTTAATTTAAATGAATTATTAATACAGAAACTGTGTAATGAATGACTACGAACTTATTAATGGTTATTATGCAAAACTTAAATATCTTTCTGCGAAGAAAATATGGAAAATTTCTGAACTACAAAGGACGCATGATTACTTCGTTTGTATAAAACAGTGGTAATAATAGAAGCAATTTGTTTTTTTCTTTGTTTTTCAACGAACAACTAACGGAACAGTGGGAAAGAATGTTTCATGGTTGTGTCGAAAGCAAATAAAAAATTGTTTAAAAAAAACAAAAAACCGACTTCAAAAAAGCAAGAAATAATATTCGTAATAATAAAAATACGTCTATTGAAGTCGGGTGGGGCTGGAGTACAAATTTATTTTTTTTATTCTAAAAGCCCCACCCGACTTCAATTTTGTTAGGGTTATGGGCTCCCTTATTTAGTAACTACAGTGGAAATGTAAACGCGTAAGCACTGAGGAATAAATCATTTTAATTAGTTAGAAAACACAAAATAAAAACCGTCTCTAGGATCAACACAATTTTCTAAGTCTTCTATCTCAGGATGATCAATTCTTTCTTCTTCTGAACGATCTTGATCTTCGCTATGAGATCTTGGCTCCTCAATTTCCACCATCCTATAGATCTTTTTTGGACGACCAGAGGGCCTACCCAAATGGCAAACGTTTATAAGCATTTCTCTTTCTACAACTTTCAACGCTCTGGCGTTATTGATGAACGCTCGATAGACGCTACGCTCGTTCTCTCGATTTCAAAGAGTAAAGTAATAAAGGTTGAAAGAGCACAAGTCCACTAGCGCCTCTGGAAATCGATGCGGAACTACTGACATGGAATTATAATAGCTGAAAATTATATTTTTTTGTTTCTTGTAAAGAATTATTACAAGAAAGTACAAAAGATATTATAACTTTTTTTGTAATATTTATTATTTATAACAAAATATTGATGAAAAAATAATAAATCAAAACAAAAAGCACCAAAAATAAATAGGTACGGTTTGGCTAGGTTTCATTGAACTTAGCTAGCGCAAATAAGAGCGAGAGCGTTTCCACGTCTTAATCGCTCAACATCTTTTCAATTAATGATCTATGCATCGCGTCGTGGCACGCTAGGCGTGACGGGGCGCGGCGGGATGACACGTGCGCTGCGTGATCACGCTTGCAGTGTGACTGCTGCAGTCGCACCAGCGGGTCTACCGGTTAAAAACAATGAAGTTAATGTTAACTGTAATATGACAGATGTATGCGATACATTGCTACATCGTTTTGGCACAAATAAAAACTTACCAAAGAAAAGAAGCAATGTATCATATCCATCTGTCAAATTACAGTTAACAACTTCATTATTTTTAGCCGGTAGACCCGCAGGCAGCGTCCCGTCGCCATCCCGTTCCGTCGCTATCCCGTTCCGTCACGCCCTATACTATACTAGAAGAGAACTATACTACAGGGCTTTGAGTAGCGCGCTTTATACTGCACCACAGAATACAGTGTATAATGCATACTTAGGCTCGTAATATAGAATCAAACTCAAACTTAATAATCTCTGCTCGAGTACAGTTAGAAAGAGATGGTGCTATGTGATGAATAGCACCATACCTTTCTAACTGTAATCAAGCCTTTCAAGCAGAGATTTGATTTTGAATTCTTCTTATCGAATGAGGAATAGTGACCACCTCTGGTATTAGAGTTTATCAAGCCGCCTGTAATGCTTCTAACTTGGCTTAACGGATATTATCAGATGACAACAGTCGGGACCGACGGTTTAACGTGCACTCCGGTACTTGTACTATTATGTATTCTGTGCCTCCGGAGCACGGAAGCGCTCAGGGGCCTTACTATGAGCTCTTATAGCAGGGCTTTTATTGAACTGCCTTTCTTTTTCGTACTTTGACCTCAACGGTTAGTAAGAAAGCAGGCCTTAAGCAGTCCGTTTTAAGGCCTGCTTTTGAACTGAACGGTTTCTTATATGCTGATGGTAAGGCCTCAGATGTAATGCCACGCCACTTAGCAGTCACCCATCCGACACCTGACCGGACTGAACGTTGCTTAACAAACGTGATCGAGTAAGATCAGTCTGTCAAGATGTTCCGCCATGAGCGCTTCGATTTGATTTGGAGTCGAGTTTAATTCTATAATACGAGCCTTATAATCGATCGATCGATCGTATGCATGCAAACCACAGATTAGGTAGGTACTAATTTGTAGATTCAAACATTATTTATTACATTCTCTTCTCTTCGCCATCGAGTGCCGTTGATAAAGTGGTGTGTTATTTAGCAAACAAGTGCGAATTTTTTAAAATTATAAAATGCATACCCTTTGATTATTGTGGGCTGACCTCACTCAAAGGAACCAAGAACATTTCCTTGGAAATAAAAGTAAGTACCTACCTAATGTAATAGTCAATAAGGCTAAGGCTACCTAAATACCTGTATATCTGTGGTTACTTTTACTAACAATTATGGATATTTTTCCAGGTTCTTTGCACCCTCAGCTTCATGGCTACTGGATCATAGCAAAGAATAGTAAGGATCACGCGCAATTTGCCGCAGCAGACTAGGAGCCGCGTTGTCAGAGAAGTAGTAGAGGCCCTGAACAGTCCAGAGTTCCAGACATAATGAGCAAATGGATAAAATTTCCTCAAACACGACTAAAAAGGGCTATAAATAGACAGGAGTAAGTACTTACAATTTAACTAACAAAACATTCAATAAAACATACATATCAATAGTGTTCGAAAGAGAAGTCCCAAAATGTATGGATCTGTCTGTGAAAATGTCCAGACTTTTATTGAAATGTCCGGCTTTTTGTCAGGACTTTCCAAATTTTGAAATGGTAACCCTTTACCTACCTAGTTTTAATTCATACTTTTTAAGCTGCAATGAGACATACGGACAAACAAGACATAGGCTTTAACTTATAACACCCAATCTTTATGTTTACATTGCATCCCGGCGGGGGTTAATAAATTTCTTAGTAATTAATATTAATTACCTCTTTAAATGAGTTAAGAAATAAAAAAAGGATAAAAAAATTATGATAATTGTTTTAATATAATGTTAACTTAAATAAATACCTACTTTTTTACAGGTGACATTTAGAAGAAGGCCTGCTTGTAAGATATACTAGTTACAATAAGCCAAGCAATACTGATTCAACGACAGATACAAGATGGTATCTAAGTCACGGGTTTCAGTACTTTGTCTGTGTGAAAAGTTTTTTTGCTATCCCACAGGAACTTTTATCGGTATGAAAGGACCCTATGTCCTTCTATGTACCCCTGCCCCCCTAGCATGACCGATTTATATCGCGTGATATAGCGTTTTATCACGTTTAACTGTCAAAAAGACAAAGGAGTTTGACAGTTGAGTGTCGATAAAATGCTATATCACGCGATATAAATCGGTCATGCTAGGCAGGCTGACAACATGACGTGAAGGTGTAACAAACAGACTTTCTCATTCATGTGCTTTGTTATAATTTATTTTTTCATGTTTAAAAAGTAAATGTTCCCTTTGATTTATAATGTTGTTTTGTTCAAACACCCGATAACTACCCTATCCTATTATTTGATAGTGCAAAAAAACAACTTGTTGAAATTTTTTGTTTTGTTTGGTAGATATGATAATACACAAAATGAAAGATTAACATAATAGGTAGTCAATATTTTATTTTATAATTAGATCTAAACCAATACAATTAGGTATATGATTTTGAAGCAAAAAGTACAGTACAGTACACTTTTCCACTATGCTCCTTTATATTATTACAGTACCTAAAGTTTTATAGTCTTGCTGGTCGCTTGGAGCAAAATATACATTACTATAATTTTCTTCATTAATTCTTTGATGCCGAGGCGGTTGCATGAGGCTGGCAATTTGTTTACGTTTTCTTCTTTTGTCTTTTTTCTTCTCTGGTGCAAATTTTTTGTAGAGGGGTATACGGCAGGCCCAGATAAGTTAATAGCTTTTCCGGCATGTTTTCTAGCCAATTTAAAAGGTACTTGTTTATTATATTCTGCAATGTCATTATACCTATTGAATGGTATGTATCTGAAATTCAATAAGATTGGGTTAATGACAATTTAGGCAAATAAAAGACTTATTAAAACCATTGCGGTAATTTTATCTAATAAGTTGTTAGTATATTTATTTATGTAACGGCTAATACCCAAAGTACCCGAATAGCCTGCTAAAACTAGGTGTAGCCACTAGCTGTTGATTAAACCTATGTGTAGGTAGTCGATTTGCTCGCAGCTAACACTAGGTAGGTATAGCCAGCCATTACTAGGTCCAGCATGGGGTATGAAGAAAGTTATTTCTATTATCTGTTAAAAAAATTACTAAACTAGGTACCTATAGGTAACTAATTAATTGGTTAAGCCGCACTTCGGGTATTAGCCGTAACATATAATTTATGTACTTAATAGAAACCTTAATGTTTTACCACTAAGTATGAAGTATTATTTACTTACCTACTTGATCACTTTTTTGTTTGTTCATCCTTTGGTCAGAGAAGAGAGTCAAGTTTTCTTGCCAATCATATTCCGCAATGCCATTAGGTACTTATTTATTACTTATGTATTGTATCTGAACTGAAATAAATGTAAGTAATTATTGATAGGTCCTTAAAATCCTTTCGGCGCCACGAAGTCTTAGTGCGGTATTTTGATGTAATATAAAGTTCTTAGTTACTTACGTAGTAAATATATAGGTACCTAACACTTATTAATTATTATATATATGGCATATGAATGCTGAGCAAGAGTTTATTATAAAGAAAATTGGTTTTTATAAGACAAGACAAAATGTATTTTACCAGTTTATTATTATTAGTTTAAAACTAACATAAATTACCTAAAATTTTGCATTGACATTAGGTGCATTCCAACAGACTAATCGCTGAGTCACTGATCATCAAAAAGTATTTATTTGAACCATGGAAAGTAATGGCAGGATAATTTCGCTGATTCACAAATCGTTCACCAATCGGCGAACTAGCACTAACTTGGCGCTAGTGTAGATGTAGTAGATGAGTACATTTTAATATAAAAATAATATTTTTTACTTTCATGAGTCTTTAATTATATTGTTTTCTTTATTTTTTTATTAATAGATTTAAAGTACAATTATTATTACATAAATTTAATACCTCAGCAGGCAAAACAACACATAATAAAATAATGATTTTGATTAAGGATGTTTTCAAAATTCAAAATAATTTATTCAGTCTAGGCTGGCTCAGTTTACTCGTCGTTCCTCCATGACTGCAAGAAAATAGGTAGGTTCTGACAGAAAAAAATATCGCAAAGTGCTTACTTTTAAATATTATGAAGCCAATATCGCAGACTTCAAGATTTCTGGATAAATTGTGATATTGCGCGGTTACTTGCCCAAAAAATAGACTAGATTCCATCTAATCACTTTTCCACTTAACGGGTAACTTACTACTTAATTGGCTGTTTACACGCGAAAATTTAGTTGACCGACAACTTAATTTTAACTAATTTACTTAACTTGACCAGTGTCAACGGCTCTTTAGGCTAAGTAAATAGTGCAGAAACTATGAAATAAAAAACAAAGCGCCGATTACATAAGCCGATTTAGCGTCCGATAGTAACCAATATCAGGGGCCTTCGGCCTTACTATAAGCTCTTATAGCAGGGCTTATATTGAACTACCTTACTTTTTCGTACTATGACTTCAACGGTTAGTATGAAAGCAGGCCTTAAGCAGTCCTGTTTAAGGCCTGCTTTTGAACTGAACGGTTTCTTATTTGCTGATGGTAAGCCCCCAGGTTGCCACCCGTACATGACAATAAAATATTGTTTAATAAGTTTGCTTTTCACAGTGAATTTAAACTAATAACGGAAAGATAAAATTGTTTATGATTGGAGTTGAGAATCAAAATTAAAATTCTTAAACAATGTTTACTTTTCCGTTATTTGTGTAAATTCACTGTAAAAATTGAACTTATTTTACGGGTGGCAACTCTAAATTGGATTCCTATGTCGGACACTGGATATCGCGGCTTGGTATTTTTGAAACCTAAAAACCAACAAAGAGCCGTACCAGAGTACTATGGCGATCAGTGACTCAGCGATTAGTCTGTTGGATTGCACCCAACGCGCGACGACTGACGTTTTGAGACGAAACCATAGACAATCTGCGTTCGATCGAAGCAATCGAATAGAACTAGCGTTCCCGAAGATTTCGGCCATTTGGGTACCAAAATAGTATCGATAACGACAAAGCGTACAATTTTGTAGAAAGAATGAAACGTTTGTCATTTGATTTGACTTGTTTTTCGATTCTAAAGATTATTTTGGGCAATAATAAATAAGCTAGGGTTTAAAATATTATTAATTCAATGTTATGTTTGTTGCACAGTACAAATTTTGTCACTTGAATAGCATTTTGTATGGCGGCTATCGTCAAACCATAGGTGACGTTCTACGAGAAAAGTTACCTTATGGCCTGGCAATAAGGTATGTTTTCCCGTGGAACGTCAGAGTTTTGTTTGATGGAATAGAAACATTGGACAGTTGGGTACCAATTAAGAATTCGTGACGCTTGATCACGTGACATTTCGTTAGCTTATGTCAATCCCATACATTATCATTCTATTCTACTAGCGTTAATGTTAGTAGAATGGCCATTTGGGTAGGCCCTCAGGCCGGCCAGTGTGCAATAATTTTGGTCTACCACCGCCTCTTTTCAATAATTGTGGCATATCTGGATTGAATTCATGATCTACATTTTCAAACTGTGCAGGTTCAGTATTTACATTTAAATCTGTCAATGGTCTCATCATCTCCGTTGGTTCATTATCTGTATCTTGAATAGTTTCTTCCTCTCTTTCTTCTTCACGCAACGATTCTGTATAGCTTTCTCGCTGTTGAGAATTATCATAGTCTCTAAAAATGCAAATATCTATAAAAATCTTGTCATCTTCCACACAATCAGACCTATTTACAATTTTTGGTATATGTGTCGACCTATTTACTCCGCTCGACTCACTGAATTTAATATCTCTAGCGATAGTGAATTTTCTTTGCTCTGGAATCCATACTCTAAAACCTTTAGAAGTTTTAGGATATCCTACAAATATACCAGATATTCCTCTTGGATCGAATTTGCCTTTATTTGGAGTTTTATCAAGAATATGTACCTTAGATCCAAACTTTTGTAAATAATGAATTTTCACTGGTCGGCCGACCCACTTTTCATATGGGATCTCTCCATTTAAACTGCTCGTAGGACAACGGTTCCTTACATAGCATGCAGTATCCCATGGATAACTCACATCCTAAAAGCATACATCTAGCCATCTCAACTAGCGTGCGATTCATCCTTTCTGCTACTCCATTTTCTTGAGGTGTTCGAGCTACAGTTAATCTTCTTGATATACCTTCTTCACGCAAGAAATTATCAAACTCAACACTACAATATTCACCCCCATTATCTGATTGAAGATACTTAATCTTAGATCCAGTTAAATTCTCAACATGACTTTTATAAATCTTAAATGCTTCCAAGGCTTTACCCTTTGAAGTAAGAAAATAAACTTCACACCAACGAGTACAATCATCAATGAAAGTAATAAAATATTTAGCACCCGTTTTTGATTCACACTTCATAGGGCCCACAATATCAGTATAAATAATATTTTTACCATCGCCACTCAAAAAAGTGCGTCTTATTCATTGATAACAGTGAATAAAACGCGTTTTTATTCACCGAGTGAATAAAAATATTTTGAATTTGGAACAAGCGCGCATCGTATGAATTAGGTACAAAAAAAATAAAAGGTGCTGAAAGTATGGAGCTATTCCATAGATAAAATTATAGTTCTACAATTGAATGACAAAAATAATCCCGCCAATTTTATTTAGGTTCTTTTTAGTGTCTTATCTTTGGGTACTTTTCTAAAAAATATCCCGCTAAATCAATTAGGTCTTTTTTAGTGTCTTATATTTGGGTTCTTTTTTATATATTTGAGGGAGATTAGTTGTTCAGTCTTGCATCAGTCAATTCCATCAGTCTGGTACGATCTTCAGTCTGTAAAAATTCAAAGTCTATACAAACTGATGAAGTGGACTGATGCCAGACTGATCATGTAGTTTCCCTCTTAGTTAGCTCGGTGGCGCAGTGGTTTAGCGCCTGGCCCAGCGATTGCGGAAGTTAAGCAACGTTCGCAAGGGTCGGTCATGGGATGGGTGACCAAAAATGTATTATTTCGAGCTCCTCCGTGCTTCAGAAGGCACGTTAAGCCGTTGGTCCCGGCTGCATTTGCAGTCGTTAACACCCACCAATCCGCATTGGGCCCGCGTGGTGGGTTATGGCCCGTCCTCCTTACCACCCATAAGGAAGGCCTGTGCCCTACAGTGGGGACATCAAAAATGGCTGATGGACAACTATAAATACTATAGCTACTGCTATTTTTTTTCTCGCAGTCAATGGTAAAAAGTAGAGTACACAACTCGTGAAAAAAAAATTTCATCTCGGTCCTTTGTATCCCTCGCTTCGCTCAGGATTCTACTTTTGAATCCCTCGCTACGCTCGAGATTCAACTCTAGAATCCTTCGCTGCTCTCGGGATCCAACTTAGTCCCTCGAACTAAATTCCCTCTTTTTTCACTTGTTGTATAATCTACTATTAACTTTTCATTGCAAGGTATTATTACGAATATTATTTCTTGCTTTTTAGAGGTAGGTGTTTTGAAGTCAGTTTTTTGTTTTTTTTAAACAATTTTTTATCTTTTTATTTATAGTGTAGGTACCTTGTAGGTAAGGTATATTATATATGTAGAAAAATCGGCTCAGCCAAACGTAAGATAATCGCGGAGAAACATATTTAAATACGGGTCAAACTGAGAACCTCCTTTTTTAAGTCGGTTAAAAAACTACACTTAAGGTATTCGTTAGTCTTAGTTACTCTATGTAATTTCTAAGGAAAAAAACATCACATTATAATGATTTTCACTAGAATTCTACAACCATCTATTAGGTTAGATATAATATTATGTATCGCGCTTATTTAAATTCAAATTAATGTTATGCAAACCAAATACGCTGTACCTAAATTGCATAGGTATGCCATATGGACTCTCCTAGACTTCCTTATAATATATTGCCTATGTTTTCTCTACGGTGAATTTAAAAATAAAAACTGTTCACTGTTTTATTTCAGTAAGTTGGCATTATTGTCATTCATTGTTGTAGGTTAAGGTTTAGAGGGTGGGAAACGTTATCGCCGTTTGTATGGAGACCACGTGGTTGACAATCCCCTTAAGAGTGCACCATGCATCCACTAGCGCTGCCAATCAAGAATAAATAATTTCAACGAAACGAAATAAACTTTAGGCGTTAACCCAGATTGTAACTTCACACACAAACACATTTTAACCAGGAAAAATCGTATACTAAAATTGTTTTGTAACTAATTTATTTATTACTAATTTTCTTAAACATAGGTAGTTGTTTCGTTGTAATGATTTTTTCTTGAATGGCGGCGCTAATGTAATCTCGGTGTGCCCTTTAATAAAAAAAAAATTATACGATATTATCTAAATTTATAGCTAAGCTACAACTAGTGATATACAAAACTCGAGTCGTTGAGTTCTACTTTTGAAGACTCGACTCGGATTAGCAGGACTCGGTGAGCTCGGTAGGCTCTTAAGTCCAAGCCTAGTCGAGAAACGAGCTCTCTGAGCCACGCCCCGAGACTTCAAAAGAGTTTCAAGCCTTCAAAAGAACTCGAACCTATCAAAAGAGCTCGAGCCTTCAAAAAAGCTCGAGTCTAAAAATGAACGCGAGCTTCATAAAAAGCTTAGAGTTTATGTTTATGACTTTAATATCTCCGTAAATAATAATATTTATAATATTATTACGGAAATATTAAAGCCGAGCCTATCGAGCTCACAGAGCCCTGAAAATCTGACTCTAGTCTCCAAAATTAGAACTCAAAAAGATGAATGGCTTATGTTATAAAGAGCACCGTAGATGCCGTGAATATGGCTCGAAATCGGCCGAGCTCTGAAAAAGACTCCCGAGTCGTCGAGCTTCATACAAACGAGGCGAGCCCTGTAAAACGACTCCGAGCTCTAGACAAAAGTACTCGGAGGACTCGAGTCTTGTACATCACTAGCTACAACCGCTTATAGAACTTTTTATGGAGTCAAAACTATTTTCAGAAAACTTTTTACAAAATACACTTACAGAAATGAAAGCCGCTCGTGCAACTTTTGTTACAGACCGCTGATTAGTCCAGGGGCTCGTCATCTCAACAAATACGCCGTGTCGAGATTCAGAGCTGGCACATATGTACCGACACTCTTGGGAAATAATTTTGTTCGTGCCGTCTGATTGCGACCTTATGAGATTTTTTGCGGGTCCCAAACAAATGACGATAAAAAACCTGTCCCGTGTGGATGGCTTAGTATGTAATCTCAGCGATTGGTATGGAATTATTTTGAGGTTTAAACTCATGTAAGTGGGTTTTGTTGGGCTGTTTATTTTGTGCTGTAAAACGGTGCAAAAATAATGCTTCAGTACGTATTACAAAATAATAAATTATATTTAACTAATTGTGCCCGGTATGAAAACCCGAGCGTTCCAAAGGCCAAAATTATACATATTCAGGACAAACATAATATTATACTTATTTTTTTAAGAGCTGATTTTGATGTATTTTAAAGCACTGTTAATATAATTAAATAATTGACATGCAAACAACCCAACCAACTATAAACAGAACTAGTGACACAATTCTCAATCCAAAATGTCTACGGTCAGTTTCCATTTGGCTTCCAAATATAACTTGACCCAATACTGGATAGTACGACAATCGAAATTCCAACTTTATGCTCTCAATGATTCCGTCAATCGAACGAGGAGAGGAATAACTATATTGGATATTATCTTAAACAGTCTTATTCTGACAATGATGATTGACGGAGCGAGCGCGAAATGTCCCCCGTTTCGTATGTCTGTCCGTTTGTTCTCCTCTACAGGTCGCATTTCTCACCCGGTTCTCGTTAAATTTTGTAAGCAGGTATGATATTTATATGGAAATATTTTGTCGATTCAGTTTTCTGAAATTTTTGTAAAACAAAAATTTTAGCTATTTCAAAAAATGATCAAAAATGTCACAAACACGATATCTTCAGCTCACAGAGCCGACAACAACCTCAAAATTTTACAAAAGGTGATAAACAAATCGCCTTATAGGACTTAAAGCCTGTGTGTTTTGTCTTCGCACATTTCACCAACTCGACGTCGACTCTATTCCGACTCTAATGCGACTCAACTCATAGCTTTATATCGTTTTCTTATCGATGATGTTTTCACCATACGAGTGTGATAAGTGTACGACGTATGGACGACGCGCTGTCCATTCTCTCATCTCATAACACCTTAATATATTACTTATAGAGCTTACATTTCATAGTAATGTACTCTTAAAGTTCTATTGTCTTACTATGAGTTGGGTTGGAATGGAGTCGGCGTCGATTCGGTCAAATGTGCGAAATTAGACAGAAGGTCTGCTCTGGCAGTATTTCGTAACGCTACCGTCGTCATTTTGCTTTGTTGAACGTTATATTTTGGAACTCCTTGGAAAATGGTACAGTACTGTACAATCTTGTAACGGTACAATCTTGATTGGCCTGAGATTGCCTATAGGAAATATCAATGTATACGAACCGAGATTGGGATTCTCGGTTCTTTTGTTTGGTCTAAAAATAATAGTAAATAATTGTTAAAAATAAGAAATCTTATCCCTTGTACCACAAACACAAAGTTTATTTGATCGATACTTTAATCTGTGTACACGTCGATTTTCATTACGAGGTGACCGCTTTTTGTTTGAATTCTCTGAACTCCAATTTGTGTGGCTCTATTTAAAACTTCCTCCGGTTTTGGAGTAGGTACCTATATTACGTAAATAATTTACCTGAAGTTGGATATTTAATGAAAATCTATTATTAACACTGTTGGAGTTTTATTATAATAATTATAATAAAACTCCAACAGTGTTAATAATAGATTCCGGCCCAATGCATTAAACAATTATTGGTTAATGCATTGGGCCGGAATCCCAAATGTGCGGGTTCGAATCCCGTCTGAGCTGCTACGGGGGAGTCGATTTTTTCTAGTATTTTTTCAATAATATCAATTATCTTAATATAAAAGTTGCATTGTGAAGGCGTAAAATCTAAAAAGTTCAACACTTATTATTGTTTCATAATAATGTACCTATAAATAAATTATGCCCATGTATGCCGCTCAGCTAGACTCGAGCAAGGTTTTACAAGAAAATGTTATTGTACCTGAAAGAAAAGTGCTTTAAACTTTATGATAGTTAGTAATTTTTACTCAAAGAAGTTATAGAAGGTGGTTTACTCCAGAAAAACACAAGCGAAGCCGCTGGCAAAAGCTAGTGAAGAATAATAGCACCATGTACTTTTTGAAGACTTTTTGGTACCGATCAATGAGGTTTATAATGAATCAGAAATTGTTTTTTTTTATAATTGGTATGAGAAACTCCATGTTCTAAGTAGAGAATCGCGTTGCGGAAGTCACAATTTTTTTAGCTGTATTTTTTAATATTTTAGTAACTTTATCCATGAAATGTAATGTGATCCAATATTTTCGTTCCAACCGCGATAATGTGAGAACATAGAAATAAATTCAAGTAAATCATTGACTCACTAACGCTACATTGCGTGTGACACGAAAAACAATTTGAGGTAGAAAAACTAATGAACGGTTTCATGGGAATTCCAAAAGTGGGGAAACGTAGTTATTAGCGTGTTAAAGTATACAATTATTTTGATTTTCCCATACCACTATGTATATGAATAATTATTAGCAGAAGTTTATAAACTTAAAAAATCATTGCTCATATTCTTTTGACATAAATCAGGGACCCGACATATTTCTTTGTTTTTTTGGTTTTTAGTATTATTTCTGAAAGGTACTCCTTGTGCTTTAGCTCCAGCGATTTAGAATTACAAAAAAAGCGTAGTTAATTACCTACTACAGTTCGTAATAAGTAGGCGATAATTTTCTGGTACGATTTTGAAAGCTTCGATAAATCAATAGTCCGCTAGTAGTCAACTACCAAGATAGCTTTAGAATACAATTATTTTGATTTTCCCATACCACTATGTTTATGAATAATTATTAGCAGAAGTTTATAAACTTAAAAAATCATTGCTCATATTCTTTTGACATAAATCAGGGACCCGACATATTTCTTTGGTTTTTTGGTTTTTAGTATTATTTCTGAAAGGTACTCCTTGTGCTTTAGCTCCAGCGATTTAGAATTACAAAAAAAGCGTAGTTAATTACCTACTACAGTTCGTAATAAGTAGGCGATAATTTTCTGGTACGTTTTGAAAGCTTCGATAAATCAATAATCCGCTAGTAGTCAACTACCAAGATAGCTTTTTAAGTATAATGATCATAAAAACTTCTATTATATAGTTAAGTTGGTAGGATATCAACATTGGGTTTACTTTGTAAACCTAATGTTTCACATCTCTTTAAAACGTCACTTTAACTGAAGACTGGAAATTCTGCCGACCTCTTCTTAAATGTAAACTTTATAAATATTTTTCCGAATGTATTAAGAATCCTTACTTCGTACATGGGTAGGTACCTCAATAATGCATGGCTTGGTAGTAAAACGTAGCGGGCGCGGAACGCGACGCGGCTCGCTAAATGGCCCACGCTGGATTTAGTGTTAAAACGTGCCCCAATATGGGAACGATGTGATAAAGGGAACTGCATTGCAATCTAGAGTTGGCCAATCATACGTTACGAACAATGAGGTTTTATTGCGATTATCGTAATTTGAAATTTCTTTTTTGGACAGGAGTATGAAATTTTTTCGAAAACCCCAAAAAGTTCCCACTTTTGCAATACTCATTAGCATAATTTTAACAGATATGCACTGAATGAAATATAAGCATTATGATAAAACGAGCTATAACTTTTTATCAAGTTTATACAGCTTCTATTTGTAGTGTCCTATTGTCTTTTTTATGATTTTTTTTAAAGATACTGTATCAGTCTTACGGCCGAATACTCAAAGGCTTCTTAGGTAAAATCTTAAGTTAAGGTCTCCTTAACTTTAAGGAAGCTGTCAGTTTCATAAAGTTCCTGTCAAATCTGACAACTTTATTGAATTTAAGGTGGCCTTAACTTTAAGATTCATTTGAGTATTTGGCCGTTAATCTAGAAATTGATATAAGACATATCACAGACTATAAATACTTTCAGCGATGCAGATTGTGTTAAAACTGCAATCTAGCCACAGTGCTATTCTTTTTCTTCTAGGTATCCAGTCGAATGTAGTGTCTAATGTAGGTAAACTCATATTAGTCACACCTAAAAAAACTTTTTATTTTTTTTACATTCAATTTTTTTATTTTTTTTATTAATTTATTATTAAAAAGTAATGTACACAACGTATTTCTTATCAATAGGCAGTTAAGAAGCGTTTTAGAACTAAATAAAGCGTCAAAGGAATAAGTAAATACTGAGAAATTCTTCTTTATATGTCTATTGATCGCGTATAATAACATTTTATTATACGAGATCAATAGAGATGTAAAAAAGACTAATGTTTTATTTATTGCATTACAAATATAAAATATTCTCATAGGACATAATTTCGAGTACAGTTCGTTTACTATTCGAAGTATTTCATCAAACTTTGTAGGTGTCCTGGGAACATTTGCGCGTAGGAATATATTAGGTTCTTCACGTTTGCTCATCTTATGTGATTTCCCTACAGACAGGATAAGGCATAACGGAAACAAAATACTTATTGTCTTGTAAAGCAATATAAAGTCTTTTCAGTCATAGTATACCTACTAGTTTAGTTATCACACTTACTATTTTAGGGATCAAAGTTAAAAAAAATACTGATTGTATGGGAAGCCTTGGTTAACGTTTGTCCCCCATATTAATCATACATACACAGCATATCAGCTGAAGTGGCAGTGGGCGGCACACATAGCGAGAAGAACCGCTGGCTGTGGTCTGTGGAATGGTGACCGCGCTCCGAACGACGCTCTGTCGGTAGGCCACCTATAAGGAGGACCGGCTGGTGAAGGTCGCGGGAAGCCATTGGATGCGGGCAGCGCAGGACTGATTGCACAGAACTGTTACCTCAGTACTCTATCATTTATGGATCGATTTGTTTTTAGGGTTCCGTACCCCAAAAGGAAAAACGGAACCCTTATAGGATCACTTTGTTGTCCGTCTGTCTTTCTGTCTGTCAAAATCTGCATTAAATGGGCTTTCAGACGGTATTTTTATAAACCAAGTTTAATACAAAAAATATGAAAATATGAGGGTTTGTTTGAATTTCGTTACTACTAAAAATTTGTTATTTTAAGTATTGCGTCATATTTTGCTACGGAACCCTAAAAAGTTGGTATGGGGAATGAATTGGGCATCATCTATTTACCCGATAACGACACCAAACTTGACTCAAAGGCACAGAATATATAATAGTACTAACGTACAGAAGTCCGACCCCGCGAGGACCATCAAATAATAAGCTACTCTCGCTACACGGCAATAAAGTACAATTTCAAACTGCACAACGCTGCGTGGATAAAATTATATGCACCTACGAAGAAGAAAGAGAGGCGTCTCTTTCTGTCGCATAGCTCTGTCTCAACCGACACATTTCGGGGTTGCTACTCGCTAGTTACTGATATCATAGAAAACATTCGTTATGCCCATGAATAAACAATGAAATTACTATAATAGGTACCTACTTATAAAATAAAATAAATCTACCTAATAGGTGAGCTGAGCATATTTAAAGAGCATAAATAATAAGTATTTCTAAGTAGTTAGAGAAGCTCGATGGCGCAGTGGTATAGCGCCTGGCCCAACGATTGCGGAGGTTAAGCAACTTTTGCAAGGGTCAGTTATGGGATGGGTGAAAAAAAATAATATTTTTTAGCTTTTTTCTTTACTGGTGCCATATTTCGAACTTCGATACAACTAAGTATGTAAATATGTATACAAAAAATACAATAAACTTTGGTAGGTAGGTAGGTACGTTAGTAATTAAGTATCAAAAACGAAGTGCATGCAGTTTCGCATTCGGCGCTTGACTGACTCGTTTCGTTCGTGACGTTCACGCGCTGCGCTCTCGTCGCTTGCACACGCCGCGCGTTTCGGTCGGCGCGGTGATATCCCTCGACAATGGCCCTCTTGGAGTGGGCCGCGAGCAGTAGGCTAATATAAAAGTTTAAGCGCGGAGTTATACCCCCCTGTCAAAGGTTCAAACTAATCCGCCAGATATTTTTTTCTAAGCGCCGGGAGCTCTGTACTTTGACCCCCCCTCCCCCCCACCTGCCACGGAGTTATAAGTGGCTACCGGGCGATTTGGGCTCAGGTGGACGTGTATATCATTCGTACCAAGTGGCATTGCTTTACTCCAAAATGTCATAGTGTTCCCATAAAAAAACGGACTAAGGGAATCAAAATTCTTAAGGTACTTCCCGTTGACTAAGAACTACGAAAAATGGCAAGTAATATCTTCTCATAGTACAAGTACAGGGAAAAACCAGAAAACTATACATTTCTAATTATATCATAAAAAATATAAGTCATTAAAGTACGTACCTAGTCAAATCAATCATCGAGGTCATCCACTACTTTTTGTGACACCGCACAGCGCCATCTAGACTAATCAAAATAATAGATAGTTAACTCGCAAAAAAAGCACAACCCTTGATTACGTAAATTATATTTAAATTAGTTCGACACAAATGCTATAGATGGCGTAGCTTTGTACCTAGTTTTTTACTTTTATAATTGTAATATTATGAACAAATAAAAAAAATAAAAAAAAAACCTACTAAAAATTATGTGTAATATAATAATCATTTCACAAAATAGCATAATTTGATGCTAAAGAGAGCGGATTTAATAATTTTGTGTTGTTAAAGCATATTGGAAAAGTTTTGTAGGTATAATGTACATAAAGTCGTAAATACGTATATAGTGTATAACAGAGAGTAAGTACCTACCTACCTAAATGTAAAGTTCGTATCATGAATTATAAAACACAAAATTATAAGTTTTGGGAACTGAATTTTGGGAGAAGCTCGGAAAAATCTGCGAGACTCGATTTCTGAACTAGGTAGGCTTATTTATAATGTAGGTAGGTACGGAACCCTCGGTATGCGAGCCCGACTCGTACTTGTCCGGTTTTTTTATATTGTTTTCCACTTTTCATCAGGTGACTCTTATGCAACTTAAAAGTATAAATAGAGTATGAATAAAGATAAATAGGAATGAGTAATGAAACATCAAAGTCTAAAATACTTTTTTAGATACCTAGTCGAGGCATGTCTAACGAACCCTTTGAATACACCATAAAATTACCCTTAAAGAAATACTCAAAAGCTAGTTGTATTTAAAAGAGAAAAATGTAATAACAAAATGGCCAATCCATTAAAGCCAATGCACGATATTAAATGTGCAGACAGCGGAGATGTATTACCGAATGGAATTCAGCGGTGCGTGAGCAAATCTGCAATTGCATCCGAAATACATGCTAAGCCAGGGCTAGGGTTTTCTACTTCAATTTAATTATTAGAAATGTTTATATATAGGTGGTTTTAGTTTTAGCTACCTATTTAAAAAAAACGCAACTTTTTGATGAGCATCATTCTCAACTTTTGTGATCAGAATAATTTTAACTCTATTGTAGTAGTGTTATCGACAGCTGGTTTTTTGGATGGGAAAAGCAAGCATCATAATAGTAGTCATCAAAATTTTTAAATAACTTTCAGTAAATAATTAAAGAATTAATAGGTACTCAACTTAACCTTGTGAAATCCCATAATTATGTTTCCTTACTTCTAAAAGAATATAAAACTAAGTTCTCAAGACTTGAATCTTTGTTTGTGAAAATAAAAATCCGTTAAAACGGAAACACGGCAGACAAACACAACATTTTGTAGCGACTGGGAAAATTCCCATAACGACGGATAAGGGCCACAGCAGACAATAATACTTTTAAGCGACTGAACACTTCACCCCGCACACGTTTGAACGCCCCGGTGACAGCTACAAAACTCGATGCAGCATCGATGCATAAAGCTGGGAACTGCATGCACACGTGGGCCACGTACGCCGATCTGGACCCTCCGTATCAGAAGGACAGTTTGGTAAAACGCCCTTGTAGTATAAATTAATGACTTTAAAGTAAAACGACCTAATCGTAAAATGTCTGAAATTTATATCGAGTGATCTACTCGACCAAAATGTCCAATAATGCTCTATGTCTGCGTCAGAAGACATACTTTTCGTCGCGTCGCGTAACGTGGTATCGCTTCGCAAGGCGTGGATAAAGTGTAGCTCTAAACGACTAGCCTCTATGTCAAATGTAGGAGACCGGTGCGTGCGACTAAATCGGCGTAGGTACGTGGCCCACATTTATGCTTTAGTGTCGGCAATTAGCGTTTTTGCGATTGCATCGATCAATGCTGCATTGATTTGACGAAAAAAACGCATCCAGAAGTAGCGTTCAAACGTTTGCGGGGAGTAGTGTTTAATCGCTGTGTTGAGCAACTCGATTGCAACGATCATTGTTTTTACGTGAATGAAATACCAGGCTCGTGTGTGGTGTGGAGTGTTTCGTGTAGCTTCCAAAAGCAGGTAAAACGACAATCGCTAATTCTAAGAGTGTCGTGTCTGCTGTGGCCCTAAGACACAGTTAAACATAGGGGTATATTGGCAGAGAGTATCCAAGTTTTCGTACCTGCAGTTCATTAGACGAACTTTCTTCAGACAAGAGTTGTTTTGGGCAAATTAACTTAGGTAAATATAAAGACCCCGACGCGACGTGTGATGTGTTTAATGAAACTCGTTGTAACTTTGTGCAGTTATTATGTTTTATGGAATAACATTTTGATGTTTGGGTCGTAAAAGCTAATTGTTGAACTTTAAGTTGTGACTTTGATAATCTAAGATCTAAAAACTTTTGTTTGGTGAACTATGTTGTTCTATGACATGTAGTGTTAGCATCACTCACAGACAAGCCTTGAAATTGGAAATGGGTTTGCGAAGAATAATTTATGTAATAGATATAAGTAAATGATATAATAAATGATTATTAATAATAACAATAACAAAAATTAACAAGGTCTAAAGAAAGAAATCATCTTCTTTTTTTAAATGTTACAAGAACTTGTTTTGCTTATTATTTGCTACAAACTGTGAACAAACTTTGTGCATCAGAAAGTTAATTATAAACCCCACCAGCCCGATGCGAATGTGAAAATTCTTATTTCCCTTGAAAAACTTTAATTTTAAGTTTGTTGCCGGTTATATTCTAGGCGGTAGTCGAGCGAGCAAAACTGCACTTCCTTATAAGCTTATTTTCTACAGAAACTCGAAAATTTTCTTTAGATTAGTTTCTCTTGTTGAGAAAAATAGGACGGGATAAGGAATAATAAGTTGGTTTTTTCTCACAAATTGGACGAAGCTCCTTTATAGAAACATTCTTTCATTTGGCCCGACCGAGAAACAGCTCTATTTATTTGGAACTTAGGATCAGTTCACATAGATTCATTTGGATTGTTTAGCCAATCCGTATACTTCAGACGAGTATTCTTCAGTGATGGACTTTACTGATAAGTAAGTATCTTTAATCCTTTACTAATAATGTGTATAATGCATAGTAGTGTGTTTGGTAGTACACTTATAAAACCAAATATGGTGGGAGGGTAGGTACCATGCTTAAAACCCCGGAAAACATTACCTCTGAAAAAAAATAGTTTGGGTTAATTTTATTTTTATTACTTATACTCTTTATTGCTAACAAAGCAGTTACAAAGTAACGACCAGATAATTGTACTTAAGCAAAAGTGGTCCATTATTTTTATAACTTACATCAGAAAAATGGTCACAAGATATATAAAATGTACATTTAACAAATCCGCTGAACCAATTATATTTAAAAGTATTCACCATAAACCATGCATTATTGATTTAATTGAATAATGGACGCACACAATCCTTTGAAATATTTCATTCAAATTATTCTAGTCTGGTAAATAAAGTAGAAATCTATTTAAATAATTTGTCCAAACTCAAGAATTTATATATAAAATTGAAAGAGTGGTGAATTCCGATGAAATATTTGCATTCAAGAATTAACATTTTAAGTGAGCAACGTCTAGAAGTTTAACATATTTCTAAGACGTAAAATTAGATTTCTGAGAGTTGAATTTCAAAGCAGTTATTTTCATATAGAATGCATGGATGTCAAAGCACTATCGATCAAAGAAAAATAACATATTTATTGCATGAAAATACACTTTGGTATTTAAGAAAACTTTATCGTGATAGTTTGTATGAGTTTTAAGATTTATTTCATACTAGCGACCCGCCCTCGCTTTGCTTTGGTGTAGTGTGGAGTTTGACACCATGTATTATACATTATAAACCATCCTCTTGAATCACTCTATCTATTTAAAAATACCTCATCAAAATCCGTTGCTTAGTTTTAAAGATCTAAGCATACATAGGTACAGACATCGGGAAGCGATTTTGTTTTATACTATGTAGTAACTGAGCGGCTGCCCGCGACTTCGTCTGCGTGTAGTTTTTTCTGCTATCCCTCGGTAATAATACTTTTTTTGGATGTTAGGTACCCTATGTCCTTTTCTGTACCCCTGACAACGTGTATGCAAAATTTCATGATGATCTGTTTAGTAGTTAAGACGTGAAGGCGTAACAAACAAACAAAAGGACTTTCGCATTTATAATATTAGTAAGGATCATCGGAAACAGGGCTTTATTTCTTTTACGAAAATACAATTATTTTTTTATCTCAAAACCGCTTTCGTACCTACAAGGTTATTTTTTCCCTATTGGCACGATCAGAGGGATTCAAACAAAATAAAGCTTTCAATTTTGTTTATGCAAAAACAACACTTTAATAGTTTGAGATAAAAAATAATTGTCTAGCCTGTCCATCACTAGTGTCATCAAGAAAAATAAAAAATATATTATTTGTACCAAGTCAATAAAATAAGCAAAACAAAAGCTTTTGTATTGTATGAACCGGTACGTAGTATTTATACTTGTTGTATGGTCTGTGTCTGTGTCGTATGGTGAATGAATGAAAGTTTGTTTGTTTGCTTGTTTGTTTGTTATGCCTTCACGTCTTAACTACTGAACCAGTCATCATGAAATTTTACATACATATTTTCAGGGGTACTACCTTATATATACTGTGATAAATCGATATTTTAACTAGTAGAAAATGACTTACAACTTAAGAATGCTTCGATCGCTACGAGTATAAATCGAATAACTGTCCAATTATCTCTTCGATTTTCACGCGATACTATTCATTGAATTAACCGACTTCCAATCAAAAAACCTACCTCTAAAAAGCAAGAAATAATATTCGTAATAATAAAATACGTCTATAGAAGTCGGGTGGGGCTGGAGTACAAATTCCTTTTTTTTTTTAAGAATAAAAAAAAGGCTTTTAGAATAAAAAAAAGGAATTTGTACTCCAGCCCCACCCGACTTCTATAGACGTATTTTTATTATTACGAATATTATCTCTCCTCTTCCCCCCGGACCGCGAAAGCGACTAGACGTGTAATCCGTATTAATTTTTATATCTAAAAATAGTGAAATAGTTTAAATTATTAAAAATAAATACTGAATTACTCCGCGAAGTACCAGGCGCGCATAAACTGTGAGCAGTGGCGGATACGTGTGCGAAAGCAAGAGGAGGACATCAACATTACAGACGACTATTGTTCTGCTAGCGACGCTGCGCATACGACTACACGCACACGCGCATACATCACCCATCGTTTGCCCGAACTCAAGAGCGGAAGCGGTTAGCGGACAGTTATCAGGTGTGGCTCAAGTTACGCTAAATAATACTTTGGAATTATTTCTGAATTTATTATTAAATAATAATAATAAATAACCATGGATAAATCATTGTCTGAGTCCGATGTACGCGAATCTGTTACGCCACCTAACTTCATCTCGCAGAGAGTAAAAAGGAGAAGATGCGAAGATTACGACTCGGATCTAGAAACATTTAAGGAGGAAATGAAATCTATGATAATGACCTTGATGTCGGCGCAAGATTTTTCTTTCTTGAGCTTAAGAAAATTAATCCTACCCTTCAAGATATTCAAAAAACAAATCAAAA
Source organism: Agriphila straminella (assembly GCA_950108535.1). Taxonomy (NCBI): domain Eukaryota; kingdom Metazoa; phylum Arthropoda; class Insecta; order Lepidoptera; family Crambidae; genus Agriphila; species Agriphila straminella. The sequence goes on from OX467312.1 coordinate 11,532,354, forward strand.
TATTGAAAGTTCCATATCGTTTCTCACTGGTCAAAACGAAGAATTAAAAAAGAAAATAGAGCAGCTAGAGGTCCAAAGTAAGAGGGATAGAGAATACATAGCAATGCTTGAAGAAAAAGTTGAAGATTCACAGAGAAATAACCGAAAAACTAGTATCGAAATTAAAAATGTACCGAGGATAACTAACGAAACGAGAGAAGATTTGATTAAATATGTTACTTGCCTATCAAAGAACATAGTATGCGATATCTCAAAATCTGATATAAGAGACATATATAGAACTGCGGGGAAAAAGGACACTAAAAACACTGCAATCATTGTCGATATGAACTCCACTATACTAAAGACTGACTTCTTAAAAATGTCGAAATCGTTTAATATAAAACACAAGGAGAAACTTCGTGCGAAGCATTTAGGATTTACCACTAACGAAGACACGCCTGTCTACGTTGCAGAGCAACTGACGCCTAAAGCCGCCAGACTATTTTTCCTTGCAAGAGATTTAGTCAAAGTTAAACAATTCAAATTTTGCTGGACGTCCTTTGGCCGTGTCTTTGTCAGAAAAGACGAAAATTCACCTATAATATCTATCAAACACGAAGATCAAATTCATCACATGCAACAAGCCGCATGACTACACTGTAAGAGATACTTATGTAAGCTGCATTCATCTATGTCAGTATTTGCTGTGTCGGCCTTTCTCTACTGCCTGGTAGCTAATAGTAATAAGTCAAATTTTAAAAATAATTTAGGAAATTTTTATTTTAGCATGAGCTTAACATATCAGATTATCTTTTATAAAATTGCGTACATACCTAGTTATATATTTGAGTGTAGCTGTTCTGCTTATGCATTGCTTTTAAACTCTATGTCTAAAATACAGATTCGCGCAAAACCAATATTGTACAAACTCACACTATATACTGGATTACACACACATACTACACTTTACATAATAATTTGCAAACAATATAAGTACACACAATTAATTATAATATACTTTATTATTCTAAAATCCTCATTCCATACACAAACAAACTTCACTTATACGCTCACACATTAACCAAATCTATTTACACTTATAACTACATACGAATTTCTCCTTTCGAAATTATAGGCAGTGCCTACCCATTCTGGAATGAATACAGCACTTTCTTTTCTTTAAATGGATAAAAGCCCTATAAATATTATGAATGAAATAGACAATGCCGAAATGGCGGAATCAGTTGAATGTTCAGTGGAGGATCTATCGAAATTTATTGTAATAAAATCGTCAAGTTTAACTTTAATGACGCAAAATATAAGGAGTATTTACAAAAATATAGACGACTTACAAATAACATTATCGGAGTTAAAATTTGATGTTGACATCTTAATCTTGACCGAATGCAGACTTAATAATAATAAGCATCTGCCAATTATTTCGAATTACACAGCACATACTACAACCCACCACATAAATCAGAACGATGGCGTAGTTGCATACATAAAAAATAATGTACAAAATACCCTAGTCGAAGAAATCACGTTAACTCATGCTTCCTGTCTCCAAATTAAATTACCAGATTTTATCATACTAGGAATTTATCGCTCCCCGTCAAATAGTAAAGCTGATCAATTTATAGATTCTTTAGATATACACTTAGATACCATTAATACATATAAAAACATAGTCCTCACGGGCGATATTAATATTAACATAATCCCAAAAGAAGTCGAAACATCTTATGAACATCACAATAGGTTACACTATCTCAACATACTATCAACTCATGGTATTTTGCCGGGGCATCTGTTGCCGACTCGAGTAAATAACTGCCTCGATCATTTTAATTTAAAATTGAATAAAAGTAAACATGAGGCGTTTATAGCTGTCGTTAATACGTCAGTAACAGACCACTCTATGGTATTATTGAACATCTCAAATGCTCCTAATATCAACCCCAAACTCCCAAATTCCAAAAAAGTGATTGATTATGAGCAAGCTTATTTGAGCTTTACCATGACTAATCCACTAGAGTTAATACATATTAACGATCCAAATATATTGGTGCACCGCTTGATTTATAACATAAAAAAATCACTAACAGATAATACCAAAGTCATAATCACTCATAGATCTAAACGAACTCTTAAACCCTGGATCACAGATGGTATATTGCGTTGTATTCGACTGCGGAATAAAATGCAAAAGAAAGTTAGGGCCGATCCTTACAACGAGACATTCAAACTAATTTTCAAAAGATTTCGAAATTTCTGTAGTAATTTGATTAAAAAACATAAAAGACAATACCAAAGAAAACAAATAAAGGAGTCATCTAAAAATTCAAAAGTTATGTGGAAAGCCGTTAATAAAATAACCCATTTTAAATCACCTAAAACTACTAACACAAATCTCCTTCAAGTTAGGTCTCAGCCTGTTCACTCAGTAAATTACGTAAATGCCTATTTCGCTAATATTGGGAAAACTTTAGCTGAAAGTATTATTACCAATAATATACCACCTTTAACCGTTACAAACACAGCAAACACACACGCTACATCTTTTTTCCTCCTTCCAACCGATGAAAATGAAGTAAGGGCTATTCTCAGTGGTCTGGATTCGGGTAGTGCTCCTGGTTGGGATAACATGACTACTATGTTTCTTAAACAATGTCAAGACATAATTGTCCCAATTTTAACACACTTGGCAAATCTATGTTTCAACATTGGTTCATTCCCGTTTCTACTCAAGCAAGCCATAATTACGCCAGTGTACAAGGGGGGTGACAGAGACGATGTCAACAACTATCGGCCAATATCTGTGTTGCTGGCTTTTTCTAAAATATTGGAAAAACTACTTAATAACAGGTTGACTCATTACTTAAATAAACTCAATATTTTATCTAATTCTCAGTTCGGCTTTCGTAAAGGATTGTCAACTGAGGACGCTATTACAGCGATAACGTCATTGATTGTTTCTAAAGTAGATCAGGGTAAAAGGTGCCTCACAGTATTCCTAGACCTAAAAAAGGCCTTTGACACCGTTTCTGTCCCCACCCTCTTACAACGACTGGAAGCTATCGGAATCAGAGGTAACTCACTCGCTCTATTTCAAAGTTATCTGTCTGAAAGGACTCAACGAGTGAAAATTGGTGAGCATATAAGTGAGGAGGAACAAGTAAGCTACGGAGTTCCACAAGGAAGTGTTCTCGGCCCAACCCTGTTCTTAATATATATAAACAGCTTGTGCAGTCTTCATATAGAGAACAGCCAAATATTTTGCTATGCTGATGATACAGCCATTGTATTTTATGGAAATTCTTGGGAAGAAGTGCACAACTCTGCAGAAAAGGGTTTGAGGCAAATAGCACAGTGGCTTAATCTTAACCTCCTCACTCTAAATGTAACTAAGTCCAACTTCATATGTTTCTCAATAGATAAAAGAACTCAACCGCAGAGCAACTTCTCACTAAAAATTCATACCTGTGATTCCCAAAAATCTGATTGCAATTGTCCCTCTTTAAATAAAGTCAGTAGTACCAAATATTTAGGTATTATGATGGATGAGAGATTATCGTGGCACTCACATATAGACCTGGTTATAAATAGACTACGAAAATTCATTTGGATTTATAAAACATTGCGTCACGTCACTTCCAAAGAACTTTTAAATAAAATATATATTGCATTAACGCAGTCAATATTAAAGTACTGTATACCGGTGTGGGGTGGATCTACAAAAATGAAAATCTTGGAGTTAGAAAGGGCCCAAAGACTACTATTAAAGGTTATGTACTTTAAACCTCGTCGATTTTCGACAGAGATCCTATACCAATATGCTGACCTACTTACTGTCCGAAAATTATATATATTAAATGTAGTACTAAAGGTTCACAGATCCATCGGATATGATCCCACACTAAATAAGAAAAGGAGAAATAATGTAGTAGCTTTTAGACCCACAAAAACAGTTTTTGCTAGAAGACAGTATGGTAAACAATCAGCTCGGCTTTACAATATTACTAATTCAAAACTACGTATCTACCCACTTAAGATCTACGATTGTAAGATTATAGTTCAAGACTGGTTAAAACAATTAACTTATACAGAAACTGAATCCCTATTGGAAGTTCAATCGTAAATAGTTGTATTAATATAATGATAATATAGAATTTATTCATAATTAATGAACATAAATTTTTATAAGTAATATATAAACATAAATACCTATTATAATTCAGACATATGATATAATTAAACACACACCCATTCACAAATACACACACACACACATATACACATACACGCACAATACACTCCACACTCACACACACATTGTAGTCGTAGTTACTTAATAATAGCTTTGTAGAAATAGTAACCTCTTTTATACTCAATCATTTGTTTGAAATAAGTTTTAGGAAGAGCGGACACTTCTGACACAAGTGTTTTTACAATACTTAAAAGTCGTGTTCCAATAAATATTGTGTTATATTGATTGAGGAACCGTAATAAACATATTTTTTTTTTTTTTTTTTTTTTTTTTATTATTTCTTGCTTTTTAGAGGTAGGTTTTTTAATGTCGGTTTTTTGTTTTTTTTAAACAATTTTTTATTTTTTTATTTTTAGTGTAAGTACCTTGTTGTAGGTAAGGTATATTATATAGTAGAAAAATCGTCACAGCCAAACGTAAGATAATAGCGGAGAAACATACTTAAATACGGGTCAAACTGAGAACCTTTTTTTCCTTTTTTAAGTCGGTTAAAAAACTACATTTAAGATATCCTTCTTCCAACAAAAAAATAATTATCTTATTCAGTTCATAAACAAAGAAGTAATACGACCAATCATCGAGGTAATTTACACAAAATCATACTATTTTCGTGCTTTTTTCAAAATTACTTGAAAAGTACTGAACCGATTTCCAAATTTTAAAAATTGGACCAACTTGGGAGTGTACCTAATGTAATAACGTTTGAATCATTTCAATCGGTCCAGCCGTCGTCGAGTAATCGGTGGACATACACAAAAAAAACAAATATACAGACGAACATAGAACCTTCTCCTTTTTTAACCGACTTCCAAAAATGGAATTGAAATGATTCAAACGTTATTACATTAGGTACACTCCCAAGTTGGTCCCATTTTTTAAAATTTGGAAATCGGTTCAGTACTTTTCAAGTAATTTTGAAAAAAAAAAGCACGAAAATAGTATAGTCGGGTGGGGCTTTTAGAATAAAAAAAAGGAATTTGTACTCCAGCCCCACCCGACTTCAATAGACGTATTTTTATTATTTCGAATATTATTTCTTGCTTTTTAGATGAAGGTTTTTTGAAGTCGGTTTTTATTCCGAAAGTATTAGGATTACCCAGTTGAAACCTATTAGCCGCTTAACGATTTTGACACAAAAATAAAATAAATAAAAATTAAGGGGGGGCACCCCATGGAACTGAAACTTAAAAAAAATTTTTCTTCATAAATAGGTCTTTAAAAATGACATTGAAATTCCTGTGACAACTTTTTCTTAAAGTCAACCGTTTGAAATATAAACACTGCCAAAGTGGTAAAATGTGTGTACCCCCCCTCTTAACTTTTGAAATAAGAAAGTAAAAAATCTAAAAAAAAATATGCTATAGATCTTAATAAAAACTTTCACTGAAAATTGGTTTGAACGAGATATAGTAATTAGTTTTAGAGATATATAATATTTTCCAACACTGTGAAAAACCAAGTTATTTTTACAGGTGAAAAATGTTAGTGGTATAAATATGGTAACTACGGAACCCTACGGCGCGTGGCCGGACACGCACTTGGCCGGTTTTTTTTTTATTTCAATATTTGCTTTGACTGACGTTCTTTTGTTTTTTGTTATTTGAAACGTTTTACAGTCTGGCTTCTAAGCTTAACCCAATCCCGAGCTATGCTCGCCCACATTTTCACGGTTCATCGAATATAAAAAGAAAATAGCATTTTAAAAGGGATCGAGAGCCTTTCATCGTTTTTGTTCAATTTCTAGACGATGCCGGCCGTGCTCGCGCATGTTTCAACAAACACTGATTTAACGATTCGTAAAACGAGCGAATTGGATTTATACTTTGTGTGTTTTAGGTGAGGATTGTTTTTGTTTTCGTTTTAAAGCAGAATTCTTCGTACTGCGGTTACAATTTGTTTATTTATTTGTTTATTTATAAATACGCTTGTAAGCTTACAGACAAAATCCAAAACGCAAACTAGTCAATTACAGAAAACGATACATCAGCAGTAAATAGCAAATCAATTATAAAACAATGTAAAAAAATCGGAATCAAAAATAAAATAGATAAAATTTGAATTAATTGCATGCAAATTAGAAACAATAAGTACAAGTTACAATAATAATTATTTAGGCATGTCATATTAAAATTAAAATAAAAACTTAGTAAAAACAAAATACCATTAATATAAAATATGTCAAACATAAAACCTGTGATACTTAGTACTTAGTACTAAAAACTTAGTACTAACTAAGTCGAACCCAATTTACATATATTGTCATTGATACTTTCAAAACGAGTCACAAAATGTGGTTTAAAGAATCTGCAAATATGTCAATATCATAGTGCTGTGTAAGTATGTCACCTATCGTACAATGCGTACAACAGGCCGAACCAGGAGACGATGGTTACGGCGCGGAGCTTTCGCACCTGCCTCATCCAGAGGCATTCTCCCGGGTACTCTGAGTCCAACCCTATCTAATACTGATGGACTGTCAAACCTTATGATGTAATATAGATAAATAATGTCTAATCACTGCTATTATCCGCCTAAATTTAAGAGTTTCCAAATCTACCATACCCGAAACGAACATGGACGGAAATAAGTACGGATAATAACCAAAGTTAAATAGGTAACTTTTGACGAATTACAACATTGATTGTACGACAGCGGTTGGACAAATAAGTTCCATTGATTTTTAGTATTTGATGGTTAATATCGTCCATGAAATCTCAAGGGACAAGGGGTGCGTCCCAAAATGTGAGGGGATTCAAGACGAAGAGATACACAGGAGTCTATTTTCCTTATTTATTTTTAGTCGCCTGTTAATAGCAATCAAATAATATGAAATAAAACACTTTTAACGGATACTAGCGCGGTTTTATTGAAAGTACTTTGGTAATTAGTTGGTATTTGGTTTGATTTTTGATTTTCCCGACGTTTCGGCACCTTTGCAGCTGCCGTGACCACGGCACCACAAAAACCAAACCAAATACCAACTAATTACCAAAGTACTTTCAATAAAACCGCGCTAGTATCCGTTAAAAGTGTTTTATTTCATGTCTAGTGAGCGCGTAAGCTTGAGAAGTGAATAAATCAAATAATAACGAAAATATAATGTAACTACCTTTATTTACTGAAATAAAGCATTAGAAATAGTCAAATACACATAATTAGCAAACGTAATATACAAAAATATCTAAACGCAATAAATTTTTTGGTTAGAGCAGTGGCCTGGATAGCCAAATACAGCACTGAATACCGTCTTAACACATTCAGTGACAAGCGCTTTTTTTCTAATAATAAAAAGTTTAGTCTGTGATTTTAATATAAAAAAAAGTTTTTTCAATAATTTGCGCTCCTCAAAATATAAATACAATAAAGCTCATGATTCTACAAAGATTTGTTTGCTTAGTCACCACCGCGGGTAGTGCTGATTTGATACCCGACGAAAGAACGAAGATTTATCCAAACAAACACAAGTCAACTTCTACAAAATGCACTTTATTTCATTACTAGTAAAAGCAAAATTCGTTTGAATAAAACTCAAAAATTCAAAATCATGATTTGCAAAATTTCATTTTGTAAATGATTTAAGCGTTAGCTTTTCGTTTTGCTAAACTCTTGAAATGTATAATGCATCTCCAAAAATTTCTACAGTTTTTAATTTTACTGCAAGGCAAAAATAATATAAGGGTTTAACATATTTTATTCGTTTTTAATTTTTATACGTGTCCACGAATAATAAAAGATCGATCAGTCAACCAATAAAATAGCTTTTAGCAACAAATAAACATTCGACTATCGTAAAAAAATGTTTATTCAAGCGAAAGGGTCCATTGTGTGTGAATAAGCAAACGGAATTTAATTAAAAAGTTTGCATGTTGCCCACCACTCAATCAAAGTATCGATAAATACCTACGTACAACTGGCCTATTACATAAAAATAATCGCGATAATCGCACGCAATGCGTCGTTGAATTTACTCAATATTGATGAACTAAGATGAATATCGTCCGCGTATCGCAATTGTTTTTTATGTAATAGGCCTTCTGATTCAGATAAATACATAATTATCTAAAGCACTCATTTTAAAAATAAATAAATAGGCAAACAATTTTAACTTATTTTATTTGTAGTGTTATAATTTTCTTAAATTAATTGAATAATTTAACTAGTTTGCAATACAAAACAAAATCCATTTAGGAGGCACGTTCTGTAAAATTGTTATAGAGCAGTTTCAGAAAATAAAATTAGCAAACTAAATTAACTTGTGAAGTAGACAGACGATAACAACATTTTAGAAATACAGCAAGAATAAAGAACGCTCTCTCAAGAAGTAATTCGATTAGAAAATATAACTAAACTAATTATTCAGTCTAATAAACTTAGTAGCTAACAAGAGATCGTTAAAGAAGTCAACTAAGAAAAGCATCACGTAGACAATGGTGCGATTTTAGCAAATGAACTGTTCAATATTCAGGCTGCAGAGAAAGTAACAACAGAACAAATTCGGAAGACGAAGTATCGAAATCGTACGGTCCTTAACTTTACGGTACTTAATGGCGACCAATAAAAGAGAGGTCCGCAATTCGTGACGTGCCGTAGCTTTAAAAAGTGCCATCAAAGGTGCCCGAGGCGGAAAACGTCGTATCTTATTTAGCGCCCCCTGGAACAGAGCACGAGAATCGGCCCCTTACCTAATCACATTACGTACAATGAAAGAGCTCCAGAAAAAAGGGCCGAAACAGATTTGCATGAAACGTCAAAGTTGATTACGAATACTAGGGATATTTTAATATGCTGATTTTTTTTTTACGAAATTTATTATTTACACTTTGAAGTCAGCACGGTAATTGTAGTTTGAAGAAGGTAGTACGAGTAATCGGGTGAGTTGATAAAATTCCAAACATTTTCTCTTTTACTAATTTTGACGCGAATAGCTTTTAACAAATACTTTTGAAACAGGAAGTTATTTTGTTGTTAATGGAAGTTTATTGATTCTAATAATTTTACGATATTATTATAAACTTCACCAGCACATCCTGGGGTAAATCCCTATCTATTACACAATACGGGCAATTCTATTCTCATCTACAATGCCAAGTCAATCAGGCGTGAAGTCTTTTATATCTACAGTCACGTGCCGAGCGACGTCCAGGAAACTGTGGGGAATGTGTTTGAGCGAAACTAACATGCTCAAAATCATGCCACATTTGGGGCGAGCAAAATGATAGGTCGATGGTGACAGGATGTCGATGTCGACGTTGACAGAAATGATGCGGAATCATCCTGATTTTTCGATACGACTTTCAATCACAAAATAATTCTAATGTTGCATGCATCGTTTCAATATATTTCTTTGTATGTTTAGGTGGTAGTAGTTCAGAAAACTAATTGATTGACATAAATTTTTGAGTCTAATGTGTACCTATGTGTAGTTATCGGATTCACTTATAGAGTGCCTCTAGTAAAACGGCAAACTAACCTGATACTATTTGGTAAAATCTTAATCTAATTGTATGTTCAAGTCAGAAAATCTCTGCTCAACCCATAGGTATTTGATATTTTCTTGTATCAATATGTTCTGTGTTTAATGTTGATATCTATGCAAAGTACAATTGACACACACATAATTAAAATATCTTTTGTTATGGTTGACCTCAGTTTATAGATCAACTGTTCCTAAGACGACAGTTCAATGACCGCCATCCCTTGGCTATCCCATCCGGATTTGGCAATAATAATATCTGGTACGTCTTTTCGCACCCCACATTATTTTGCGGAAAAATCAATGGTGAACAGTTTCCTACACGGTCTGTCCCGGCTTTAACAGGAAGTGAGATCATTATTATTACTGTCCATTTCGTCAATGGGAACGTGCCGGGTGACTTCCGCACATTGGGTTTCCTTTATGCGACTGATGGCTTTATAAAAGCTGTTATTTCGCCCGGTGTGCCCCTTTTAATTTGTATGTTTGGTACAAAACCCACAAAGAAGACGTAGCGTTAATAAATCGCGAACAATAGTGGCATGGCTTAATTAAATTATTCTTTTTGTAGGAATGTGTAGTTGCTTACAGTAACCAGTTGCAAAATGCAAAAGTTAAAAATATTTATTTATTTTATTTATTGATTTACTTCTTCATGCACATTGTACATAGGGGGACTTAATGCCTTAGGCATTTTCTACCAGTCAACCTTAGGGTGATGTGGATAATAATCTATACATATAATAAAATCGTAACGAGGCCAATTCTGTACATTCAATATTTTTTCAAAAGAGTAATTGCTACATGTTAAGTACAGATACTGAACCCAAATCAATAGTTTTTGGAATTTTTGTCTGTTTGTTTGTATGTTCGTGCATAACTTTAAAACTACTGCACCGATTTGAACAAAACTTTTTTTGTTACATAGCTGATAAGCCTGGGCATAGTTTAGGGTATACCTAATTGATTTTGGAAAATGGAACACCTGATGCAGAACCATAATGGTCCAACTAAACTATAAGAAATATAAAAATAACGCTTTTACAAAAGTTGTTCAGCCTGATGAGCATTTTTTGTTGTGGTTTTTATACCACAACAAAAAATAATATCGTAAATCTAAGATCTGGAACACCTGATGCAGAACCATAATGGTCCAGCTAAACTACACAAAATATAAAATGACACCTTAGTGAAAGTTGTTCAGCCTGATGAGCATTTTTTGTTGAGGTATAAAAATCGAAGATCTGGAATACCTGATGCAGAACCAATTTTAATTTATTTGCATAAACACGTGTTTACGAAAAATCGAAGATCATCTGATGTGGCTTTTTCCAGGGTTAGTATATAGCTTCAGGTCTTTTCATATTGGCTACTAAAAGACAGAGTCTGAACATAGTTTATAAAGAAAAAAGTTTAACTATGTTTACCTACATGTTTACAATATTAAATATAAAATAAAAATAATTTATTGACTTTTAACATTATACTTATATAACACGCTGCTACGAGTATTTTCTTATGTAACTACATTAGTTCGTATTTATAAGAAGAATACACCGGAGTCATAAAGTCTACTCGTCTGAAGTCATCAAGCGGGCATCAGCTAGTAGTATTATATAATTAGTAATATTTTGGGTACTTATCTGAAAACAACATTATAATTTCATAAGAATTAGTCCTTTGATACATTTCGATATAATAATTTCATTATTTGTTTTGTTAAATTTTAAGGCACTTTATATAAATAAGTTCAAAGAATAAAATAGATACAGGAAAATAACTTTCGCCAGAAAAAAAGGTTTTACATCGGCACGAATTTACGGAGACTCAATATTGTCTTTATCTTCAAAGTCTCTTTTTGTGCTGTTACAATTTTGCTATGTATTTATTCAAACTGGGACAAAGTACAGACAAAGTCACAAGTTAAACTATTTGAAGAGGCGAATTTTCCGACGCCCTGTGACGCATGTCACCAAACTTTATACGTTCTTTAGGACATATTAACTTTGACAGATGTGACACTGACTTTAATAATATAAGATATTTATCTTGATATTTTGTTCTTTAGCTTTCTAGTTTCTTTATAATTAAAGTTTTTTAATCTGACTGAACAGATTCAGTTATCTTCAGTCTTTTGGCATTATTCACGATAGATTTTATGCATTGGTAGAGTAGAAAAACAAGGTTAAAAAAGTGTACCTAATAATAACCCTTAAAAGTCATGGTTTTTTTTCTGTGTTCGGTTTCTGCCAGGTAAGTTTTATCCCGCTATGTCATTTTATTTTTGGCAACACTACTTATAACTGAATTTTCGATCGACTCTATTTTGCGAGGGAGACAAAGATCACGAGTTTCAAAGCCCCCCCTTTTTATATTATTGACGTGTCGCAAACTAAATTGGTACCATTCTAGGGGAAATCTGTTCTATTTGACATATTAGGTGTGTTTTGGTGCACGATGCGATCTAATATTTTGTGACAGGTGGTGCTTGATTTAAACACCCCTCGCGGTTTGATCTCCTTTTATGTTTGTCAGCCTATTCGTTTCTATCACGCGTTATTGCAATGAGGGCTTTTCAAAAAGACATATAAAAAATAAAAATAGTAACTATTTTCTTCACTAGATGGCGTTGATGGAAAGAGAAGTGTAAAAAAAATTGTTTAAAAAACAAAAAAAACCGACTTCAAAAAACCTGCCTCTAAAAAGCAAGAAATAATATACAAATCATTAGATACGCATTATCATTGTTATAATAAAACACATCTATTAAAGTCGGGTTGGGCTGGAGTACCTACATCTTTATTTTTTAATTCTAAAAGCCCCACCCGACTTCAATTGACGTGTTTTATTATAACAATGATAATGCGTATCTAATGATTTGTATATTATTTCTTGCTTTTTAGAGGCAGGTTTTTTGAAGTCGGTTTTTTTTTGTTTTTTAAACAATTTTTTTATTTTTTTATTTTTAGTGTAAGAACTTTGTGTATTAGGTAGTGTAGGTATATTATTTAGGTAGAAAAATCGGCTCAGCCAAACGTGAGATAATCGCGGAGAAACATAAATACATACAAACTGAATACCTCCTTTTTTTGAAGTCGGTTAAAAAGACTACACAAAGGTATCCCTTCCCCAACAAAAAAAATCATCTAATTCGGTTTATAAATAACAAAATTGTCAAGTTAGTTGATTTAATATCATAGTATTTTCAGGATTACTTGTAAACTACTGAACCGATTTGAAAAAAAAAATTAAAAGGGACCATCTCGCAAGAAAACTCAATCGAACAAAAAAAGAATTATCTAAATCGGTCCATAAATGTCGAAGATACGCGCGAACAACGATAAAAAAAAAACATACAATCGAATTGAGAACCTCCTCCTTTTGCTGAAGTCGGTTAAAAATTGGCTTTTAAAAATTGTTTAAAAAACAAAAAACCGACTTCAAAAAACCTGCCACTAAAAAAAGGAAGAAATAATATACAAATCATTAGATACGCATTATCATTGTTATAATAAAACACGTCTATTAAAGTCGGGTGGGGCTGGAGAACATCTTCCTTTTTTATTCTAAAAGCCCCACCCGACTTCAATTGACGTGTTTTATTATAACATTGATAATGCGTATCTAATGATTTGTATATTATTTCTTCCTTTTTTTAGTGGCAGGGTTTTTTGAAGTCGGTTTTTTGTTTTTTAAACAATTTTTTTTATTTTTTTATTTTTAGTGTAAGTACCTTCTGCATTAGGTAGTGTAGGTATATTATTTAGGTAGAAAAATCGGCTCAGCCAAACGTGAGATAATCGCGGAGAAACATACATACATACAAACTGAAACTTACCTCCTTTTTTTGAAGTCGGTTAAAAAGACTACACAACGTATCCCTTCCCCAACAAAAAAAATCATCTAATTCGGTTCATAAATAACAAAGTTGTCAAGTTAGTTGATTTAATATCATAGTATTTTCAGGATTACTTGTAAACTACTGAACCGATTTGAACAAAAATTAAATGGGACCATCTCGCAAAATCGGTTCATAAATGTCGAAGATACGCGCGAACAACGATAAAAAAAAAAAAAAAAAACATACAATCGAATTGAGAACCTCCTCCTTTTGATGAAGTCGGTTAAAAATAAACGGCCTGTACCAAAGAGACAAGTAAGCGCTCGCTGGCTGATCAGTCTGCCCAGAGAGAAACATTTTATACTCTTCGAAGCTTAGTAAAAAAAACACATTGACACATACATTTTTATCAACGCCATCTATCGAGCCTACAGTTTTTTGTCATTTTGAAAAGCTCTCATTACAAGAGTTCATTACAAGATTGAACCATTAAATGATATTAACACGTTCACGGACACTCCGTCTGAGGACGTTGAAAGAATAATTTGAAATATGACACTTCGAAATCCCATACATTTTTTCATGACGGCTGAAGACGCAATGTCACCTATGCCATACTTCTACACATGTGCTGTGACAAACTCGTTCATGGACGTCAACGTCTGCAGACGAAACGTCACGCTTTGACTTGAAGTACATATGTGCTATGACGATATCGGCTACAAACGACAACGTTTGCGGACGGGCCGTCACGCTTCATACTACAAAACATTTGTCATATATCACCATATATCAGTCATCTGCTATATCATAAGCCATCTGCAAAAGGGGCAGAATTTACGCTAAGTAAGTATACCTATTCGTCTCCCAAAGTCGATAAATAACCCAAACAAAACACCCCGATCATATATCAGTCAGTAACCACAAATACATACAATTATCAACTTTTACTTTGATATATTGTACCTACTCACCGTATGCTTATTACTTCAATAATATTGCTAAATATTACAAGCAAAACAATCAGATCACAACAAATATCGAGGTAGGTACTATACTGGCTATCAACCCTACTTTTATTCATTTCCTTATTGAATTCGAAATATATGAACACAGAACAGTAATATTAGGGCACTTACTATGTTTACAAGTACCTAAACATCACTCTAATTGAAAAACTATTGAAATAACTCGGCTTAGAATCATCTAGAAACTGGTTGTAGCCGCTCCGATTGCGATGCGCATGACCTTCTCGTACTGTGACACCGGGCGACTGCGCGAACGAATGTGTTCGGAAATCGGCCGGCTGCCGACGACATGTCACAACACGCATTTCGATGTGTGCGCCAACACACACATACAAACCTTCCTAAAACTTGACATAAAATCTTTTGCAGTGACACTAGGAAGATAAAATATTTCGTGTTGTGACACAGGGTCACGTGATCCCTTATGCTGCTTAGTAAATCGGTCGTCTGCTAACGGGACGTCAGTTTCAAAGCAACAAAACTTGCCGTCTACAGACGGTGTGTCATATCAAAATTAATTCTTTCAACGTCCTCAGACGGAGTGTCCGTGAACGTGTTAAGGGAATGATACGTACTATCTTTTTAAACCTATGTCAAACCGAATGTAGCATAAAGCGTAGCGTAGCGTTGACATGACATGACAGTAATATGTCACACCAGACGCGCGTTCGGTTTGTCATATTTTATACTATAGCATTTCATGCATTACAACGTCATTTGCCGCCACGCTACGCAACGCAACGCGCTGTTCTGCAACGCACCCGCATTCGGTTTGACCCAGACTTTATTCTACTAATACGAAATTTAAAAAATACATTTCACATGCAAGTAACGTTTTGCATTTTTCATCAAACAACCCTGGGGTATCTTAGATACCAGTACAGTCCTTTTATTATCTAACCCTTCTAGATGATTATCAAATATAAGGGTAGGGTTGCTAGAAGGTTCGATTGGCGTAACTGATAAGCACCGAATAGATAATATCCACAAGTTAATGCAAGGTACGCGGATTCGATCCCCACTTCGAAAACTAAAGCCTGGCCCTGTGGCCAATGTGACATTGGTCAAAACCTTAACGATTTTAATTGTTCATTTTAAAACAATACAATATAGTAATAGGTAATTAATCTTTGAAACATTTTCTTTGTCAGTCATATTAAAGTGAGAACGAAAGCTATTAAAATTTTTAAGAAATTGGCATTTTGAAAATCATTGGCCAGCGAAAGCTTATATCAATATTCCCAGCAAACATCTTTTAATGACGATGCCTTTTAAGATGTGTCTTATAGGGTCTTTAAACAGCGCTTTGGATAGATATTCACCTTGTCTCTATTGCTGAAATTCCTAATGTAAACAAATCACCTAAATATTTCAAAACTTGAGTTGAAACTTTATTAAACGCAAGATGAACCTATTTTATTTCAATTATTCGGAAGACCAACAGCTAAATCTAATACAGTAGGAAGCTAATATAACACTTGAAAGCCAATTACAGGTCCTCACCAATAGAATCAATATCCTTGCAACATCCATATGCTATCGTCATTAGCCATTATACCACATTTAGCTACAGTATTGATTGCGTCCATTCCGCTATAAATTACCTAATCATTCGACGATTTCCCTGTCTGACACCCCTCAAGTTGTGTCAACCTCACTCCGAGCCCTATTAATAGTCCACACCACAGAGCTATATGTATGGACTTTAGATAACCTTAGTGCATGAGTGAAGCGCGTGTTAATCTAATGTAATAGCAACTGGTCATTGAATTTCATTTCAGACCCAGAAAGACACAGGTAATAAAGCGTTTTTTTATTTTTTTTATTTATCTTTATTTGGAAAACAAACAGTCATGTAATTCATAAACATTGACTTTATTATTTCTCGAAATCTAACTGCTGTTAGATTACACGCATTTACTAATAAACACAACCATTCCCTTATGGTGTGACTCTGTCTGTCTGTCTGTCACAGCTGGATATCTCGAGAACTACTAATGGTATACTAACTTGAAATTTGGAATAGTTAAAGATGACGTTTGTCCAACTATTTTGCAAATAAGAAAGAAATAAAAAAAAAAAAATTTTTGACTGAAAAGGGGTCTTAAGAATTTTAAGTGAAGCGACTAGGTCATGTGGGGTATCATATAAAAGAGCGTTGTTTTTACATTTTAAATAATTTTTTCTTTTTTTAAGCCACATAGTTTTCGACTTATGATGAAAATTTAAACCCCCCCCCCCCCCCCTTATCTCCGAAGTTTGCAAAGAGAAAAATCTGAAATAATTCTATGTGATAGTAGTTTATGTAAAGATTACAGATAAAATAGAACTATGTCTCAATATAACACACTTTTTTAGAAATTCAAAAAACAAACAAAAAATTAATTAGTTCCACTACCAGTCAACAGATGGCCCTGACCCAAGAAAAAATAATTTAGTTCCTCTAACGGTCAAGAAATGGCGCTGGACTAAGAAAAAAAAATAGTTCCACTATCGGCCAAGAGATGGTACTGACCTAGTACTGGAAAAATAATTTTATTATTCTACAGTACCCTTAGCACGAACAGCTATCGAGAAAAAAACGCACGTAAAATTACTCGATAGACAATTCTCTATGGAAAATTTCATTTCGGTTATCGGCGATAGATGGCGTTGTACAAATTTCCAATACAAAATTTATCTATCGAATGATTTTACGCGAGTAATTTTTTTCGATAGCTGTTCGTGCTAAGGGTACAGCTCTGCAGTGTATTTATTATGATGGTACGGAAACCCTCGATGCGCGAGTCCGACTCGCTCTTGCTTGACCGGTTTTTTTTCTAACATAGAGTTGGGAGCCGTACAAAAATCTTATTTCAAATTCTGGGGAAATGTTATCTTATTTGGAAGTTTGAGTGGTTCGCCTCGTGGTCGAAATTCAACTTCTGTTATTATTGGGGGACTAATGTTTTTTTTTTATTTTATATATTGGCTGAGCTTAAGTTGTCGTGGTATGGACATGTAATGCGGAGGAAAGAGGAGCATGTTCAGCGAAAGGTTTTAAGTATGAAGGTGGATGGGTATATGGAGAGGAAGGCTAAAGAAAAGATGGATGTTCTATATAAAAGAGAATATGACCTAGAAAGGAAGTTAACTTTGATATGACGAGTGATAGAGATGTATGGAAGAAAAATTGCATAAAGAAAGTGACATTATGAATTATTTGAATTATATGCCTCCGACTGCATGGTATTATGTTGCCTTTAATATTTAATCTTGTTTCCATCTTTTCAGTTGACTTGTCTTTTTATGCAGGCGGGTTTTTTATTTTTTTTATTTATTTTTTTATTTATATCTTTTCACTTCTCATGCTCGTAAAGTTCGTCGTCATGTTGGGTATAGGCTGCATAAAATCGCTTTTCATGCTCTAGAGCATAAAGTAAAATCTTCGTCTAAGTTCGGCTCTAAGACAAAGGTTGTCAGGTAAACAGCCACACATGCAATTAAACTTCGTTAAATAAACTTGTTATTTTCCTCATTTTTAATCATAATCCATATTATAATAACTACCTACATTTTTTTTTCAATTTTTTGAAAATGGTATCAATTGAAAAGCCTTAATCAAAAAAATCCATTTTTGAATATGGGTATCAAATGAAAGGACTTGGTGAGCACATTCCTAAATTATATAATTTGTCACTAAAATTTAAAAAACAATTTTTTTTGTCAATTTTTGAATATGGGTATCAAATGAAAGGCCTTGATGAGCACATTCCAAAATTATATAATTTGTCACTAAAATTTAAGAAAAAATTTTTTTTTGAAATTTTTGAATATGGGTATCAAATGAAAGGCCTTGGTGAGCACATTCCAAAATTATATAATTTGTCACTAAAATTTAAGAAAAAAATTTTTTTTTTGAAATTTTTGAATATGGGTATCAAATGAAAGGCCTTGATGAGCAAATTCCAAAATTATATAATTTGTCACTAAAATTTAAGAATTTTTTTTTTTTGAAATTTTTGAATATGGGTATCAAATGAAAGGCCTTGATGAGCACATTCCAAAATTATATAATTTGTCACTAAAATTTAAGAAAAACATTTTTTTTTTGAAATTTTTGAATATGGGTATCAAATGAAAGGCTTTGGTGAGCACATTCCAAAATTATATAATTTGTCACTAAAATTTTAAAAAAGTTTATTTTTTTTCATTTTTTGTTTAATTTCCTCACAATCGAAGTGAAAAGCAGAGTGTATAACTCGTACATAAAACCCATTTTACCCTCGACTTGACTATCCACCCTCGCCTGCGGCTCGGGTGGATATATAAACGTCGCGGGTAAAATGAGGCGTTTTATGCACTTGTTGTACAATCTACTATTTTAGTTATTATATATTACGGTCATGATATACCCTTTTGAAATCCTTATGATAAGCCCTTTAATTTGACACCCATATTGCAGTATTCTAAAAAAAAAAATCCACTTCGTATCACCGTACAGCCGCCATGATTTTTTTTATAACGCCACCTTCTTAAAAACACTTGGGCTGACAAGACAAATCTATCGATATCTTAATCATAGAAATCCGTTCAGCGGTTTGAAAGATATGAGGTAATAAAGAATATTACATACAAACATACATACAAACATACAAACTTACTTACAAGATACGCGCGAAAAACATAACCCGCAGTCGGGTAAAAAGACATGCTGCGCCGATCCTAAATAAATTGGGATAAGGGCAGGAAGATGATGATGGCTGAGCTTAAGTGTTGTGATAATAGAAATACTATTAGTAACCTTCCTTACGAACTTAGGGAAAGGATTGATCGACTACCCTGGCCTAATTAATTAGAAGGAAGAGGATCTTAAAGCTTCAGAACTAAAACTATAAACTCTGTATTCCTTCGGGAATAGAACTGACTCCGTAACGTTAGTATAATGTACGTGAATTTGAAATCCCTTTGTACGTAAAGTCTGGTTGAAATTATTAATGAAACATTAACTAACGTTATAGTGTTGATGAATAATTAATAATGCGTTCAATAATATTTTTTATTAAAAAAAATACGTTGACGTCAAGATTTTTACATTGTCTCGTTAAGAATTCAAAGACCTTTAAGTCGTTTCCTGGTAAAATCAAAATGACAAAATAATATTGTTATAAACTTCAATGAATAACAAGATTGAACCCTGAAAGAGTAAACATTATTTTCATCGCTAATTTCAGTTATTTCTACTAAAAAGTTAATTAGCTTTTTTGCTGTTAGTTAAAGTAAGTCGAATACGCTATAGAACTTTTTGAAATTAAAGCCCTCAATTTTATTCATACCATACATATACCCAATCTGCAAAATAAATCAAAATCAATCACAGCTTTATATTCACAACCACAAAATGTCAGTTCAAATAATTTTGCGTGATAGCAATGAGCTATATTACTGTCTATTGCCATCAATTTACTTACCAAAATTGTCAATCCTCTCCCCCACTGAATGTTTGATAATGGACGCAGATAGGTCTGAGTGCACCCGCATACAGTAATTTCGGTTAATTTTAACTTTAAACACAATGCGGTTGATAAATATTTCGATCGAGCTTTTGTTGCAATGATTTGATGTCGTATATGTTTTGTTTACAGTTCAAAAGGGTTAAGATATTTGATTTGGTTTTTTATGAATAAAACTAAATATCATACCTATGCATAATTACAAACTTGTAATCGTTTAAAAAACTAACACTTATCCAGAAATGACTTTATTTGTTAATCAGTCTTGATTTGCGTTAAGTCTCAATCTATGTGAGTATGGTACCTAATAAACATTTTATGTATATTCACAGCACAACATTTAATATAAAAAATGACAAACTAATCTCCTACCCTAATTCGCATATTTCGCATCCTCCCCACAAAAACATTCTAGGAGTATAAAAGTTCCAAATAAGTATTAATAATTCAACGCCTTTTTTAAGAGCACCAGTGTATTTATAACTTTGCTAAAATTTACAACGCACATAAAAATAAATTAAGTACGGGGCTCAGAATTATCTCAACTGAACTTATAATTGCTTCTGTCGAAATTGCCGTTGCTTCTATTATTACTTCAGTACGTTTTAGCACCCCAACGTTTAAGAACAAAGTACAAAGTATGTGTGGCTCTGGACAGAAGCGCCGTTGTTACTGTTCATACAAAACTTCCATCATTTGTTTCAGTTGTGATATGAACTGTATGAACACACTATCTATGGTCTGGTTTAGTCTGATATTGCCTGTACGTTACGTCTATGTGTGCGTGCATGGTGAACAGCTATTTGTTCCGAGTAGCTCTTCTATTTTATATTTTGTGGTTTAAGTCCGAAGACATGTTGTGTTCCCCCTAAGTGTATGTAAATTGGTAAATGTAATAAATTGCATGTATTTATCTGGTAATGGTGCCTTAACGCCTGAGGCGTGGTTCGTAAGGGATCGATTGGTACGTGAGCAGTTTATAGAAGATGGTCTCAAATTGCACTTAGGTTTTAGGGAGCGGTGCCTGATAAGATAACAGGATCTTGGGAGCAATTTTCACTTAGGTGGTAATTTTCGAAAGTAGAAAGAAGGGAGAGGACTTATTGCAACAATGTATTAAATTGGGTCTGTAAAGAACACGCAATGAACTTTTCAAAATCAATACGCAGACTAAGGCCCGTATTATAGGACGAGACTCAAGCACTGCTTGAACTCTAATCACCTGATCTCTACTTAATTACTGAATCTAGTCTCAAGCACCCTGTTGATTCCAAAACAAAGCTTGAGTCGAGACTCAGCTGATCTCTACTTAAATAGAGATTTGCGTGTATTTATAGATACAGTCTGTTTCCTATTACAAAATTTGTTTTTAGCAGAATGAGTTTCATTTTACGCATAATTAGGTAAAGTAAATGTTGCGTCGCAATATGATTTATATATTTTTATGAGTAGAATTGACCAATTACACGTTAATTTTAATAAATAAGGTATTTGTGCTTAGAATTATAGGAATATTGTGAAGAGTATAATGGGTGGTTTTGTCACTGCAGTTAGTTTTTCGTAAAACGGAATATGATGAAGACGACCTCATTAATTCAATAAACTAAACTCAACTCAGATCATGCTAATTTTCAAACGATGCTCGAGCAATACGCAACTGATTTTAGAACTAAAATCTCTGCTTAGAAAGAATTTGATCTCTGTTTACGTGAGTATGGTCGAGACCACGCTTGAGCTATGACTTGGGCTCATATTTACATTTTGTTAAGGTCTAATTTAAGGGAGCTGATGGTGGGGAGAACCCTCATGCCCGTCATCAAAACATTTCGATTTTTTTAAATGAATTTTAAAATTTTACCAAATATAACCTCGAAATGTATGAAAAATCTAAAAAAATCATTTAAGGGAGGCGAGCGAGGGGAAAAGAGTAGAGCAGAGAGGGGAGACTCTCCCATCCTCCCTTAAGTTTGTCAAGTGACATAGGTTAGAAATTTAATTTTCATTATTTATATTTAACAGACAACAGAAAATATTTTTCTTAATACCCCTTAAAGCTTTTGTAGGAGGGATGGGTGAGTCCTCCCTCTCTGCTCTATTCTTTTCTCTTCGCTCGCCCCCTTAGATGACTTTCTCATATATTTTGAGGTTAGGTTTAGTAAAATTTCAAAATGTAATTAAACAAAAAAATATGCATTTCCGCACAAAATGCTTTGGTGGGGAGAGGCCCCTCTACCTCCCATCCACCCCTTCCCCTAAATTCAACCTTACTATTATAATAGGAATAAAACCCTGGCAACACTTATATAAAAAAAATAAACATAACCTACGCAGTCAAGCATCGTTCTAAAATAAGTAATCTGAGTCGAGTACTCAAACACTGTTTTAAAACTAGCGTGATCTGCGTTTGAGTTAAGTTTGTTAAAGCTCTGCTCAAGCACCGTTCTAAAATTAAAACTCGACTCAAAACTAGTTTTAAGTAGAGATCAAGGCTTGAGTCGCGTTCTGTAATACCGGCCTAAGTAAGGATCGATTATTTATTTAAAATTCAAAAGCGAAATTGAACCCGATTATTTAGAAACGCTTACGGAAATCGACAACGAAAATTCGAAATAAAATACCTACGCAAATTCGAAGTCGAATATTCTATTAAGTGGCAGAAGATTCTTTTGCAATTGCAAATTCGAAGTGCCTGTGGCTTGATGCTGCGCTGCCACTGTCGCAAAGAAACGACTGTTTATCGGTTTGTAAATAAAAATGTTAACAGACGAACAAGTGCATTTGAATGCCGTTTTAGAGACGAAACTACACAAAACATTGTGTACAGGTTTTAACTTATGAATACTCGTATCATTTATGTAGGTTCAAATTCACCTACTTAATAAAAACCCAAAATGTTATCCTCTTCCTCAAAAAGTTGTACTATATTTGATGACAATTTTTTAACTTCAAATAGGGTGATCCAACCAAAGTGTAATTTCAAACCTGTAGTAATTAAAATAATTTAATTACTTATATTTGCTTTATTGTACAGAACAATGACGTTACAGTTGTGAACAAAACCAAAGAGAAAAACATAGACAACCTCTTCTATAAGGAACGTGGCAATTTGTACAGGCAACAGATTATATCTTCAACACCTCATAATGTAGTATAGTCGTCATTCTTAATCTTCATTAATAACTTAACTATATTTGTAGAATTAATTGAAAGCTTCGATTATAATCACGTCAGTCGAATTGCGACGCGACACTAATAAAAAACCATAAACAAAAAAAAAATGTTTTAAAAACAAAAAACCGACTTCATAAAAAAGGATCTAAACGTCAAGACTTGGACATCGGAAGTCCTAACTGCGCGCCCGATTGGTGGGCGGCCTGGGGAAGTCGATTATATGGGCAATACGATTCTAATTGTTTTTTTTTTTTTTTTTAAAGTCGATGACGCGAAAATTTAAAATGAACTTTTTACGGAAATAAGGAAAAGGACATGAGGCTTACTGCCAAACAATAAAATTTTATCATTAATAGGAAAAAGTACCTTTATACTTCGAAAAACTACTCTTTCAAGGGAAATCAACTAAACTATCATTCATTTAGTTTAATACACCAAAAAAACAACGCTACAAAATGTCCTCGACCGGTTGTTATCTGACTGTAACCAGTGACTCATTGACCGTAATGTTAATGGGAGCTTAAAAGCCAACTTAACAGCACTAATTGGTCAAAATGCCCAGAAAAGGATAACAAATGTGAATCAAAGTTACGAACTGATTCTTAGTATAAAAACCTGAAAATGAAAACAAAACAGCTTCAAAATTAAATACCTCTAAAAAGCAAGAAATAATATTCAAATCACTAGATACGCATATTATTATCATTGTAATAAAACACATCTAATGAAGTCGGGTGGGGCTTTTAGAATTAATAAAGAAGTTGAACTTCAGCGTTTTCATTTTCAGGTTTTTTGAAGTCGGTTTTTTGTTTTTAAAACATTTTTTTATTTTTAGTGTAAGTAAGTACCTTCTGCATTTGGTAGCTAATTACTTTAGTTTTTTATATTTAGTTATTTATATTATCTTATCCAGTAGGTATATTATCTATGTAGATAAAACATGGGTAGACCCACGAAAGGTGCGGCATGCACGCCTTTAAAAATATCGGTTTTAAGATTTTTTAAATTTAACTTTTTTGTGGTAAGTATGGTATATTTAGCGACGATATTATCTAAGTTACAATAGTCTTATGTCAATGGCTCATCACCTTTTACAAAATACTGGTTTTTCCGACGCAGGGGCGTTAATTCTTGAGGAGTTCTCCTGGTACTTCACTATCAGCTCCACTTCACCATACGCATTATGACGAACCACATAAATAGCCTAGCAACCATATTAAAGTAATCGTATTGCACCAGTGAGATAGTAAGTTTAGTACCTATTTAATAGTTCCGGTGATCTTCTATGGTCTTCATCATCAGTTCCACTACACCAAAATGGTACTTTTCGAAAGCAAATGCACGAGTTACTTAAGAAAATAGCAAAATCGCTATAGGTTGTAGGTAGGCTATATTTGAAGAGTTCCTTTGATTTCTCCAGGATACCATCATCCAATTTCAAAAAAAATGGGACCAGCTTGAAAACATACCTGATGTTATCACGTTTGAATCATTTCAATCGGTTCAGCCGTCTTCGAGTAATCGGTGTACATACAAAAAACAAAAAAAAAAACGGGTCGAATTGAGTACCTCCCTCCTTTTGAAGTCGGTAATAAAAACGGGTCGATTTGAGTTCCTCCCTCCTTTTGAAGTCGGTAAAAATGATACAAGCCACCATTTGATCTTATTACTACAAAAGTACTGAACCGATTTCAAAATTTAAAAAAATGGGACCAACTTGGGAGTTTACCTAATGTAATAACGTTTGAATCATTTCAATCGGTTCAGCCGTCTTCGGGTAATCGGTGTACCTACATACAAAAAACAAAAAAAAACGGGTCGAATTGAGTACCTCCCTCCTTTTGAAGTCGGTAAAAAAACAAGTGTAATTTTATTTGCCTTAGTTATGGCGTGTCCACACATTCACCGAATAGACGATTGGACGAAATATCTACTGGCGCAAACGATTTTGTCGACACAGTTGTCTACATCTAAAACAACACATTAGTAAAGGCTCGCAAACCCAAATAAATTATTTGCTTGATAAAGAATTGGCAAATGAGTGACGTCACAATTTGCTACTACCTTACAAAAACTAAGGGAAAATCGCATTTTGACAGCTTTTAAAAGTATATCGTTTGACTGTGGTATCAAATACCCAATTTATGTGGCACGATGATTGAGGCGAATAAAGACGAATACATTGGCGAACATTTGCGATTGTTTAGAGGAGCCATAACGTTTCTCATGGTCTAGTTATATTATGTTCTATTAAGGCCGGGGTCACAACTATCGTTTAAATCTGTCGTGCCCCTTATCATCACATCTTGTTTCTGATCTAGATGAACCTTGGCTTGCCGTTTTGCTTATTTGGGTTACAATGTTGCCTTTATAAGTTCGTTTATTGGAAATACATTTAATAATTCCTTAGTTTGCATCATACCTATTGTAACTTTTTAGGGTTTGTAAGAGATTTTCTCCGACGGGGTGACTTTGGGAGTTAAATAGTGAGCGATCGGCAATAGATGTTAAAGTCAGCTCAAGTTTGTAGTGCGGCTTGCTCAGTTAGGCTTGAGCATGTTCAGGGAGTGATTCTTCCGACCCTGGAGTACAGCGTATTAGAAATTTATAAAGATAAGGGCGCCTTATACGCTGCAGCAAACGATTTCAGAGATAAATAAAGAGAGTAATTGAATGTAAAGAACTACATTTATTTCTTAGAAAAGTAGGGTACAAATTTCCCGCTTAAAGTTAAAAGATTAACTCATAAGACTTATTACTAAGTTATAAAATAGATATAAAGTTACCGTACAATCAGTAGAATGGAATAGTCACTGCAGAACCTTCATCATTGCTTTCCCAGGTGGTTGTCGTTGAGGTTCGCTTCCCTCTCTCGGTATCAAAGCAGTTGATCAGTCGCAGTGAAGACAAATTTCCATCTTGGTTACGGAACACGTAGAATTTTAAGTGCAAAGGATGCTGTTATAATGAAGAGGTAGTTACCACTTCATATTGGTGGTGGAGAATATGAGATCATCCCCAACAGGTTATGTTAAATGTAATACAAGATTTGATTACATCCAATAAAAGAGCTGGACCTAAAGATCAGGCCAGAAAACTTAACGATAAAATCTGGAGGAACTGGAAAAACCCTGAAACAAAAGGAACGACATCAGGTTATATACCGCACGTGGCGACCGATGCTCGCACTTCATGAAGTTACAGTATTTTAACAAACAAATGCTTACCATGTTTACGCCATGGGTTTTCAAAACATTAAGTTATAAAAATGGGCCGCAGCCCGACGAATTAGGACTCAAAAGATGATTTTTCTTTCCTTCACATCATCGTGCTATCGATCCAAAAGGAAGAAGAAAATGCCTCGTCACCTTATGTCAAACGATAAAGAAACAAAAATTCACAGCTTCGGACACTAGCGATTTGCCTCGACCAAAACTGATTACAAGTGAACATCATTAAAAATGCTGAAAAATATCAAACGAGACTAAAATCATGAGAGATTTTATTTTATAAGTACATTGCATACGATAAAACTATTTAATTAAAACCTTACTATCAAAAATTATGAGTTTATAGTCAAAACTTTAAAAGTGATTACTAATCGATTGATCGATAAGTAATCGATTGATTGAACTACTGAAGTTTAATTAACTTACTGAATTTATATTCTTTTATAAGAAAACGACTGAACATTTGTTGTTATAAAAAGAGAAATGTTTCGATAACTAACTTTTCATCAAAACAATTCAAAGCGTTCGTAGAACGGAACGGGCAAAACGTCAAAGAGAAATGCCAAATTGACATTTCAACTAATGTCACTGAACTTGACCTTTAAAAGTAAACAAATCATTGATTGTTTTCAGGAAATATGTGGATTACGAAAAAAAAGTGTTACAGGTTCCGTAGCCAAAATGGAAAAAAACGGAACCCTTATAGATTCGCCATGTCTGTCTGTCTGTCTGTCCGTACGTATGTCACAGCCATTTGGATATACCTATACCTATATTTGGATATTGAATGATTATTTTTTGAATTGAATGAATGAGGGATAATCTAAATTCTAAATATATTCAGGGTCACTGGAAATATGACATTCCTGATATATGGTTATAGATGAGGTCAAAACAAATATTTTTTGTTATTTAACTTTTTCTCAAAAAAATAATAGTTTTTGAGTTAATTGAAATTAAGTATTTTTTTTACCAAAAGTACGTTTTCGGACACAAAAATTTTAAATTAAAGATAACTACTCATGCGATTCCGAGAAATTGAAGGGGGTGATAAACTTGATAAACTCACATCAAGACTTTTTAATTTTTAGTTATTAACGACTTTGCAATTAAACAATGGTCTTGCTTATTTTTAATAAGCGTGATTGATTAACTAAGCATCCAAACAAGCAAACTTTCACATTTATGGTAAAAGTAGGATAATACGGCCACCTCCGAAACGCTCGAAGTAGGAAATTTTTACTACGTGAAATGGGACTGCCATTACTTTTAAGTAAGACTTAAGTCTTAAAATCTCATTTTTTATTTAAAATACATTTAAGGATTGAATTTTTTATAAACATCTGTACTTTTTGTAATTTTTTTTATTCATTATCAACACTTACAGTGTTTTCTATCCCAAAATAATAAAAAAACCGGAATCGAATGAGTAGTTATCTTTTATTTTAAATTTTTGTGTCTGAAAACGTACTTTTGGTAAAAAAATACTTAATTATAAATTAACTGAGAAAAGTTATACTTATAACAAAAAATATTTGTTTTGACCTCATCTATAACCCCTTGGCAGGAATACGTCATATTTCCAGTGACCCTGTATAAAACGCCAAGGTGACTGACTGATCCATCAACACACAGCTCAAACTACTGGTCGGATCAATTGCACACTAATAAACATTAGGACTTAGACTAGGACGTAAAATAGGGGATGTAGGTAGGTAGGTAGGTAAGTTTGTATGAAAATCCTTCAGCTTCGGAGTTCGGAGTTCGGATCTTAAAGTTTTGTGTTTAGGCTGACGTTTGTATTAGCGTCTTCAAGAATTCCACACCCGAAAGGCAAACATCCTGCTCGTGGGTACGCGGGCCCAATGCGGATTGGTGGGTGTTAACAACTGCAAATGCAGCCGGGACCAACGGCTTAACGTGCCTTCCGAAGCACGGAGGAGCTCGAGATTAATTTTTGGTCACCTATCCCATGACCGGCCCATGCGAACGTTGCTTAACTTCCGCAATCGCTGGGCCAGGTGCTAAACCACTGCGCCACCGAGCTCCTCCTTGATTTGATTGAGATTTTGTAATTTAATAAATGTGCATAATATAGGTAAATACTGAATAAAACCTCAGATAACGTTTTGCTAGCCACTCGGCCGTAAGCTCTCCGTAAGTTTCAAGAAGAAAATAAAACGCGTTATTAATATTAAGAAACCCCATAAAAAATTCAAACAGTGAGGGCTAAAATAATTTTCCACCAATCCTCTCCTTCATGTTGAATTTATTAAGGGTCACACTCACGCCCTACCTTGCCACTGTAAGTAACTGCTAGGAAAACGGTACGTTTAAATTCCGCCAGCAGAAGTGTCGCCATATATCACCGAAACATAATTTCTAGTCCCCTATAAAAAGTGAACTTCGGATCCCTTATAGAGTGCACGGGATTAATACACGTGTCGTTAGAGTGGTTTCTACTATTCGAATATTAGACGTTAGCTTTGTTGTTATCTAAATTATTGGATTGGTTTTTCTATTGGTGAGAGGCCTATGGCTAGCAGAGGGCGCCTTGAGGCAGTTAAGACATCAGCAATAATTTTGAAAAAAACAATTGAATTTGATTTTTTAATATTAATTGATACATAAAAAAACATTCAATCTTTAACTCGTTTAAAAAAATATACTCCCTATGGTCTCCTACGTATTATTGATTTTTCGATTTGAAGAATGGGCCGTACCCCACCAGGTAATCAATTGATACATAAAAAAACATTCAATCTTTAACTCGTTTAAAAAAATATACTCCCTATGGTCTCCTACGTATTATTGATTTTTCGATTTGAAGAATGGGCCGTACCCCACCAGGTAGGATCTGTAAGGATTATGTATTTACTTTCCTCTATCGTTTTTAAATTAGACAAACGCAATAAGATTTCAATCAGTACCCCTAGCACGAACATCTATCGAGAAAACAACGCTTGTAAAAGTACTCGACAGAGTAATTGTTTATGGGTTTTTAGGCACTGTAGAAATTTCCCATACACAATGACTCTATCGTTGTGCGCACGTTTTTTTATCGATAGATATTCCTGCTATGGGCACTGTAGATTTTCCGATAGAGACCCCTCTACCGGTGTACTCATAAGGCTCACGAGCTTCTGTTTCTTATTTCCCGGCTGTAGCAAGGATTGGAGCTGATTGTTTTTATGGGCACTGCTCGGACTTAAAGTTTGGATCTATCCGGAACACGTGTACAGAACGTTCTAATCGGTTTCGGCAAACTTTGAGGAAGCGGTTGGGTGTTGCTGTTTGTTTACTTGAGCTTGGAGTGAGTAACGTCTATCTCTGTGAAGGCAAAGCCTTACTTAACAATGATGTCCATTCTGTTGGCATGACAACTAAATTGACAGGACTAAGCTAAATTTTAGCATTCAGTACCCTTAGCACGAACAGCTATCGAGAAAAAAACGCACGTAAAATTACTCGATAGACAATTTTCTATGGAAAATTTCATTTCGCTTATCGACGATAGATGGCGTTGTACAAATTTCCAATACAAAATTTATCTATCGAATGATTTTACGCGAGTTATTTTTTTCGATAGCTGTCGAGAAAAAAAAACGCACGTAAAATTACTCGATAGAGAAATATCTATGGAAATTTTAATTTCGCTATTCGGCGGTAGATGGCGTTGTACTAATTTTCCATACTAAATTGCACTATCGAATGATTTTACGCACGTTATTTTTTTCGTTAGCTGTTCGTGCTAAGGTTACTGTTCTTGTCTTTTCGATAAAGGAAAAAAGGATGGAAGACTTTTAGTTTAGTCCTGTCAATTTAGTTAGGTCGTTGCCAACCAAATCGACGCCAATACCTAACTACTGTGTTTTATATCATTCATATCCATTATAAAAACAGTAAATAAACAAGTTGTTTTAAGCCAAACATATAAAGTGGTACCAAATGATGTGATGATTTGGATTATACCGAAACAGATGATAGTGTTGCTTAAATTGAACAACTTTCTCCATGGAAAATAGGTTGAATTTTATGGAAAGTGATCAACGTTAACCAGAGTTTTGATTGCTGAAGGCTGAAAGGTTTTTTGAAAGGGATCGATTTAAATTTTCGAGTGAAATATGGAATTGAGACCAGCAATTTGCAATCAATACAAATAATACACAACTCCTACACACATCTCACAGCTGCAACGCACAAATTCCGTTAATCACCGGAACGTTTGCGATTCGAAACGGTCGCAAATCTCCGTTTCTATTCTGTAGGTCATCACCCTCCTAATGTCGGCGGAACCCAATACCACTCCGTGCTTGACAGGGATAGTAATATAAATCCCTATCTCAAATAATTTCGACCACAATTCGTCGCCGATCCCTTGTCTCCCCTAAATCAAAGCATCGCGTCACAACTCAACAATAAAAAAACCGGTCAAGCAAGAGCGAGTCGGACTCGCGCACCGAGGGTTTCCGTACCATCATAATAAATACATTGCAGAGCCTGCTGTAGAATAATACAATTTATTGCAGATACTATATCTATGATTACAGTATTAGGTCAGCACCATCTCTTGGCCGATAGTGGAACTATTTTTTTTTTCTTAGTCCAGCGCCATCTTTTGACCGTTAGTGGAACTAAATTATTTTTTCTTGGGTCAGGGCCATCTGTTGACTGGTCGAGTAACAAATATTTTTTTTGTTTGTTTTTTGAATTTCTAAAAAAGTGTGTTATATTGAGACATCGTTTTATTTTTCCTGTAATCTTAACATAAACTACTATCACATATAATTATTTCAGATTTTTCTCTTTGCAAACTTCGGAGATAAGGGGGAGGGGCGGTATTTTTTTACATTTTTCATCATAAGTCAAAAACTATGCGGCCTAAAAAAAAGAAAATATATATTTAAAATGTGCAAACAGCGTTCTTTCATATGATATCCCACATGCCCTAGTCGCCCCACATAAAATTATTAAAACCCCTTTTCAGTCCCTGTTGTAAAAAAACTATTTATTTTTTTATTTCTTTCTTATTTGCAAAATAGTTGGACAAAGGTCATCCCTAACTATTCCAAATTTCAAGTTGATACCATTAGTAGTTCTCGAGATATCCAGCTGTGACAGACAGACAGACAGACTGAGTCACACCATAAGGGTTCCTTTTTACCATTTTGGTACGGAACCCTAAAAACGGAATATTTATTCGTTATTTGTTGTCGGTTCGCATTAAAATAAAACGGCCTAGGCTGAGGCCTCAGCACCCCTAAGCTTTATCTAAGATCAGGATTGCATAAAATTCTCATTCCTCTCTTGTATGTGGCAGTCGTCGGAACGTATATACGCATCTCATTTCGGGGACACTTATTGTGTAGAGATACGCAAGGGTGTAATAAGCCGAATGGATATAACTGTCCTCATATAGGATAAAAATAGTACGTATTTGCTTATCAACGGAGAATGTGGTTTCCGTAATATTCTGTTTGGCTGAACATTTTAGTTATTTCGCTTGCCATATTAAAATAAAATGTATTACAAAATATATGCCATATGACTTTATTATCAGCTTCCTGACAAATACTATCAATTTATTAATTTCTACCTTAGAAACAGCTGTAGATTATGATTAGATAGATAGATAAAAAAAGTTTATAGTATTAGTTAGATAGTTAGTATAAGTTAGATAAAAAAAGTGATTAACCACTACTAGCGTTTGCCATTAAAGTTTTTTTAGTTTCGTTGTAAAAAGAATTTAAAAAAAAAATGTTTAAATTATTTAAAATTTTAAAACTTATAACTAGTTGGCACTGTTCATAAAAAAAATTGTGGCTGTGGTAGCCATTGAGAATTATTTCATAATTTTGTTGGCACTATAGACTTCATATTGTTATTATTTATGTAATCTAATATTAACTTATTTATCTATGTAAACATTTATTTAAAATTTTAAAACTTATAACTAAGTAGGCAAGGCACTGCGCATAAAAGAAAACTTTGAGGCTGTGGTAGCTAGCCATTGAGAATAATTTCATTATTTTTTTGGCATTATAGACTTCATATTGTTATTAATTATGTAATCTAATATTAACTTATTTATCTAAGTAAACATTTTCGATGTTAATATTTATGAAGTAAGTACTTGATCAAAGTTATAGAAGGGTCACAACACAACTCACAATCACAATAGCAACAATAAACTAATCCGCCGTCACAAAAATGGGACAATATTATTTTTATTTCCTCGAACTCGATTCGAAAACGCTTTTCGTCAAACAAACGCAATAAAGAGGAAAGGGTGGTACACACGATTCGTTTCAACGACACGTGTTTGCCCGAGGCAAATTTGAGACGGTTCTAATGCTGGAACTAGAAATATCAATTAGATTACTTTCCGAATGTTTTGGACAGAGATGCACTATTTCTTTTCGCGTGTTAGTGACGGGTGTCGCGTGTGTGATTATGCCTTTATAGTGATGTGACTTTAGATTGAACAAAAAATCTTCACATTTTAAATAAAACGTCTGTAAGCTGTTTTTGCCAGTATCTTCTTAAGAACTCGTATGAGACCAGCAAAACCATGACAAAATTACCAAAATAGCAAAGCAACTTAGCAGAAACGTACAAGCACTTCTTCATAGGAGCTCCTTAATAATTCTGTAACTAGGTATATCATATTTGCGAAGCCCAGTCTCTCCGAGGCGGCCGCAGTTTATTAATTGGCGAGGAGCAGTAAGTTATTGCCTACAAACGAAACTAACTGCTGCACAACTAAACGGCCAAATGCACTCTACGAAGCAACAACTTTGATAGCCTAATTACACGGAAATGTTTTGAAATCTGAATATGTTGTTTAATGAAAACAGTTGGAGGTTATTTGTAAACTTTTGTGAGTGCAATGTGGTGTACAAGAGGAAAGTATAGATCTCTTTTTAGGGTTCCGTACCAAAATGGTAAAAAGGAACCCTTATGGTGTGACCGTGTGTCTGTCTGTCTGTCACAGCTGGATATCTCGAGAACTACTAATGGTATCAACTTGAAATTTGGAATAGTTTAAGATGACGTTTGCCCAACTGTTTTTCAAATAAGAAAGAAATAAAAAAAATATTTTTTACAACAGGGACTGAAAAGGGGTCTTAAAAATTTTAAGTGAAGAGACTAGGGCATGTGTATCATATGAAAGAACGCTGTTTGCACATTTTGAAACATTTTTTTCTTTTTTTTAAGGCCGCTTAGTTTTTGACCTATGATGAAAAATGTAAAAAAAAAATACTGATATATCTGTAATACCTTATCTGAAACAATCTCAGCGTTGAGACAGGACAGTAACTAGAGCTAGTCAAGAAGGTAAGGTAAAATGGGATTGTATATACCGTCGAACGGATTTGTAACAGGAAGTAGCTACAAGTGTATCCACTCATGCGCTTGTACGGAAAACGATGCGGTGCAACCATGGCGTACGATACCTCTACTGATCCCTGAAAGCTTAGCTTTTTTATCTCTGTAGCTTCTTCAATTATTCCGAATTTGAGGAAGACCTCGACAAATATTATGAATTTCTCGGTCACTTTTTATAAGTATGACGTCAGGTTCATGACTTTAAGCTTCATCCCGTATTCGAATTCGTAAAGCTACTTTAGGAAAACTCAAGAAAACTTTACGGAGTATGATGCACAGATGTCTCGGTCACCTTTTATGAGGATGACGTCAGTTTTATGACCACAGTTCCATCTTGCAAATTCAGAAAGATATAAACAGATTGGAATCGTAAGGGATGAACGTTGAACGTCGTTACTGGTGGTGGGGTGCGAGCTTTGACGTGGGGCGAGTTTCATTAACTTTACCAATGAATACAGGCATTTGCCTCCAATTTGATGCATAGGTGCACAACCGTTTGTATTTTTGTATCGTTATTTTATTTATTTCTTTATTTTAATCTTTATTGCTTAAAATAAAAACAGCAAATGGCGGACTTAATGCCCAAGGGCATTCTCTACCAGTCAACCGGTAAGTTGTTATGGAAAAAATCGTGGCGTTAATTAAAGTTACTTAATACACTTCCAGTCTATGTACTGAGCACAAATAATTAAAAAATATCAAATCGATTCTGGTATTAACCTAAAATTATGTAGGTAAAGGGGTGCACGGATTTTTTGAGAGGTTCAAAAACAATATCAACAAAATTAAATCCACTTCATCTATGAGATGAGTATTTTTTTCGAGAGTAAATTCAAAAGCTGAAAATTTTCATAATTTTCAACGGTAGCAAAAGTAAACTATTTCTTCTGTTTATTTTAACATAATGTTTTGTATCCCTGGCTCCGAGGCAGTCTCTAATCGGTACAAGTCAGAACAGTTTGTGTTACAGTCTCATAATTACATTAACTACGCTATGCAAGTGCTACAGCACACAGCAATGACAGATACAGGGGGAGCCTTATTTTTGAATCTTGATAAAAAGTAAGAAACCTATACAACGTGAAATTTTACTCATTTGTAATGTATAATCATGAGTGGAACCACCCCACTGCGGGAACCAAATGATTAAAATTTCAGCGTGTATGTAGGTACGATGTATGAACTATTTTTCGTAGTGCATGTAAGTTACAGACATTATTTGATGATATGGTCTGTGATGTAAGTATACAGTTGACGTCGATAACAAAGGCAATTATTTGTCACTATGAAAATGTGTTTATTACTCAACTCTCGATTGTTTAGTAATAAAAACAAATAAACGTTATTTTAGCGATGGGCCGAAGTTCGTTTTACATTCTTCTTAACCGAAATTCGGCGGTCTAAACCGAACTTCAGCATTCGGCCGAATTTCGGTTCGTCAAGCCGAAATTCGGTACTATTGGTGAAATTACTTTATTAAGTATTTTATCAAATCTTCCTAAGTCTTCAAGTTAAACATATAAGCTAGTATCTAGAGTTCGTGGGTTCCAATTATATGGAGGATGTACAAAGTAATTCACTTTTCCGAAAAGAAAATCATATATCTCTGATATAACTCTGTGCCATTAGGTATTGATGTACAGTCTTAAGTAACTGGGAAAATTAATAAAAAATCTCAAATCCATTAAAATAATTATTTTTATGAATTTCTTAAGGCGCAGTTTGCCGAAGTTCGAGTTCGGCACATTTGTGAACCGAATGTTCGGTCGAAGTTCGTATTCGGTCAAATCCACATTCAGTTAAAACAGTTGTGATTCAACATAGCTAATATTTTCAACTATGATTAAAATGTTCTTACCCAGAATTAAGGATAATTTTATTAGAAACAAAAAAACGACCTGTATCTCCGACAGTCACCCCAACCGTCCGGTCCAGACAAATTGTCGCACCCCATGTTCACATTATTGCCGATATTTAATTGTTTGTGTAATTTATTTCTCTACCTCTAAAACTGGCCATAGTGTTCTGATTGGTATGCTGGTAATAACCATAATATTACAAAAATTCGGCCACAAAGGAAACCTATACGAGCACAAAACAAATTAATTAAAATCCTTTTTAACTATAATTACTTTACATCTACAGAAAAAATATATAAAGAAACAAAAGTTATTTGTTATACAAGTGACCAAAATCAATTTGTGCTGCGAGTTCTATCACGAACTAGCGAAGTAGTCTACTGAGCACAGTGAGTAATTTAAAGGCACGAGCCAGAACAAAATTTTGGTCTCGTGTAAAACATACAACTTTTCACCTCTACCAGCGAGAAAATTTTCACGTGACTTTCTGAGTAAAAAGCTAAATTCAGCATTAGAAACAATGTTCACTCAACTATTTTGGAGTTAGACAACTATCTTTATCGTTGGACGCACTCATTTTTTGTAATTTATCACAAAAATAGTTCGATCAAACCTATGCTCAAAATTTTTATTCATAAAGTAGGTATACCTACATTCCCGTCGTTTTGTTTTAAATTGCTTTGTGTTTTTCTTTTTTTATTAATATCCTATCTTTTTTATTTATTTATGATCATAAAACACTAATTTGTTAATAAATTTCATAAATTTTTCTTATTTTATATTTATTTCATTTCGTCCTTACTCATTATTTCGAATTATCAACCTTCTTTTTTAACCGACTTCAACAAAAGGAGGGGGTTATCAATTCGATTGTATGTTTTTTTTATCGTTTTTCGCGCGTATCTTCGACATTTATGGACCGATTTTGATGATTCTTTTTTTTGTTCGATTGAGTTTTCTTTTTATTTCAAATCGGTTCAGTAGTTTCTACAAGTAATCCTGAAAACACTTTATATTAAATCAACTACCTTGACGATTTTGTTATTTATGAACCGAATTAGATGTTTTTTTTTGTTTGGAAAGGGATACCTTTGTGTAGTCTTTTTAACCGACTTCAAAAAAGGAGGTATTCAGTTTGTATGTATGTATGTTTCTCCGCGATTATCTCACGTTTGGCTGAGCCGATTTTTCTACCTAAATAATATACCTACACTACCTAATACAAAAGGTACTTACACTAAAAATTTTTTTTTAAAACAAAAAAACCGACTTCAAAAAACCTACCTCTAAAAAGCAAGAAATGATATTCGTAATAATAAAAATACGTCTATTGAAGTCGGGTGGGGCTTTTAGAATAAAAAAAAGGAATCTGTACTCCAGCCCCACCCGACTTCAATAGACGTATTTTTATTATAACGAATATTATTTCTTGCTTTTTAGAGGTAGGTTTTTTGAAGTCGGTTTGTTTTGTTTATTTAATTGTGTTGTTCTCATGTAAGTAAATTAATGTAAAATTCTTAATGAGAATAAATGTCTTAAACCTTAAACCTATACATGAAGCATAGTAACATTCACCAATGTTAAAAAGTTGTTAAAAATAAAAACCGGCCAAGTGCGAGTAGGATTCGCGCACGATTGGGCCGCAGGTCCTTTCAACCAAAAACGCAGAAAAAAAAATTAGAAAAGCTTCTGACAATGTTGTGAAAATGGCACAATGCGAACAGTTCTAAAATCTTTCGCAACACAGCCCCCACTAAACCGAGGGCCGTCACTCGCAATTTGGCCGCCATAGCATTCACCGTTTGTGACACTTGCATATTTCAACGTTAGCCACGCTCACTGTGCGCCGGTTTTTAATTATGGGCATTTATTTTCACAGTGAGTAACGATGGTGCTAATTATGTTTGCTAGAATATCGCATTGCTTCAAAATAGGAACGCTTTTACAAGCTTTTATTTAGTTTCACCTGTCCGGTGAAAAGCTTTTGGATATTAGTTTTCAATTCAGTGCCTTAGGATGGGTAGCCTAAGTATGTCATGCTCTCTTTAATCATTTCTGCGGTGGTGTCGTGTGGGGCGGGTCGTTACGTTCCCTCAAATATGGTTGAGCGAAGCGATGGCTGGTCCACGCGTCATGCTCGTGAACGGGTGCTGCCAGTGGGAATGGGTCTGCTTCTGAGTACCTATCTTAACGCATATTGAATTGTAAAAATTGCGTTTTTTATTGTTATTTTTTATGTCTTGTCTCAAGTATTTTTTGGTAAATTTTGCCTACTTAGGTGCACTTTCGAGTAGCAGACATAGCGAATACTGATTTCTCAACTAGTTGAAAGTTATTTACTCTCACAATTACCTATCCGATATGTAGTAGGTATTTAATTTCAACCTACCTACCCATTGTGTACAAACTTTTGTTAATTATTGTGATGGAAAATGACCTCACTTTAAATGTGGAGCTCATTTATCAATGTTGACGACTCTGTATGAAATATACAGGGAGAAAAAAGCAGCCCTTGACGAGTTTCTTGCCGGTTCTTCTCGTTACAAGGTCTCCCGCTCAGGGTTTGCGAACCGATGGCGTAGCTTCTTTGACATTCACAAGTGCTTGTAACAGCCTAGACTGAATAAATGATTTTTTGATTTTGATTTTTGATTTTGGTGTTTATCCATCCGTCTGTTTAATCAAGTCTTTTCATGAAATAAATACAGTCAAAAGTGTTCGTAATAGAAGCAAAGTTACTTGTTGTTTGACATTACAAAAATAAATGAGGTTTTGTTGTTTATCAACATTATAGAAAAGTTTCAAAGATTTAATATACATTTTACTGTTGACTCATTGAAGTATATCTGGACTGCAATAATAATAATTATTGTGAAATGAAGCGAGAAGGATTTATTTAATACTAATGCAAGAAAGTGATTTAAAACCTTATTTACCACCCTGTTGTATAAAAAGACCAAAACCCGAACAGAAGTAGTCTATTGGACCTCCCAAATCCGACCTAAACAATATCATCAATATAAAGATAATATAAAGAGCAGTTAATTCCCTTTATGGGATTACTAATAATCTGAACTGTCCATCAACCCTGATCGATAGTGAGAGTAATATATCCATTTTGCCTATTTCACTACGTAAAGGGCTTTACACACGGAACAAACAAAGATTGGTGGAGTTCATAGGGTTGACACAGTAAACTTATGATGAGTATATCATCATGCTTTAGGTAGGTATTATGCTCATAATAAGCATAAAGTGACCAATGTAATCAATTATTAATAAGGTTTGTAAGAAGTTAAAGAGAGGTTCCCACATACATGTCGGCGGCGGCGTCTTTTGCCGAG
Source organism: Agriphila straminella (assembly GCA_950108535.1). Lineage (NCBI taxonomy): Eukaryota > Metazoa > Arthropoda > Insecta > Lepidoptera > Crambidae > Agriphila > Agriphila straminella. Next base: position 11,571,433 of record OX467312.1, read on the forward strand.
CTGAACTTTTTTCAAGCCAAAGCTAGGCTTGTAGTAGCAATATTGCTGCCAATGAGGTTGCCTTTTTGGAAAGCTAACGATTTTTATTATTATTACGAGTATTAATTTGGAGTGCATCATACACACTTTTCACAGTTGGACATTTTCCTTTGTTTTGTATATAGAAACTATAAAATCCCTTGTGTGCCATCCCTAATCACCCCTTATTCGTGACGGCTTATCTTAATAAGTTTCCGTAGATAAGGTGCCTCCATTATCGACATAACGAATGTTTATGTAGCCGTAATTAAGTTACGTTAATTCCATTATGGAGATACGAACGGGTAAACTTTGACATTTGGTTGCAATGGCGGCGCCGGAAAAAGATTTTTCACATTTTATCGACGTAAACAAACCAAAATAGAATAAATCCGTTAATTTTATTAAATAATACAACTTACTAACAATAATTTAAAGTATTAAAAATATTGGAAGTATAAAAACTGCGAAGGAATACCTATCAAAGCAACAAAAATGCATAGACTTTGATTTTCGTGTTCGTAAACAGAACACTGCGTGCTGAAAATTGCTTTATTCACTAACATGAAAAAAACTGTAATTTTCTTGACAGACAATTATTTTAATTTGGACAAAGTATTCCTTTTTTGTTTCAAATACTTTTAATAAGGTAGCATGTAGGTAGGTATTTTATATACTATAGGTACCTACTTCATTGTGTTTTAGAATAAAATGTAGGTAATCAAGCTATGTAGAGTTGGTTTTTATAGTCAACAATGGTTAATTGATTTTAGCCCCTATAGCGTTGTGTTAAGGGGCACAGTAATTTGCGGCGAGTAGGTACCGAATTGTAATATCTCGGATTGGTGCCCTCCAGCAATTTTAATTCGCGTTCGCGCTTTAAAGCAAATTGTCCTTTCACGCAAATAGGAATGCGAATGGCGATGGCGCTTTGACAAAAGGACAAACGCTACATTTTTCACCGTGTCTCCAAATAAAGGTTTAGCGGAGCGTGTAACTAGAGGTTTATTTAGTGTCTTATTCGTTTTTATGCGGCCCGGGCAACTCCGCAAGAAATGAGATGTTTTATGAAATTGTTTTTCCGGTACATTAGCCAGGCCTAATTATGGCTCGCTTGAACCCAGGGCCAATTTCCCTAGACGTTTCCACGCTGACTGTGACAAAGTGGTACGGTAAGGAAACAATTTCGTGTATACGTCGCTTTATTAGACAACTGGAAGTAATACAATTTAGGGCTGTTGTTAAATACGAAGAATTACTAAGCAGCGACCTTTAATATTAAATGGGCTATAAAGTAAAAGAGGTCTACCGTGCTTGAGTGATATCCTACTAATATCATAATAAGTATAATCAAAATAAGTATAATTATTCTTATGCTAATACTAGCTTTTGCCCGCGACTTCGTCCGCGTGGACATTCGGAAAACCGCTATGGAACCTTTGACCAAGATAAAAAGAATCCATGTTTTACCACAGGCTATAACTATCTGTGTGCTATTCTAAATCCGTTCATCCGGTTTTACGTGATTGAGTAACAAACATCCAAACATTAAACTTCACATTTTTAATATTATAGTTCCCGTTCCCCGTTCCCGTATTATTTTCCTCTTATCCCGTTGATTTTCATAAATTTACAAAATACTTGTTTGATCATTTGTTTATGGAAGTACTCCTACGAAGTTTCAAGTCGTAATCGTAGTATTTTATATTATTTCCATACAAAGTTTGAACCCCATTTGACCCCTTTAGGGGTTGAACAATATCTACTACTTTAAAATAAATGCCTTTTTCGCAATCACCATCCCATAAAACCTCGATAACGACACCAAACTCGCTAAAAAAAGCCCAAAATCGATGATGGGTTTTTTTTATTGGGTTTACCCTAAAGGGTTGAGTTTCGGAAAACCACGAAAAACGTGTTTGCTTATTTGTTTTTAGAAGTACTCCTACGAAGTTTCAAGTTGAAATGTTTTTTTTCCATACAAACTTTATACCCCCATTTCAACCCATTAAGGGGGGAATTTCCAAAAATCCCTTCTTCGTGGGTGTTTGCACTGTATAAAGTACCTATCTATGTACAATATTTCAAGTCTCTGGGTTCAGTGGTTTGGGCTGGGCAATAGTCTGTCAGTCACCCCTTCACTTTATATAAGAGAAGAAGATTATAAATCTGAAAGTTTGTGTTTGGATGTAAGTTCCTCCTCAATCACGCAAAAACGGCTGAACAGATTTGAATGAAATTTGACACATATATAGTTCATGGCCTGGATTAAAACATACAGTACTTTTATCCCGGTCAAAGGTTCCCTAGGGATTTTTCGAATGTCCACACGGACGAAGTCGCGGCGGTATTCGGAAGCTAGTAAGTATTAAATATTTGCTTGATTAATAGTATTCTCAAATGGTACGAAAGAATTAGACAGTAGACATTCTACATAATTGAAATAAGATCCATATGGTTTTGTTAGTAATATTAAGTTATTAAAAAACCGGTCAAGCAAGAGCGAGTCGAACTCGCACACCGAGGGTTTCCGTACCATCATAATAAATACACTGCAAAGCCTGCTGTAGAATAATAAAATTATTATTGCAGTATGAGGTCAGCACCATCTCTTGGCCGACAGTGGAACTATTTTTTTTCTTAGGCCAGCGCCATCTCTTAACCCATAGTAGAACTAAATATTTTTTTCTTAGGTCAGGGCCATCTGTTGACTGGTAGATATTTTTTTTTAAATTGTGCAAACGGCGCTCTTTTATATGACACCCCACGTGCCCTAGTCGCCCAACTTAAAATTTTTAATACCCCTTTTCAGTCCCTGTTGTAAAAAAACTATTTATTTTTTTATTTCTTTCTTATTTGCAAAATAGTTGGACAAAGGTCATCTTTAATTATTCCAAATTTCAAGTTGATACCATTAGTAGTTCTCGAGATATCCAGCTGTGACAGACAGAGGGACAGACAGACAGACGGACAGACAGACGGACTTGGTCACACCATAAGGGTTCCTTTTTACCATTTTGGTACGGAACCCTAATAAGCCATGATGTTCATTTTTTTAAATCTTGAAAAAAATAAGCTAAAATACTTCATCCTAAATTGCATAGTTTAAATCGGGTTAGTTTTTAAATTGACAAAAAAATCGAGCACAATATAATATTCAAAAGACATAGATGTATTTCGGTCACTTATTTTACTTTATAATATTTTTTTATTAGTTAATGTGAGGTGGGTCCTCTTCATAATTCCCAAAGGACAAGTCCCCTTTATTGGTCGAAATTTCATTTTTATTTGAACACGTCCAAGTAAAGTACGTGACATACACACATTAACTAAGTTCAACAAACTTTAAGAACAATTTTTAAATTTTATAGAGAATTGTTAATGTGTTATTTTACAAAACACTTAAGCTGATAATTTTTTTAATAATAAATAATAAATAAATATTTGACAACATCACATACATTGCTCCGATTCCAAAGTAAGTAGCTAAAGCACTTGTGTTATGGAAATCAGAGACAACGGTGGTATCACAAACACCCAGACCTGAGACAATATAGAAAAGTTCATTTTCTACATTGACCCAGCCGGGGATCGAACCCGGGACCTCAGAGATGGCGACACCTTGAAAACCGGCGTGCAAACCACTCGACCACGGAGGTCGTCAAATAATTGCAATAGTTTCAAGAGTACGTAGGTACCTAATCGGTTTTAGAAATAAGAGAATTTCTTTTTACTTATCCATAACCTTAGGTCAAACCTGGCAAATGGTAAAGTAACTCTCTCGAGCTATTGATGTTCTAAACAATGACCTGGAAACGATTTGTTGTTGGAGTAGGTCACATGGCTTAACAGTTAACCCTCGCAAAACCCAAATCATAGTCATCGGTAGCTCTGCGTCTACGAATAAAATTGACTGGTCACAGTTACCAGCTATCTCATTTGATGGTAGTTTCTTAAATCCAATAGGATTTAAGAAACTACCAATAACACCGTCAAAAATTTAGGTGTGTTAATTGATAAAAATTTAACATGGGGACCCCAGGTACGAGAAGTCAGTCGCAAAATGTTTGCTGCAGCTGGATCTCTGAAAAGATTGCGCAACTTTTTACCTGTGGCCACTAAAACTGCACTAGCACACTCTCTTCTCCTACCCATCCAGGATTATGCCGACGTCAGCTATCTGGACCTTACTGAGGAGCAGCTGAATAAGCTTGAGCGTCTTCAAAACTTTTGTATAAGGTTCATATTTGGACTACGCAAATATGACCACGTCTCTTATTTTCGAACCAAGCTCAAGTGGTTGCCAATTCGCCTTCGCCGGAATGCGCACATAGTTTCCCTTCTTTACAATATTTTGTTTCACCCCCTTTCACCGCCTTATCTAAAAGAGCGTTTCAATTTCCTTCGTAACACGCATTCTCGAGTTTTGAGATCGTCGGAGAACATGACGTTAGAGATACCCAAGCACTCCACTAAATTTCTTGACAAGTCCTTCTCAGTTCAAGCTGCCCGACTGTGGAATGCATTGCCGGAGAAAATTAAACGTGCGTAAAAACGTAAAATTAAAGTCTTTGGAAAGTTTCAAACGGCTAGTCAAAGAACACTATCTGTCACTATAAATTTGTTACTTTGTCCTATATTTTATCGTTGGTATTTATTTTATGTATATATTATACTATATATATATAAATATATATATATATATAGGTATATATATATATATCTATGTACAAGGTTTACTTCGAGGACAAAATTTACAGTGTAAGCATGCTTTGAGGACTTTTGTATAGTTTAGGGACATGTCTCAAAGTAATCATGTATTCAACGGATACTATGGGGTCAGCGAAATCTTTTATACACAATCTTACCAATCGTTTACATCGGGTCTCGATTTTTTATACGCTACGATTTATATGCTCTGCATGATAGTGTGCACTGTCCTCAAACTGTTTTATACGAAGAAGTATATATAAATTGTGTATAAAATAAGTAAAAAAAACTTTATGAGTAAAACAATTTTACTTTAATGAAAACTGCACTAAACGGTAAAAAATAACTTTGTTACATTTTCATACTATGTTGTACAATACTGTTAGCTGAAAATTTTTGAGTATAATCTATGTCAACCTAACTTAATAATTATTACGAAAAAAGTATTACAATAGGGATTCATATTATAAATTAATACTTTGTTAATTAATTTTGATTATAAAATCGTAGACAAAAATATAGACAAAAATTATAAGATTTCAAACACAAGTGTTGTGCAATAGTTTACTGAGGAGATCCCTTGGCCACGTTCCGTCTCCATTATAAGACCCTAAATCATACCGGGACTACAAGGTTCTTATCAAAACCAATTGAATGTTACCAAACATGAGCGTTTGACAACAAATTACAAAGGAGAAACCTTGACTACATTACGACTCCATCATCAAACATACCAACTTATCGGTACCATTTTACTATCGAAAGAAATGAAATGAGACCAAACACTACTGATAGGTACCACAATGTTCTCATTGCAACATTTGAAATGACTCCAAACACGAATGTTTTACTATAATTTACTGAGGAGACCCCTTAACCACCTTCCGTCTCCGTCATCAGACCCTCAATCTTACTGATATCACAAATTTCTTATCGATACAATTGAAACGAGATCAAACACGAATGCTCTGCTACAATTATAGAGGAGATCCCTTGACCACCTTCCGTCTCCATCATCAGACCCTCAATATTAATGGTACCACAAAGTTCTCGTCACAACAATGGAAATGAGACCAAACACGAGTGTTTTTCTATAATTCATTGAGCAGATCCCTTCACCACCTTCCGTCTCCATTATCAGACTCAATCTTACTGGTACCACAAAGTTCTCATCGCAAAATTTTAAATGAGTCTAAACACGAGTGTTTTACTATCATCAGACTCAATCTTACTGGTACCACAAAGTTCTCATCGCAAAATTTTAAATGAGTCTAAACACGAGTGTTTTACTATAATACCTACATGGGAGGAGATCCCTTGACCACCTTCCGTCTCCATCAACAGACCCTCAATCTTAATGGTACCACTAAGTTCTCGTCACAACAATTGAAATGAGACCAAACACGAGTGTTTTCCCATAATTAATCGAGAAGATCCCTTCACCAACTTCCGTCTCCATTATCAGACCTTCAATCTTACCGGTAGGTACTACATAAAGTTCTCATCGCAAAATTTTAAATGAGTCTAAACACGAGTGTTTTACTATCATCAGACTCAATCTTACTGGTACCACAAAGTTCTCATCGCAAAATTTTAAATGAGTCTAAACACGAGTGTTTTACTATAATACCTACATGGGAGGAGATCCCTTGACCACCTTCCGTCTCCATCAACAGACCCTCAATCTTAATGGTACCACTAAGTTCTCGTCACAACAATTGAAATGAGACCAAACACGAGTGTTTTCCCATAATTAATCGAGAAGATACCTTCACCAACTTCCGTCTCCATTATCAGACCTTCAATCTTACCGGTAGGTACTACATAAAGTTCTCATCGAAATAATTTAAATGATACCAAACACGAGTACTCTGCTATAATTCATCAAGGAGATCTCTTGACCACCTTCCGTCTCCATCATCAGATCAACTCCATGCTACCATAATATTATATTGTCATCAGAACTATAGGTACCTACGTGTTTGTAAAGTTTCAACTTAATCGGTTCACAGGAAGTGGGTGAAAATTAGATTACAAAAATCCGTTGTTAGTTAGTTAGTTAGTTCGTTCGATAGATAGACAGCTTTAAAGGAATTTGCGCTGAAAGTGCCTACATATAGTCAGTTCCTACGGTTTTCATGATTCAGACTGTGATTCTATAGGTACCTACGCGTTTTTTTTTTAATTATGGTCATTGAGGTTGAGCAAACGGCAAGAAACTCCCTCGTTGGTAGGGTTGCCAACATTTCTTCGACTAAATATAGTATTTTTCAAAACTATTAAAATATATAGTACAGCTTGGCAAAAAAGAGTTTGACGTGGTGACAGATGGAACTAAATATTTTCTTTCATGGCAACACCACTTTGCTGTCAAGTAAAGTCGCGTATACAACGACTACACGTGCTTGATTCTTATAAACATAAATTATTCTTGGGTACTCACAAGCACTGTAACTTGCTATTTACAGGTGTTAGTGTCAATAATGTAAGAAATATTGAAAAAGAAGGTGTTGAAAATAATGGAAAATTTTCCACACCGGGAAAGCACCGAAAAGGTCATCCGAGGAAAGATTTGTACGGTTTTGATGTATGTTCCATAAGACAAACTTTTTCTTACACGAAAATATTAGGTTAAAAGAAAAGTAATTCCTATTCCAAATAAAACTAGAAATATTTAACAAATATTAATTTTCTTAGCAAAGTATCACAATCGTCTAGTCGTAGTATATGGGGTGGCCTGATTTAATGTAGCAGCGCCCTCATTTTTTCCATACTCTTTTTTGCCAAGCTGTACCTAAACTTTGAAAAAATATAGTATTTTAAGGAAAAGGCAAAGAAAGTCAAAGATAATGTATTTGTTATTTATTTATAGGATAAAAACGAAATTTTTTTGCACTTCTTGAATTTTTTAAACTTTTTTTATAAAAGTGTCATAATATGCTTTGTCGCTTTGTCGCAATAAATTTTCTAATTAATGTAAAGGAAAAGCTCTTTTTTTTTAATTCAAGAAATCTATTTTTGCAACGGTGTTTAAAGACTATGCAAAACGCTCGATTTCTATAGCTTATAGTGTTGTTCATACTGCAGATGAGTTTTTATCTGACACGAATCACGAATAATCACGATAAAAAAACACCTATGCAAAACACTACATGCTAGCCAGTATCATAGGCATCGTGCATTTTAGGTACTTCGCTCAAAAGGGATTTAATGATATTGCTTTCAGTTATTCGTCTTATGTTTTCATCATCAACATCATATCAGCCGCACGACACCCACTGCTGGGCATAGGCCTCCCCCAAGGATCTCCACGACGATTGGTCGTGCTTATATTTAGAATTATATCATTGGTAAAACGAAGGTGCTGGTCATTAACGTTGATGCCGAGTCCTTTACAGTCTAAGAGCTTAAAGATGTCCTCTATCTAACGCAGCTATTAACAGTTACGGAGAAATAATATCTCCCGTCTCACACCTCGCTGCAGTTGAATAGGATTTGTGCTCAGGTTCTGTACTCGGATCGACATGGTGGCATTTTCGTATAAGTACCTCAACACCTCGATATACCTGTAGTCTACTTGGCACCTTAGGACAGACTGCAACACCGCCCAGGTTTCTATCCAATCCTAGCCTTTGATTGGAACACGATTATAATGTTAATGTTAGTGTAATGTGGACTATGGTCCACGAACGCCAAGCAAAGTGGCAGATTATACTCCCCGGTTTTCTGTATAGCACTAGGGATGTGGTCAATACTATAGTGCTAAAGCATTTTCGGAACCCGACTTGTTCGGGAGGTTGGAATTAGCGAGACGATTCGTAAGGACTCTTGAAAACAACTTATAGACATGGCTCAGAAGTGAGATGGGTCTGTAGTTCTTTAAGAGGGACTTGTCACCCTTTTCAAAGAACAAAAAGAACTGTTTTACTAGAGATGCGATGCGAGATTGCGCCTGTGTAACATGTTTTCTTATAATTTTCTTAATATTAAGGATTTGATTGCGATATTTGTGCCAATGAAACAATATAAATAGTTCTTGGATCAAATAACGTATTTTCTTTAGTATTCTTAATTACCTGTACTTTAATAACTCATTTTGTTATTTCTAAGGAGTTGGTAAATAGTTTGAGTGTTTCTGACATTATAGCTTTAATCACTTTCCGCAAATAAGACTTAATAATCTTTCTTTGAATCATTCAAACAATAACTAGCAATATTTTAAAAAAATACCGAAAAAATACCGAAATTTCGGTATACCGGTATTTGAAATTTCAATACCGGTATCAATACCGGTATGAAAATCGTTCCGGTATTCCATGCCCTAGGCCACACATTGGTGAATTTGTTTATATTGGTATATTTTTTTGGGCCGATTTCGATGAAACTTTGTTTTTGGAACTATTTTGACAAGAAAATAACAATGCAATGTCAAAATAATAAATAATCCAAGATGGCGGCCAACTTTTTTGTTTGTGGGCCGATTTCGATGAAACTCGGGTTTTGGTACTATTTTGGAAAGAAAACAGCAACGCATTGTGACAAATATAAAAAAAATCCATGATGGCGGCTATCGTTTTTGTTTATGGGCCGATTTCGATAAAACTCTGTTTTTGGAACTATTTTGATAAGAAAATAACAATGCAATGTAAAAAAATAAAAATCCAAGATGGCGGCTATCTTTTTTGTTTATGGGCCGATGCCTAAACACATGGGAAACAGGCGTGAGTATATGTATGTGTATGTATGTATCGATAAAACTCGGTTTTTGGTACTATTTTGACAAGACAACAGCAACGCCATGTTAAAATGTAAAAAATTCAAGATGGCGGCCAACTTTTTTGTATGTGGGCCGATTTCGATGAAACTCGGTTTTGGTACTATTTTGATAAGAAAATAGCAACGCAATGTTAAAAAAATAAAAATTCAAGATGGCGGCCAACTTTTATGTAAGTAAGCCGATTTCAATGAAACTCGGTTTTTGGTACTATTTTGATAAGAAAATAGCAACACAATGTTAAAAAATTAATAAATTCAAGATGGCGGCCAACTTTTTTGTTAGTGGGTCAATTTCGATGAAACTCGGTTTTTGGTAGGTACTATTTTGATAAGAAAATAGCAACGCAATGTTAAAAATGCAAAAAATTCAAGATGGCGGCCAAATTTTTTGTAAGTTTGCCGATTTCGATGAAACTCGGTTTTGGTACCTACTATTTTGATAAAAAAATAGCAACACAATGTTAAAAAAATTAAAAATTCAAGATGGCGGCTATCGTTTTTGTTTATGGGCCGATTTCGATAAAACTCTGTTTTTGGAACTATTTTGATAAGAAAATAACAATGCAATGTAAAAAAATAAAAATCCAAGATGGCGGCTATCTTTTTTGTTTATGGACCGATGCCTAAACACATGGAAAACAGGCGTGAGTATATGTATGTGTATGTATGTATCGATAAAACTCGGTTTTTGGTACTATTTTGACAAGAAAATAACAAAGCAATGTTAAAAAAATGCAAGATGGCGGCTATCTTTTTTGTTTGTGGGCCGATTTAGATTAAACTCTGTTTTTGATACTATTTTGACAAGAAAACAGCAACGCAATGTCAAAATATAAGAAATCCAAGATGGCGGCCATATTTTTTGTTTGTGGGCCGATTTCGATTAAACTCTAAACCCTTACACTTTTAGTCGTTGCGTCACCTGTCTAGACGAACAGCGGCTTTTTCGCCAACACAAAAGAATACTCTCTCGGCTGTGGTAGTAGTTTTGCCTACTATATATTTTTGCAAAAAATATAGTAGGCGAAGCCACAATATAGTAGGATATTATATAGTAGGGTTGGCAACCCTAGTTGAAACCGCCGCCCGCCGAGCCGTGCCCCGCGACGACGACGGACGGCGAGTTTTGGTGTAGCAAGTAGGTATTTATTATAATAATACTATTATTTATTATGTGATAGATAATATTTTATTTAGGTAAGTACTAACAATGCGATTAATTTTACAACAGAAGTGAGTGGTCAACTTCAGAGCGCTAGCATGCGGAATAAAAAGACGTTTTTTTAATCTGTAAAATTTTCTCATTACCATAGGTAGGTACCTACCTACCTACCTACATTCTCTAGTGAAGATGCAGCGGATCACTGTCTATTGCCAATTTAATCGCATTGTATGTATATGTTTGACAAAAAAACGAAATATAATTACAAAACATCCTTTATTTTTTGAATAAAATAATGTTAAAATTCTTTCAATTCAAGTAAAAATGAAATAAAAGAGATATAACTTCATTTTTTATTAAAATAAAAGCACTCACTCAAATCACTTTTTTACTTAAGTGTACGCAGACGTGACGTGTACAAACCTGCTCGACAACAAATTTAAGGAGGTCATCAAAATGTATGAACGCGTCGCTTTTTAGTGGTCTATCGAATTTGGTCGATTAATCGGAATACTGACAGTTGTTTCAGATTTTTATTGATATTTACTTAAATACGAAAAATTTTAAGCTGAAATTTTCAGACCGTGTACTTCAGTAACCGCACAAATTATTCATTGGCCTAGGATCTAAATAATCTCTGATATTTTTATCCTGCTGACCGTCAAAGTCATGACTTGGTCAGTCTCACCTTCATATGGGTATTATTCAAAAACGCGTAAATGTGGGATTTTCAAACTTTTTATGGTAATGAGAAATAACAAGAAGAATAGAACACTGTTTCTGGTTTCTTTATTTATGTAGTAGTTTAGGAGCTAGAATTTTTTTTCTGTTTTCAGAAAATGCCTGATTACTTCAAAATCTGTGAATATTTTTGAAATGTTTTCTACCGCACAAATAGCACAAATAAGGGGCTACTTATATGTGTTTACTGTAAGATCGCACATTTAGTAGTTTCCGAGATCTGGGATTCGGCAAAACGTTACGCCAGCAGGAAATCAAATATCTCCAAAACTGTAAGGCCCACAAATAATATATTTGGCGCACATTTCTTGCTAGTATCAAGCTACCCGCCCATATATCTTTTATTTCTCTCCGATCATTAGTTTAGATTCTTCCTGCTGGAGCACCGTTACCCCAGCAGGATTCGTTTTTCCCGTTTTATTCCAAAAGTATGGGGCCCACAATTTTTTTTATTTGTCGCACATTTACACCGAATTACGCACAAATTATTCATCAAACTCGTTTTTCTCTAGAAGCTACTTTCTTGCTGGCGTAACGGACACTACAAGCTGAAAGGAGGTTGTTAGGGACACCGTACTAAACAACTTTCAATAAAGGACCGACATGATCAGAGCAACTCAGTTTTCCTCATCTCCCATTTCGGCTTGTAACCCCCTTTTTGTTACACCCTGTATAAGTAGGATGCTCTGAATATATAACCCCAAAAGTCGAGGACACATTCTCGAACTATGCTTTGGGGTCGTGAGATGTGTATGTACAAGGCATGATTTGGGGTTATAAATTCAAATCATCCCACTTATACAGGTTGTAACAAAAAGGGAGTCATGTTGTTATTTAGAAATAGATGTCATTTTTGCATTCAATATGTTACAGTCAACGCCATAAATCCGGTTAGTATGTACTATATAGGTAATTAATTACGGATAAACTTGATATTAAAAAGCACAACTCAGATTGATGTTATAATATTATCAAATACCTATAGCCGTATCAGAAACCGATTCGGAAAAGAAAAATGAAGAACCTTTCAACGCTATTGTACTGCCTGCAGACTGTGAGCCGATTCATGATTACACTCATGCCACTACTTTCAGTTTGCAAGCTTTCTCGCCGAAATCCTTGGTTCAGCCATTTATACTCTAGGTATACGTTGGTCATAAAAAAAAACAGCCCTACAATAAAAATAATAAATACCTACCAAATACATAGAAACTGATGGATAAATGGAACAAGAACGAATGCATAATGCGGCATAATGGACGAACAAACATAGGTATATAGTACATAGTACTATGAAACACACATGTTTAGAAGCCCACATAGATAATATACTTACCTATACGAATCTTGTGCAATTCCAACAATATTACATACATACGTGTCGAATCGATAACCTCCTTTTTTATGAATTCGGCAATACCCACATACCTTCCCTGGTGGTGTCCTACATCTTGGTATGGACCACTTTGAAAACCGCAATTCTGACTACATGGAAAATTTCTCCCCAATTAGTCCCAACTAGTCCTACTTTTTCGGAATTAGTCCCAAAAAGGACTGAAAGATATAAGCGATTTAAATGGTCCATGCCAAAGCAAACCTTCATTTTGGCAGGGACAGGCTATATCTAGTGAACCTAAACACCTAGCCAGGATCTGATTATTCAAAAAAAATCTCCCTTTTTTATGGATCCCGCAATGCCTAGAATAAAAACGAAATGAAGCGCCGTTCAAAAAATATAAAGGAATGATTTGGTCCCTGCCAAAATCAACCTACATCTTGGCGAGGACTTTTGAACCAGGTCACCTAGAGAAAATCTGATTATTGGAAACGATTCGTGTAAATTACTCCCAATTAGTCCTAAAGCCACAAAATTAGTCCCCCTTTAGTTTAGGAGAAATTCCATTTTTTTATATAAGTACAGTCATGTACAAAAGCGTACAGTAAAAATTAATTACATAAAACTATTCCGTTCCGTAATGCGCAGTGTTCCGATTGTAAAACATTAAGCACGAACTTTCGTAGATTGAGGAATGGAAACGGCAATCATGGCCTACTTTGCGTTCGTCGAATCCATCATCAGATACGGACTTATAACTTGGGGAAATGGTACCAATATTCAAAAAGTTTTTGTCGCACAGAAGAGGTGCATTCGAGCCATATGCAGTATATCACCAGATGTTTCATGTAGACCCTTTTTTAGGTCACTTAATATCCTACCACTCCCGTGTTTATATATTTTGGAATTAGGAAAATTCGTACATCAAAATAAGCACCTCTATCAACGAGTCGGGGATAAAACAAGTAGGAACCTAAGGAATAGAAATAGACTCGTTTTAAACACGGCACCAAAAACTACTCGGTTTAATAAAAATGGTTATGCGATGGCTATAAAAATTTATAATAAAATACTTGAGGATATTAAACTATTGCCTTTCAATCAATTTAAGATAGCTTTAAAGAAATGGCTGATGGACAGAGGCTTCTATTGTATTGAAGATTTCCTCAAATATAAAGAGTAAGGAAGATCGATGTACTAACTCTGCTAGACATTTTCTCCAGGATAATCAATTATATAAAATAGTATAGGTTAATAACATTAAATTATTATAAACGGTTTTATTACTAATTTGCATGCTATGAAATGATATAGTTAAATAGGCATAAGTTCTACCCAGTTGTAACACCTACAAAGTCATAAAAATTGTACCCTATTTAATGCAAATAAATGAATTGAATTGAATGCACAAACAGTATCTGTGAACATAAGTTTTACAATCGGAACACTGCGCATTGCGGAACGGAATAAAGTTTTAGGCCCATATTACACTATCATGTATATATCATCCGAGATATATGTTTACTATCTTCGTCGGAGATAGCATCCGATAAATAATATATGATAGTGTAATATGCTCATGCCCCCTAGCATGACCATCGAAACGCGATAATATGATATAGAGCTTAATCACGTTTAACTGCCATAAAACAATGGAATTTGACAGTCGAGTGTCGACAAAACGATATATATCGTGTATTGTCGGTCATGCTAGGGGTGCCCCCCTACCCTAGGGGTGCCCTTCCTCCCTCCAGTTAAACGTGATAAATCACTAGGTACCATATCACGTTTCGGTGGTCATGCTAGGCTAAGAGGGAGGGATTGTAAGGGCGTTTTCCTACGAACAAACAATGACACGACACGATTTTCAACAGTGTTGCCAGAACGTACCAAAAAGTACAGTTGTCAGCACTATAGTGCTGATAACACTGTCGTGCAGCTTGTGAATCGTGTCGTGTCGTTGTTCGTGGAAAAACGCGCTAAAGCCGCGTTGTTTTCAATTCAATGTTTCCGAAATATCTATCTGTGTCATCCATTTGAAGCAAAATGGACAAGACAGGTACCTAAATGTTGCGAAACATGTTGTCTAAATGGCTCTTAACCAAGCCATACCACACCCAAAAAAATAGTTCGTTTTGTCATACATTACATGCTGTGTTGCCGTTCTAGCGACATAGTAGCTGGATTAGCGGTTTTATTTAATATTTTTGTAATTTAGTCGCTAAAAAAGTATAACTTACCTAATATATTTTAATGTTTTTAAGCAAAATTGTGAAAAATGAAATCCAATTACATATTTTCGTAGGTACCTACACCTTTGTTAATTATGTAGGTACTATTTGCCTATAATTATTAATAAATGAGTGCTTGATTTCATAAATTCGCTTTTATTTACACATTTTTTATCAAAACAATTTTAATATTCTAGTAACTTTTATCTATATTTTTAGTACCTACCTATTTTTTTCCAAATTTTTACACAAGTCAAAAGTTACTAGAAAAAAATGACAGGCATGAAAGGCAGTGTTGCCATTTTGTTTATTCAAATTTAGCATTTTTTCACCCCTTTTTTTATATTTTTAAAATTGCATTGCTGTATTCTTGTCAAAATAGTAGCAAAAACCGAGTTTCATCGAAATCGGCCTACAAACAAAAAAGTTGGCCGCCATCTTGGATTTTTTATATTTTTTAACATTGCATTGCTGTATTCTTGTCAAAATAGTAGCAAAAACCGAGTTTCATCGAAATCGGTCTACAAACAAAAAAGTTGGCCGCCATCTTGGATTTTTTATATTTTTAACATTGCATTGCTGTATTCTTGTCAAAATAGTAGCAAAAACCGAGTTTCATCGAAATCGGCCTACAAACAAAAAAGTTGGCCGCCATCTTGTATTTTTTAATTTTTTTGAGTTGTTATTTTCTTGTCAAACTAGAAAAAAAACACCTGTTCCATACATAAGTACAATGCGTAGGTAGGTACTCCTCGAAATGTATGAAACAGCTGATATTTATTTTCGATTTCAAGGTTGGTCCTATAATGAAAGTTGTACAGTTTGATGGTGTGGTGTGATCAGCCCCAAGAGAGGTTTTAAATTAATTACAAATAACCCTGTATAGGTACAAAGTTTCAAGTGAACCCATTGAAGGAAGAAAATCACTCTCTACTCCAAATATGAATAGTTTCGAAAGAAAAGCAATATAACTTTAAAATTCAATTTTATACATGACCATTTTCATACTTCTTTTGAAATTATTTTGTACGCGACTGTACATGTTTTTGATATAGTCCAGGAGCCCGGGATCAAAATAACTTTAAGAAATCATTTTTATTTTACGACTTAAAAATTAAGGTTTTGAGTTTCGAAAATGCATAAAAGTTACGAATTACTTTACGTTATACTTTTGTTTTACATTATACGTTAATAACACTTCATTATTTTAACACAAACACGCAAAAATAAAACAAGTTACAAACATCGTCACTAAATAGGAAGTCGGCTCCTGTACTATAAAAACCAAACTTTAATTCCGATTATCTCCTAAACTAAAGGGGGACTAATTTTGTGGCTTTAGGACTAATTGGGAGTAATTTACACGAATCGTTTCCAATAATCAGATTTTCTCTAGGTGACCTGGTTCAAAAGTCCTCGCCAAGATGTAGGTTGATTTTGGCAGGGACCAAATCATTCCATTATATTTTTTGAACGGCGCTTCATTTCGTTTTTATTCTAGGCATTGCGGGATCCATAAAAAAGGGAGATTTTTTTTGAATAATCAGATCCTGGCTAGGTGTTTAGGTTCACTAGATATAGCCTGTCCCTGCCAAAATGAAGGTTTGCTTTGGCATGGACCATTTAAATCGCTTATATCTTTCAGTCCTTTTTGGGACTAATTCCGAAAAAGTAGGACTAGTTGGGACTAATTGGGGAGAAATTTTCCATGTAGTCAGAATTGCGGTTTTCAAAGTGGTCCATGCCAAGATGTAGGACACTCCCTGGTGGGATAGCCAAGATATCCTGGAAAAACCTGGAATTTACCTGGCAAAATAGGTTATGTATAACCTTGACATTGATTATAATTACTGAGCGGAACTTTTTGAAATAGGTATGTTGGGACACCTTCCAGGACGACGCTCAAAAAAGTTCCACAACCTCCCTAATGGGATAGCCAAGATCCGCTCATCATATTCTTTGGGAGTGTGAGCTCTGGTTCGCCGAGTTTTTTTTAATTTTTTTTTAATGTTAGGTTCCATTTGTTATATTTTTATTTTTCGTGCTTTTGCGGTAGGGTCTTAAACTCTGCCATAAATAATGGAATTGGCTCTCTAATAGCCATGTTTTTATTGCTGTCTCCCGTTTGCAATGGAGGGAAGTCGGATATTTCTTTTTCCTACTCCTCCTATCTTCTTTGATTAATTCATTGCGGGTTCCAAGACAGATTAGAGTAATCCCCCGGGCTCGCTGGACTTCATTGTCTAGTGTTTTGAATGGTCGCCGCTGTTGATCCTGGCTTACAGGAGTTACAGCGGTGGGAATGTGTGGTGGGCCAATGACATTGATAATTACTACGCGGGACCTTTTAGAATATATACGTACACCTTCTAGTATGACGCTCAAAAAAATCCCACGACCTCCTTAGTGGGATAGCCAAGATATCCTAGAAAATCCGGGAATTTATGTGGAAAATTAGGTAAATAAACTATTCCATTCTATGAACCGGACATTGATAATTACCTTATGGAATATGTTGGGACACCTTCCAGCATGACGCTCAAAAAAGTACCACGACCTCCCTAGTGGGATAGCTAAGAATTCCAGGGTCTGAAAACACCTAGAATTTTTGATTGTCATACTGGAAGGTGTCCCAACATATTCCAAAAGCGCTTAAATACGCTTAGTAATTATCAATGTCCGGGCCAAACCCTAAATTGCCTGGGTTATTATTATTATAGTAGCGTGACGTGATATTCAAAATTTTTACAGTTGGTTATTTTTATTTTGTGGCTAACCTAGACCTAGACCATTGTTGTATAATTTAAGAGTACGCGACATAGGAAAAGTAGGTATCTAAATTACTATTTATATTGGGCGATACTTACAAGATCTATTATTGTTGAAAATATTGTCAAAAATACTGTTATCTAATCGCCAAAACTAAAGTATTAATTTTATAACCTTTCCAAAGAAAATTAGGTACCTACCATGAACAGTAAATTACTTATAGAAAAAACCCCGGTGCGTGAGACCGGGGACACCAACGATGTAAGTCAAATACACGTCACCAGTCAGTGGCGGGTGAATTTAAAAAAATCATAATTATACATATAGTAAAGGTTGAGATTGATTGTCATTCGTAAATTGAGAGATAATAATTAATAATATTGTTTACTTTGTGACTTTTTAGTTGGCATTGTTGTTTGTTATCGTAGATGGGTTTCATGAATTTTAGAGTTTTTACCAAAAATGATTCGCAATGTGAATATTTGTAAATCAGTACTTAAAGCCGTATTTCGTCACATATCTGTTTTACTTAATGTATAGTTTGAGGTCTTGTCTCCGTATTAAACGCTACGTTCATGTAAATACACGTGTGTGTGTGTATAAATTTACCCATCGTTTCATTTAAGGACATGTACCTCAAAACACACGTTGGGTCTCTGAAGTTTCGAAACATACTTTGTATACTAAAACTATAATAACTTTGGTAAATGGTTCATATAAATGAAAATATCTGCATCCCCAAATACCGGGGGTGGCAGGCTTTGAATTTACCACCCCAAATTGTCAAGTCCCAAATCATGCCTTGTACATAGATATATATATGTATGTACTTATATATATATATATACTTATATGTATTGTATAATATACCTATAATATGTATGTATTTTATAATATATATGTATGATGTATATTTGTTTTTCATTTTTAGTACTTAAGAACACCATAAACTACCCATTTCTACCTATTTTCTTTGTCCAGCTCAACTCATGGTTGCCTGGAAGAAATCGCTTTTTAGCGATAAGGCCGCCAATTGTTCTTCTTTTGTTTGTTATTGTAATATGTCCAATTCAATCCTATAACTAACGTTTGACTACTTATCTAGTGTTGGTAAATATTTTTACCGACTTCAAAAGGAGGGGGGTACTCAATTCGACCCGTTTTTTTTTTGTTTTTTGTATGTACACCAATTACGAAGACGGCTGAACCGATTGAAATGATTCAAACGTTATTACTTTAGGCAAACTCCTAAGTTGGTCCCATTTTTTTAAATTTTTTAATCGGTTCAGGGGGCTTACCATCACCTTTTAGAAAACCATCATGTTTTATGAACGTTTTGTTATAAGCTTACAATAAGATTTTTCAAATTCGTACCACGACCTGCACAAAGTAATAATACTTTATTCCTGCCAAAGAACGAATGATATTGCGAAATTGTCTATTCCCTGCTAGCCATCACTACGGCTTATTTGCTATATACACTTGACACTGGCAAAAATTACTTCCAAGAGGAAAGTAGATTGCCAAAACACAATAATAAGAAGAGAACAACGGCCAAGAATCCCAAGAATGCGACAATTAAAAAAAACTGTGTAAGCGCGCTTGTGTTTGAACTTTGTAAATTATTAAAATTTTATATTTTAAACTTGAATGTCGGACTTAAAGTAAGTAAATACAGATTTCCTTTTATTACCTTTAAACGCGCAGTGTTAGTATTATTTCATGTCTTTCAGTAAAAAAAGTAGTCCCGTGTCCGTACGACAATAAGAACTTCTGTGGGAGTTTCTAAATTCCAATAGGATATTGCTTCGGCCTATAATAGGTCGTTGCAGGCTAAAGAATACTCGCACAGAAAATAGAACGAAATTACAGCAACCCTTAATGCCATAGGTGATGGGGTTCACAAGGATTTGTTATCAAATATAAATGAAACATGAATGAATGAATGAATGAATGAATGATATATTTATTTGCATTAATTTTGAGTACAAGATTTGGTGTTCTTAAGTAATAGAGTCCGTCAAAATCTACTTATGTCCATGTCCATCAGCCATTTTTGATATCCCCACTGCTGGGGCACAGGCCTTTCTTATAGGTGGTAAGGAGGACGGGCCATAACCCACCACGCGGGCCCAATGCGGATTGGTGGGTGCTAACGACTGCAAATGCAGCCGGGACCAATGGCTTAACGTGCATTCCGATGCACGGAGGAGCTCGAGATAATACATTATCACCCATGTCACCCATCCTTTGACCGACCCTTGCGAACGTTGCTTTACTTCCGCAATCGCTGGGCCAGGCGCTAAACCACCGCCACCGAGCTCCGATAAATGAAACATACCAACTAATATTACATTCACAATGAAGAACAATATGTATAAAAGTTTCACTTACTGTTTATGACGCAATCTCCAATTTCTAAATAAAATAATTTAATAGTAGATTGTTATACAAGACGCTAAAATGACCCATTGCATACGAGGTAGTTTTATTCCCGAGCTTTAGCGAGGGAATAAATAGAAACCGAGTTACAATGGGTTTTAGCGTCGTGTGTTACACTATACTTTTCACTACGATTGCGAGAAAATAAAATACAATATTAGGTAAATAGTTTATACCTACTTCCGTAAACAAATCCACTCGTTTTTTAACCGACTTCATCAAAAGGAGGAGGTTCTCAATTCGATTGTATGGTTTTTTTTTTTTTTAATCGTTGTTCGCTCGTATCTTCGACATTTATAGACCGATTTAGATAATTCTTTTTTTGTTCGATTGAGTTTTCTTGCGAGATGGTCCCATTAATTTTTTTTTCAAATCGGTTTAGTAGTTTACAAGTAATCCTGAAAATACTATGATATTAAATCAACTAACTTGACAATTTTGTTATTTATGAACCGAATTAGATGTTTTTTTTTGTTGGGGAAGGGATACCTTTGTGTAGTCTTTTTAACCGACTTCAAAAAAAGGAGGTATTCAGTTTGTATGTATGTATGTTTCTCCGCGATTATCTCACGTTTGGCTGAGCCGATTTTTCTACCTAAATAATATACCTACACTACCTAATACAGAAGGCACTTACACTAAAAATAAAAAAATAAAAAATTGTTTAAAAAAACAAAAAACCGACTTCAAAAAACCTGCCTCTAATAAAAGCAAGAAATAATATATAAATTATTAGATACGCATTATCATTGTTATAATAAAACACGTCAATTGAAGTCGGGTGGGGCTTTTAGAATAAAAAAAAGGAAGATGTACTCCAGCCCCACCCGACTTTAATAGACGTGTTTTATTACAACAATGATAATGCGTATCTAATGATTTGTATATTCTTTCTTGCTTTTTTTAGAGGCAGGTTTTTTGAAGTCGGTTTTTTGTTTTCTATCCTCCACTTCATAAACTTTTTGTACAATATTTAAATAAATGATTTGTGCTGGACGGCAAAAGATTAAAATTATTTCTTTCCTATTACAGTCACACAATTTTGCAATTATAGAAAAAATCTAAAAATTTCGCGCCATGGTACTTTTTTTTAATTTCTGCTGTAGCAGCTAAGCAACACAAACACGCATTCTACGATTCACTCTGTGGACTGAGTATAAATAAGTCTATGATTTCACCGAAGAGATGCTTTTAGTTCCATTTTCAAAAATAAGAATGAGAAACTGGGGGCCTATTACGAAAATAACGTACGCAACTGCGTAACGCCGTCACTTGGTCACGATAGTCGTCCGCAGTTCGTCGGACAAATATTTTCAATGTAGGTATCGTAGTCCATAATCCATTGAACGAATAATGACGGATCCACTAGAGAGAAACTGTCAAATTTACGCAACTTTGCAATATCGCATACGCAAGTGCTTTGTAATAGGAATCAATCAGAACGAAGCACGGACGCGGCTGCGTGTATCGCATTAAACTTTTCGTAATAGACCCCCGAGCGAGTTTTTACCCGACTGCAAAGAAAGGGTTATGTGTTTCGCGCGTATCTTGTAAGTATGTATGTATGTTTGTATGTAATATTCTTTATTACCTCATATCTCTCAAACGGCTGAACGGATTTCTATGATTAAGATATCGTTAGATTGGTCTTTTCAGCCCAAGTGTTCTTAAGAAGGTGGCGTTATAAAAAAACCAACATGGCGGCTGTACGGTGCTATTATACATAGTGAAAAAAATTTTTTTTTTTGAATACTGCAATATGGGTGTCAAATTAAAGGGCTTATTATAAGGATTTCAAAAAGGTATATCATGACCGTAATATATAATAACTAAAAAGAGATAAATAAAAAAATAAATTTAAAACATTAAAAAACTCGCCTGCATAAAAAGACAAGTCGACTGAAAAGATGGAAACAAGATTAAATAAATATTAAAGGCAACATGTCATAATAACATGCAGTCGGAAGCATATAATTCAATCATTCATAATGTCACTTTATTTATGCATGCCTCCGACTGCATGTTATTATGACATGTTGCCTTTAATATTTATTTAATCTTGTTTCCATCTTTTCAGTCGACTTGTCTTTTTATGCATGCGGGTTTTTTAATGTTTTAAATTTATTTTTTTATTCGTGATTATGAATAAAGACTTTTTCGTTTTGTTAGGCTCAGTAATTGGTAATAGACAAACATTAAAAAAGAAAAAACTTTATCCCCTAGGGGTTACTATGCTATTTTATCTCGGCTCTTGTACGTTACAATGACGCACTTTTTGAGCAAGAGGAGTGAAAAATAGTTTTGTTTCCGTCGAGAAAAAGCAACTTTTTTAAGACTGCAAAATTTCTCAAAATTTGACACAAAAACAATAATGCTAGCTGTCAGAAGACACGTCGTGGTACGGTTTAAGTGATCGATTGAACGATGACGTCACAAAACTTCCAACGGAAACATTATTACAATAATCATACTTTATGAAGGCCGTAGTACGAAATAGCACGGTAAGAATGAAATAATACTGCGCTAAGACATGGCAGTAGGCACCCAGTACTTTTCAAGTAATCTTGAAAAAAGCACTAAAATAGTATGATTTTGTGAGAACTACCTCGATGGTCAGTCGTATAACTTCTTTGTTTATGAACTGAATAAGATAATAATTTTTTGTTGGAAAAGGGATAGGTATCTTAAGTAAAAGGAGGTTCTCAGTTTGACCCGCATGTATGTATGTTTCTCCACGATTAACTCACGTTTTTTCTACCTAAATAATATACCTACACAACCTAATACAAAAGGTACCTACACAAAAAAATAAAAAAAAAATAAAAAAATGTTTTAAAAAAAACCAACTTCAAAAAACCCTACCTCTAAATAGCAAGAAATAATATTCGTAGCAATAAAAACACGTCTATTGAAGTCGGGTGTGGCTTTTAGAATAAAAAAAACCGGCAAAGTGCGTGTCGGGCCACGCGCCAGGGTTCCGTAGTTACCTTAAATACCATACCATATTTAATACCACAATTATTTTTCGTCTGTAAAAATAACTTTGTTTTTCACATTGTTGGTATGAATGACAAAGTTATATTTGCGGTTTTGGAAAATATGATATATCTCGAAAACTAATTACTATATCTCATTCATACAGTGAAAGTTTCAGTGAGAGTTTTTATTAAGATCTATAGCATATATTTTTTTTAGATTTTTCACTCACCTATTTCCAAAGTTAGAGGAGGACACACACATTTTACCACATTGGCAGTGTTTATCTTTCAAACGGTTGACTTTGAGAAAAAATTGAGACCTATCTATGCGGGGTATCCGCACGTATTGGTATGAAGAATTTTTTTTTCATTTTTGTGTTAAAATCGTTAAGCGGTTAACAGAATACATCTACCTACTAAGTTTCAACTGTGTAATCCTAATACTTTCGGAATAAAATGGCTGTGACATACGGACGGACAGACAGACATGACGAATCTATAAGGGTCCGGTTTTTCCCATTTTGGCTATGGAACCCTAAAAAGGAATTTGTACTCCAGCCCCACCCGACTTCAATATACGTGTTTTTATTGTTACGAATATTATTTCTTGCTTTTTAGAGGTAGGTTTTTTGAAATCGGTTTTTTGTTTATTTAAACAATTTTTTGGTGAATAGATTGCTTTCTTTTTCAATTTACTGTTCGTAATAGAAAAAAATGTTCCGGAAGCTACATTATTGTGGTTTAAAATGCTGTTTAAAAAGTTCTAAGTACTTACTTAGTGTTTTCTTTAGAAGACAGTCAAAACAATGTGTTAAAATACAAGAAGTACTGCATTCGCCGAATTTTAATCATCCAGTTAACGTCTGTTACGAATAAATTAATACCAAGTTGCTATAAAACAAATAGGCCACCGGTCCCACTTAAGCAATTTCTCAGTAATGATAGGGCTAATAAATGGCCGCATTACCAACACTCCAGCGATGAAAGCCTGGAGTCACGTATGTCCTACGGGTGGGGAAATGAAATAATTTGTCTTAGGGGGTGCATTTCATATTTGGAGGGTTGAACGAACTTTGCGTTTATATTCACCACGTGTGCTGTGTACAAATATTTTGGTAGCCATCTTGTTTTGATGTTTCGGTGTATGTGTCTTCTTACTTGGTTATGGTAGTGAGTTGTCTTAAATGCTAAGTCTCGGAAGGCATCATTTTGGGAGTAATAATTCTATTTTTCTTTAAGCGTTCAAAAATATGTCCTTAAAAAATGGAGAAATAGAGGCGGATGTGGCGCACTGAGTCAATGTAGCATCATGGCTGAAATAGCGTTCACTATACAGGGTGTCCCAAAACATTGCCACATGAAGGGAAAGTACCTTAAATATTGAAGAAAGGAAATTTTACTGATAGAAGACTTAAGACTAAGATTTTTTTTAAAATCGCATATTATTCGATACAACTTGATCAATCCGTAATAATTTAAATGGTCGTCCTTTTGTTTAAGATACTGTGTCACTTAAGAAAAAATAATCCTTATGAGTAACCCTTTCGATTGGTATCGTAAAAATAAGGCCGGCAGACAACCCAAGACAGAATGTCTTGGCGCCACAAAATTAGAAGAGCTGACTCTACATAAAGTGGGAAAGAGCAAGGAAGAAGAAGAGTCCAATTATATGTCTTACATCTATTATTCTTTAACTTACATTCTCTTACTTGCAACCTCGCATGCACAAAAACGAATATTCCATAAATTAGTTGCAAACACTTTCGACGCCATAAAGCACAAAGATAATTTCCATCTTAATCGAAATTTTCCGAGTTATAAAAAGAATGAGGCCATTTTCCACTTATACGATACGAATAAATGAAACGCGAAGTAATGTATGGTTCAATCTCTGCGAACCGTAAAGTAAGACACACGTGAAAATTGCCACTTTTTCATAATAAGCCGGCCTACAAATGACGCTGTTGCGTACGAGAAGAAAATGATTTTATGTTAAATCCTATATAATAGTATATACGTAGCGTGTAGTATGAGAAAATATTCATTATCTTTACCACAAAATATAACGATTGTGTGTGCATTTACCATATTTTGAAAATATGATACATAATCGACTTTTAAAACTATTTACTTAGTTAAACTTAGTACTTTGTTGTCAATATTTTATGTCGAAAATATTATTAAAGTGTGTCTATATTTTAAAAGGGATTTGTAACACATGCAATGGAATACGACTGCGACATTTCTATGTTAATTAAACAACTTATCCACCTAAACATCCTAACAGAAATCTGAATAAAATATTAGAGTAGAATATTAGATATTTATCACTTAACATTTTTAGATGTTATAAATGAATAGTACCTGGAACAATACAAAAGCCAGATAAGCGTAATTACACAAAAATAAAACAGAACACAAAATCCATTCCCACAGAACTAAAACTGATGAATGTGCTTTCAAACTAACAATTTCGAGGCAAATGCATGCAAAATGTACAATAATTCCTACCATCAGAAGGCAGAGTATAAGAGCAAAGCAATTATCTGCATGGATGGTACAATATTTAATATTTTCCTCGCCATTTGCTAGTCCGTTCATCCGACTCAAACGCGTCCATAAATTTTCATATCGACCATTCTGTCAGTACCGAACCCCTTACTGAGTAATATTGCATTACTATTCTGATTCAACGTTATTACCCGACTGCAAGAGAGCCTTTAATCTAAACACTACCATCAATATTTTTTAAGTTTGCCTTTATATATTATCTTGTTTCCATCTTTTCAGTTGACTTGTTTTTTGATGCATGTGGGTTTTTTAGTTTTTCTATTTTATTTTTCTGTTGACTTGTCTTTTTTTAGGCAGGCGGGTTTTTAATTTTTTTAAATTTAGTTGTTTTTTTTATTAGTTGAAAACGCTACATTGAAAACAAAACCGCACAAATAGACACAATTTGTATTATTTGTCGTGAATGAATTATTGAGAAAATTGTTTGAATCGTATTATTGTGATATAAAATAATTTATTATAAGTATCAATTCAAAGAACATTCAAATTGAAGATTGAGTGACTATATTATTCTGTTGATATCTTTAAATTTTATATTATACACCAATATTTAATCTCGTTGAGTGTTATTTTGATTCAGTTATTGCGTCAAGTAAATCAATGGTCAAAACGCATATTCAAAGTCAAAGTCAAAATATTATTATTCAAACTACCAACCGTTCCAGACTTTTTTAACTGATAAGAAAAACGGGCGCAAAAAACTTTATCAGAAATATTTGTTAGAAACAATTACCTATAGGTAATAAAAATGTATGTCAGGCAATTCATTGTGAGGTATACAATATTATAACTATAACGAAATAAACAGAATATTATTTTGGTCTCAGTTCTTTTATGGTTTATGGATCTACGTCATGAAGATGACAAAACGCTGATGATGATGTTACATCGAGAGAAAGAGTTGCTCCTTAAAAGTTTACTTCAAATAAAACTAAACAAACTTACATCTGTGCTCCTAATTACGTTTAAAAAACAAAAAAAACACACAAAAAAACAAACACAGATAACAATAAAAATGTTTCAAATCCTCCGCACACTGCCAAAGGGTAAATATGAAATGATTGAGCCAAATCCCACCAAGATTGAATCGGAAAACTTTTCTGCCAGTGGCTCAAACAACTTATAATTCAGCTTACCTCTCGGCTATTGAATTCGCCCGTTATTTATTATTGCCGATAAAATAATATTAATCTCTAGGGGTTTTCGTCAGATTTTTTGTTCTCTTATTCGCAATTTGGTAAATAGCCATAAAAATGTTTCCGAGTGGTCTTAGGCAGCCATTACACGCTCATGCAAGCGTCAGTCAAATTCCATCAGTCATGAATTACGTTTGACTGATTGACTGATGAAAAGAAGAAATCAACTTCATGCAACCATCAGTCACTCCATTACACGGTAACTTTATAATGTGCCCACTTCTGGGACACATGTTTTACTTATGTATGGGTGGGTAAAGAGGATGGGAGACCCATCCTACCACGCAGGTGTATAAAACACCTACTTTCAAAACACTGAAAATCCTAAATGTCGATATCTGATAGACCGAAACTTGAAAGATCGATTATTAAATGACCGATAGTTCGAAATCCCGTAAGTTAAAATTCCGATAGTTCGAAATCCCGAAAGTCTGTTTAGGCGACGAGCGAGCGTATTGAGCGAGGAGGAGAATAGGTTCAATTGCGACCAACAACACACGAGCCGAGCGAGCGAAGCGAGCGTACCGCGGTAGCCGCCGGCGAAGTGCCAGAATCGACCTGCTGGTATGTAACCCTCAATTAACCTACGGTATTTTAAGCTTCGGGATTTAGTCTTTTAGGTAAATGTCCTTTCGTGATTTAAACGTACGGCCAAACAACCATTCAACCTGCGCCTGTAACTGTCCGGTAACGGTCCTTTTAATTTTCGGTGTTTGGTCCATAGTTCTTGTAAAATTCGGTCTTTTCAACTTCGGCATTGTAACATCATATAACAACAATATAACGTGAATACTGTGCGTATTTTACCGATGGATTGATAAAGCTTTTATTTTTATTTAATTAAATTACAATTATTGTAATTAAATAAAAATTTGGCGTACCTATACCAATCAAATCCGTTTAGTTTACAAACATGAATTTTAACTAGTGAGCCTATAAAAACCGTAATCAATCCGTCGGTAAAATGTGTTTTTAACCGACTTCCAAAAAAGGAGGAGGTTCTATGTTCGTCTGTATATTTGTTTTTTTTGTGTATGTCCACCGATTACTCGAAGACGGCTGGACCGATTGAAATAATTCAAACGTTATTACATTAGGTATATACTCCCAAGTTGGTCTCATTTTTTAAAATTAAGAAATCGGTTCAGTACTTTTCAAGTAATTTTGAAAAAAGCACGAAAATAGTATGATTTTGTGTGAATTACCTCGATGATTGGTCGTATTACTTCTTTGTTTATGAACTGAATAAGATAATTGTTTTTTTGTTGGAAGAGGGATATCTTAAGTGTAGTTTTTAAACCGACTTAAAAAAGGAGTTTCTCAGTTTGAGCCGTATTTAAGTATGTTTCTCCGCGATTATCTTACGTTTAGCTGAGCCGATTTTTCTACATATATAATATACCTTACCTACAAGGTACCTACACTAAAAATAAAAAAATAAATTAAAAAAAAAAAAAAACAAAAACCGACTTCAAAAAACCTACTTCTAAAAAGCAAGAAATAATATTCGTAATAATAAAAATACGTCTATTGAAGTCGGGTTGGGCTTTTAGAATAAAAAAAAAGAAATTTGTACTCCAGCCCCACCCGACTTCAATAGACGTATTTTTATTATTACGAATATTATTTCTTGCTTTTTAGAGGTAGGTTTTTTGAAGTCGGTTTTTGTTTTTTTTTAAACAATTTTTCACGATATATTTCGCATTGTACAAAAATGTGGCCAATCCACATTAATATCGTCGATTCTTATAACATATAAGTTGTAATCAGCTGTGGTAGTTTCTATACGTAAGAGGGATAATATTTCAGATATCTTAGCTTGGGGTAGCGGCAATAAATACCGAAAGAGATAGTGAGGGGCGATATTAGTGATGTACACGAGCTGTTTATCCTACTTGCTAGTTATATTTCTGATGTGTTAATTCCTGTTGTTTATTTTGCCTTTATTAGGGTTCCCATCCGAAGCTTTGTGACGCATAATAGTCATAGATTGAAAATGTATTCATCAGACTAAAACAGACTTCTTAGATGTCTATTTACTATCTATCATTATGGTTTCCACTTTTGGTTAATAAATGTTAGTCAAGCGCAAAGACTCTAAAAGCAGTAAACCACTTCGCGAACCACAGATTACCTAAAACGACGTAGTGATTATTTCCGAGCTTGACTAGTAGCTTGACAGGGAGGAAAATAACTTTTTTACCATCGCCACTCAAAAAAGTGCGTCTTATTCATTGATAACAGTGAATAAAACGCGTTTTTATTCACCGAGTGAATAAAAATATTTTGAATTTGGAACAAGCGCGCATCGTATGAATTAGGTACAAAAAAAATAAAAGGGGCTGAAAGTATGAAGTTATTCCATAGATAAAGATATAGTTCTCCAATTAAATGACAAAAATAATCCCGCCAATTTTATTTAGGTTCTTTTTGGTGTCTTATATTTGGGTTCTTTTTTATATATTTGAGGGAGATTAGTTGTTCAGTCTTGCATCAGTCCATTACATCAGTCTGGTACGATCTTCAGTCTGTAAAAATTCAAATTCTATACAAACTGATGAAGTGGACTGATGCCAGACTGATCATGTAGTTTCCCTCTTAGTTAGCTCGGTGGCGCAGTGGTTTAGCGCCTGGCCCAGCGATTGCGAAAGTTAAACAACGTTCGCAAGGGTCGGTCATGGGATGGGTGACCAAAAATGTATTATCTCGAGCTTCTCCGTGCTTCAGAAGGCACGTTAAGCCGTTGGTCCCGGCTGCATTTGCAGTCGTTAACACCCACCAATCCGCATTGGGCCCGCGTGGTGGGTTATGGCCCATCCTCCTTACCACCCATAAGGAAGGCCTGTGCCCCACAGTGGGGACATCAAAAATGGCTGATGGACAACTATAAATGCTATAGGTACCTACTGCTATTTTTTTTTCTTGCAGTCAATGGTAAAAAGTAGAGTACACAACTCGTGAAAAAAAAATTTCATCTCGGTCCATTCCCTCTTTTTTCACTTGTTGTATAATCTACTATCATTACCCGACTGCAAAGAAAGGGTTATGTGTTTCGCGCGTATCTTGTAAGTAAGTTTGTATGTTTGTATGTATGTTTGTATGTAATATTCTTTATTACCTCATATCTTTCAAACGGCTGAACGGATTTCTATGATTAAGATATCGTTAGATTTGTTTTGTCAGCCCAAGTGTTCTTAAGAAGGTGGCGTTATAAAAAAACCAACATGGCGGCTGTACGGTGCTATTATACGTAGTGAAAAAAAAATTTCTGCAATGTGGGTGTTATATTAAAGGGCATAATATAAGGATTTTAAAAAGGTTTATCATGTCCGTAATATATAATAACTAAAAAGAGATAAATAAAAAGATAAATAAAAAAAAATAAAAAAACCCGCCTGCATAAAAAGACAAGTCAACTGAAAAGATGGAAACAAGATTAAATAAATATTAAAGGCAACATGTCATAATAACATGCAGTCGGAGGCATGGATAAAGAAAGTGACATTATGAATGATTTAAATTAAATTATATGCCTCCGACTGCATGTTATTATGAAATGTTGCCATTAATATTTATTTAATCTTGTTTCCATCTTTTCAGTTGACTTGTCTTTTTATGCAGGCGGGTTTTTAATTTTTTTTATTCATCTTTTTTTTACTACGTTTTTTGTTTTGTTTTTATATTACTTACATGTACATCTACCTACCTATGTTGACTTAGAGCATTAAACTATGTTGTAGTTGTATTTAGTGCGTCACTGACCCTGACAGCGCCTCTGGTGCTCATTCTGCCCAACAGAGACTGGCACAGAGGCT
Source organism: Agriphila straminella (assembly GCA_950108535.1). Classification (NCBI taxonomy): domain Eukaryota; kingdom Metazoa; phylum Arthropoda; class Insecta; order Lepidoptera; family Crambidae; genus Agriphila; species Agriphila straminella. The sequence goes on from OX467312.1 coordinate 11,602,178, forward strand.
TGATGCTGAGGCAGGGTTTATTTATGGGCCGGGCCTCACACATATATTATGTGTAATATGTATATTTATGTTGTTTTTTTATGTTTTAGAATAGTTAACTGTTTTTCTTTTATGTTTGTACCTACCCATCTGATTCTAATTTTAAATCCTTTTGTTTTGTTTTATTTAATTTTGTTTTAATCAAATTTTTTTTTTTAAATATTGACTTGGTTTACGAGTAATAAAAATAAATCTAGTGGCGGCGCTAGTTTCACTGCCACCGCGCCTTAAAAAATAGTTTTCAGGGCTATTATATAGGTAGGTACTATTTAACTCTTGTACAGCACAAGTTCACATCACTACACAAACACTCCCCGTAAGTATAATCTGGAAATGTTATGGTTTTAAGGGAAAAATAAATGTGAAAATACTCCCTCCCACGAGTACAATAAATTAAGAAAGCTTCAACTAATTGTCCCTTAGTTTTTTACAAAGTACCTACCCTACTTTGCTTTTTTTCATATTAAACATTGGTTTTGGTTACGTAACTATTAAACATATTCAGATCAGATAAGTGGGTTTTGTGGGTATTTCAACCACAAACATTACCATTTTTTCCTTGTTCTGTAATGAACATTGACAACCTTTAAATTAAGGATCATGTAACAATACAAAAATAAAATAATTACTTATAAGTGTGCAGTGACAGTAAAAGTTGTATACGTATAACATAATCAGCTTTGTGAAGTTACAGACGTGTACGTACATAATTTACAACAATTTGTTCATTATTGTGTGACAAGACAGATAATGCAAGAAGACGTTTCCACATATTAATCACCTGATATCTGCCGAAATGACAATCGGCTCTTAATAAAATCGGTGCTTCAAATTTTTTGTTTACTTTTACACAAAAACAGCAATAGCAGCCCATATTCCTGTCCCATAACAAGTCAACTTTGATGTTGCATATTTTTCGTCACATAAAATATTTTCCTGGCTCCATAAAACGATAGCTCAGCAGCACCCTCGGTTGCGGTTAAAAAAACGCAATATCGCATGAATTTGAAGGGAGTGGGCCCTGTGGATTTACAATATTAAATTGGTTAACTGAGGGTTGACAACGACGATTTTTTTAGCCTAGCATATTTATAAGTGAAACGATGTTACGAATTAAATCTATAGATCTTCACATTTTTTATTACGAATGCAGTCACTCCAGTAGCAAGAGAATATGTAAATAAAATGAACTATTTTTTTTAAGCAGATAGATTGGACCATGATGATAGGGCTACCTTTTGTTGCAAAAAAATAATGTAGAAGGGAGTGCTTAGAGGATGAAAGTTCGTATAAAGACTTAGAATGTAGATAAAGTGGAATCCAATACCAAGAAATCGAGCCCGGAACCTTTGGATGAACCTGACTTTTTACATCGTCATCGTTTTAATCTAGATCAAAGTGAATGTATAAATATCACAGATAAAATAACACGAGCAATGAATCAATAATAATATTAAATTTCATGCAGCCCTAAGTCTGACCGATTAACCTAGAAATGGTAAAGTTCCTGTAATTATGTTAGCGGAACAGCTTTTACTAAAGAGCGAAACTGTAGCAAGCATTTTTAAATCTATACATATAAAACTCTAAATTGATTGATTCATTGTTGGGATAGGCGTAGAGCCCTAACGGCTGAAGGTAGAGACACCATTTTGAAAAAAGAAATGCTAAATGCAGGTATTGTGCACTTATATTTTGTGGTGTGCATGTGCATATTTTTGCGGGCGGGCGGGAGGGTGGTGCATCTTGCATATTTTGTTTGCGGAAGTAAGCTACATATGTTTCTTTTTTCAAAATGGTTTGGGACTTCCGCCAAGTGACGCCTGATTCAATCAAATACGTAGAGACACCATTTTTGGAGGGTAGATACCTATCATGGCGTAGGTGAGCACTAAGAAATTGTTTTGAAAAATTCAAGTTAGACAGGGTGCTACAGAGTGTTTTAGTTTGTACATGAATTTTTATGGGAAAATTTAAATGTGTGAAATGAGTTATATTGGTAATCCGTGACACTATCTTAATCACGCGAACGAAGTCGCGGGCAAAAGCTAGTTAATTATAACGTTACATTGAAGCGCGTACTTGAACTGTTTAAAATACTTGAATAACTTATTGTTACAGAATAAATTAAAATATAAACATTTATGGCTCTTTGTAAATTAGCATAAACGTACCTTCTAACTTTTAAGAAATACTTAGGCTGAATAATTTAGTAGGTAGGAGGTAAAGAGGCTTTAATAATGCCGATGTTATTGTTATGAAATTTTCATTAATACTACCAATGAAATAAGGACCTTTAGTTACGAGACTTTTTTAGCAACACTGCCAAGCGCACAGACCCCTTTTCAGTCCCTGTTGTAAAAAATATTTATTTTTTTATTTCTTTCTTATTTGCAAAATAGTTGGACAAACGTCATCTTTAACTATTTCATATTTCAAGTTGATACCATTAGTAGTTCTCGAGATATCCAGCTGTGACAGACAGACAGACAGACTGAGTCACACCATAAGGGTTCCTTTTTACCATTTTGGCACGGAACCCTAAAAATGAAACATTCCAACTAATATTCACAATGAAGAACAATATGTATAAAAACGTTTCACTTACTGTTTATGACGCAAATTCCAATTTAAATAAATAAAATAACACAACATAGTTTAGTTTCCGTCGAGAAAAAGCAACTTTTTTAAGACTGCAAAATTTCTCAAAATTTAACACAAAAACAATAATGGTAGCTGTCAAAAGACACGTAGTGGTACGGTTTAAGTGAATGATTGAACGATGACGTCACAAAACTTCCAACGGAAACATTATTACAATAATCATACTTTATGAAGGTCGTAGTACGAAATAGCATAGTAAGAATGAAATAATACTGCGCTAAGACATGACAGTAGGCACCCTGCATGATGATTTAGGGCCAGAGAGACTTCAATGACTATTAGTGACGACGTTATTAGCTCAGGAATAAGGTTCAAAACAAAGTAAATCGAAAGATGAACAGCGTCGGATTACCGCAAATTCTTCTATTTTTACCCGACTGCAAAGAAAGGGTTATGTGTTTCGCGCGTATCTTGTAAGTATGTTTGTATGTTTGTATGTTTGTATGTTTGTATGTTGTATGTATGTGGGGAGGCAGGCGGCTTTGGCACCGATTAAAAACACCAACAGTCTCGTAGCAAACTCGTGTATTTTAATTATAATCACTTCGACACACCGCACAATGTTCATCGTCGTCGAGCAAAAAGTAAAGTGAAAACGGAAATCTTTCTATCTCTGTCACACACCTTGCATCCGTCCCTTTCACTCATTCACCTGCCGTTGCGTTCCGCTGCATTCATCATCAAACATTCCTACACTCGGCCGTCCTGACATCATGGCTGTCCTCAGACATGCTTAGTTACATCATTGAATCAACAATATTTTCAAGTTATCAATAGCAAAACAATTACAGTAGTTTATCAACAAAATCTAATAATGAAATATTTTACACGTTGCAAAAATATGTTCATAATAATATAGACATTTTCAAACTTATGTTTTCAACTTACATTTCTAATTACAATTTGGTAAAATAACATGAACAATGGTAAAGCTTTCATTCACTCGCATCCTTTCATACACATACTTCATAATGTTCTGAAAAAAAAAAATTAAAACAAAAAGAATTAAAACAAAAGAAACAGAAAGTCACCTTATGTTTCATCAGCTGGCCATCTTTTCATGTTGTCAGCTGAGGTAGAGGTTCTGTTAGGACCTTCAGCATCATAGTCATCTTTCTCTACATCATATCTATCGTTTCGCTTGATTTTCACAACTTTGTAAGGACCCAAAAACTTCGGTTTCAGTTTCATTCCACTGCCGAATTGAGTACGCTTAATTGCAACCAAATCTCCTTCTTTATACGTTGAACTTTGTTTCCGATTTCTGTTATAGTACTTGATGTTTTCATCTTGAATTTTTAAAATATTTTCTTTAGCTTTTTGGCGAAGATCTTCTCTGTCTTCACTAAAACTTTCTCTTTCTTCTTGCTGTAAAAGCTCATAAATGTCTGTGTCTTTATTCTTCATCTTCACTCCTGTTAATAGTTCAAATGGCGTAGTTTTCACGCTTCTCTGGAATGTACTGTTAAGAGCTCGTTGAACTCGACTTACGTGCTTGTACCACAGGGAAGGCGTCTCGATACATAACTTGGTCAGTACAGATATTAGAGTACGATGTATCCTTTCTACCTGGCCGTTTCCTCGTGGGACACCTGTTGTAATCTTCACGTGTTCTATGTTTTCATCAGCACAGTACTCACTAAACTCGTTGCTTGTGAATGCTGAACCGCGATCTGTAATAAAGCGTGAGGGGTTACCAAATGTTTGTTGCAAAAGTCGAATCTTGTCTACAGTTTCTTTAGCAGTTACACTTTTGGTTGGAAACAACCAAACAAACTTTGTAAATGCGTCAATACATGTAAGTATGTAATTATATTGCTTTTTCGTCTCGGTCATCGGACCTATGTGATCTAAATGTATCGTTTGAAGAGGTATTTCGCCCTTCTCAATGACGTGTAGAAATCCTTCTTTCTTTCCAGTTTTGTTTAATGCCAATAAACAAGGTATGCATGTTGAAATGTAGTTTTCAACCTTTTTTTCTAAATTTTTTATATAATAATCTTTACTTATTAATTCCGTAGTTTTCTTTTTTGAAAAGTGTCCATTAGAGTGAGCTTTTTCTATTATGTTTATTTCCATACTTTTTGGTACTACTAAATGTTTTTCAATTCCTTTGTAAATCAAACCATTCTGTAGGTAATAGTCTTCAAAAGGTTTCTCTTTCAGGATCATAGCTATTGCCTTCAGGCCTTCGTCAAGCTCTTGTGCTTTTCTTAAGTTTTCATGAAGATGTGTTATTACAGCAACATAAAGGTTACGGCTTAAAGCGTCAACATGCCTCATTTTACTTCCTGATCTATGCTCAATGACAAAATCAAACTCTTGGAGGAACAATGCCCATCTCGCTACCTTTGGTGAAAGATCTTTTTTCTTCATCGTTAGCTCAAACGCTTGACAGTCTGTGACAACTTTGAATCTTATTCCATACAGATAGTGTCTGAACTTCTTTATGCTCTCAATCACTGCCATGGCTTCAAGCTCATAACTCGAACATTTCTTTTCTTGTTCTGTAGTCTTTCTACTGAAGTAATGGACTGGATGCTGATTTCCTTCTTTGTCTACTTGTAACAATATTGCACCATAGCCAATACTCGAAGCATCTGTGTGTAATTCTGTTAATAACTTCGGGTTAAAAATCTGTAAAACTGGACCACTCGTTAACATCTGTTTCAATATAATAAATGAAGTTCTTTCTTTTTCTCCAAATTGAAATTTAGCATCTTTTTTCATCAAATCTGTTAAAGGAGCAGAAATCTGTGCAAAATCTGGTATGTATCTTCTGAAATATGAAGCTAAGCCAACAAAACTTTGTACCTGTTTTAATGTTTGAGGTTCGGGGAACTTCAACACAGCATCTGTTTTTTCTAAGGATGGTCTAACCTTTCCATTTTCAATAATCTGACCCAGGTAAGTAACAGTCGAAGTAATTAGTTCTACCTTCTTCCAGTTTACTTCAAGTCCATACTCGGAAGCAATTGTTAACACTTTCTTCAGTCTTCGTAATGCTTCGTGTTCATCTTTAGCTGGAATTATAATATCATCAATGAAAATTTGAACCGAACCATCTGCAATCATTTCTCTGAATATTATTGACACGAATCTCATAAAATAATTAGGACAGATTGAAAGACCGAATGGGGCTTTCAAAAACTCAAAATGACCGTGATGCGTCACAAAGGCAGTGTACTTTATCGACTCTTCGCTTAGGCGTAGATGAAAAAAACCATTTTTTAAATCAATAACACTGAAAACTTGGGCTTCACTCATTTTATCTATGCAGTCATCAATCAAAGGTAAGGGAAAAGAATCTTTAATTATCTTCTGATTTAACTTTTTATAATCGATACAAACTCTTAGGGATCCATCTTTTTTTCGAGCTAAAACGACAGGACTAGCATATTCGGAATGACTTACGCGGATAACCCCTTGATCTAACCACTGTGCTATCTGCTGTTCCACCTCTACTTGCTCCTTGAGTGAAATTCTGCGAGGACGCTGCACTACTGGGATGTCATCTTTCACAACTATCTTCATCTGGATTGGAGCTTCTCGAACTTGAATAGGCTTGTAACACTCAATCAAATGTTGTACTTCCCTTTTCACCAGTTGGTTTTTGATGTGATCTAAAGAGGGTAAATTATTGCATGTCATGTCAGAATCACTCAGCAAACAATTCAACCATTCATCATTTCTCGGTCGCAACCATACTGAACTGCCACTCATAAACACAATTACATTTTTCAAAAAATCATTTCCGAGGATAACTTCGTAAGGCATACAGTCATTAGAAACAATATGAAAAATAACACTGTCGTAACTTTGTTCGTCGATTGATATCGTAATGGTTACTGTCCCGTTGGATGTAACTTTCGCACAACCTAAGCCGCTTATCGTAATGTTATTGTCACTGCACAGCTGTATATTTAGTTCCAAATAAAACTTTTCCGACATGAGGTTGATGTCACTCCCGGAGTCGATGAGCGCATTAACCGTTTTCTCGTTTATCTTGACAATTTTCAGAGGTTTTTTCTGCGCCGGAGACATCTCATTTGTTTTGTTTACATCAAAGTCGTTTCTCGATATATCACGTCTGTCATTGCGATCGCCGCCATGATAGTCATGTGTCGTCTTGCCGTCGGAGCCAATCACAGGGTCGGACGAAAAAATTCCAGTGCTGCCAACATCAGGTAAAGAACTTGTGGCTGCATTCACTTCGTTCATTACTAGGCAAAGTCTGTCTTGAACATCGTCTTGATTGGTTTCGTATGGTGGCGCTTCTGTCGTCGTGTTGAAAAATGTCTGCTTGCCGATCGTAGCCGACGCGTTCCGAGGGATGCCGGAAGTTGATGCACGATGAGTTTGCGCTTGCGATTGTGATGCCGCTGCTGGCGCTGCTGTCGTCATCTGTCGCGGTGTAAAATATCTGTATGGCGTCGTTTCTACTGTGGCCGCCATTTTCTTCTGAGGACACTCACTCGAAATATGTCCGAAATCGTTGCAGTTGAAGCATTTTCGACTGTCATGCGGACACATAGATGAAACATGATCCATTTTTCCACAGTTGTAGCACCGCTGCTTGCTGCTGATGCTGTTTACTGCCGGTGATGTCATCGTTGTTTGCTGCTGCTTGAAATGAATATGGCTTTTTCGTGTCGGATCTTCTGAGTACCGCTTATGGATGTTTTTTTTGTATGACTCGTACAGCTTAAGTTTTTCTTTTAGTTCCACGTACGTGTTAGCTCCGTACAACAACGTTTTGTTTGTTTCGTGGTCGACAATACCATCTATAATGTATTGGATAGCAACGTAATCGGCGAGCTTTCCTCGTTTTCCCAGCTCCTTCATTTCCAACATGTATTCGTAGCAGGTTTCGTCTCTTTTTTTTCTTCTTTGGGACATTATTTCATGTATTTCCTTGGTGTTCGTCGTATCTGGAAACTCTTTGAGGATTGCCACTTTCAGTTCATCATACGTCTTAAAAGTTTTTTCCGACCGTAGCCACATGGCCGCCGTTGAAGTCAGGGATCGGCGTGCTATCAGTAGCTTTTGTTGTGGTGAAAGGCCGAAAATTTCTGCGTTGTCGTCAACGTCTTGAGCCCATTTTGATGCGGAGTAGGTCTTATCGGTGCCGGTGAATTTTGGTATTGCGTCGTCTAACAGCAGGAGGTTGAGGGAAGGTTGCTTTTCTGCCATTTCGTCGTCGTTCTGGATTTCGTCGTTATCGTCGTAGAATTCGTCGTTGTTGTCGTCTTGTCCCTCCTCCTCGTGGCTTGACACTCGTTTTGTACAGCTCGACCACTTGGCCGCCACCGCCGCACCACGTGCTGACTTTACTTTCGAAGATTTTTTCACGAACATGAACCACTTCTGACATCAAAACTGTGGGGAGGCAGGCGGCTTTGGCACCGATTAAAAACACCAACAGTCTCGTAGCAAACTCGTGTATTTTAATTATAATCACTTCGACACACCGCACAATGTTCATCGTCGTCGAGCAAAAAGTAAAGTGAAAACGGAAATCTTTCTATCTCTGTCACACACCTTGCATCCGTCCCTTTCACTCATTCACCTGCCGTTGCGTTCCGCTGCATTCATCATCAAACATTCCTACATGTATGTATGTTTGTATGTAATATTCTTTATTACGAGGGTGGGTCAAAAAGTTCGCGGAATGGGGAGTATGGAGGGGGAAAAGGTCACTTTTTTTTACCTGCACTAGTTGTGCCACTCATTAAGGGTATAAATATATTTTTTTATTAAAAACAGGTCATTATTCACTGAGATACACGTCAATCAACAAGTCAATCCGGAAGAAAATTTAAAACATGGAAAAAATTGAATTTCGTGCAGTCATAAAGTTCCTTACCAAGCAAGGAAAACCTCCTCAAACCATTTGGAATGAGATGTTTTCTGTTTATGGGGATGCTTGTCCTGGTAAAACCATGATTTACAAGTGGCACAACCTCTTCAAGCAAGGCAGGGATTCGATTGAAGACGATCCCAGGCCTGGACGCCCTGTCGAGGCGACCACGGTGGAAAAGGTCACTTTTTTTTACCTGCACTAGTTGTGCCACTCATTAAGGGTATAAATATAATTTTTTATTAAAAACAGGTCATTATTCACTGAGATACACGTCAATCAACAAGTCAATCCGGAAGAAAATTTAAAACATGGAAAAAATTGAATTTCGTGCAGTCATAAAGTTCCTTACCAAGCAAGGAAAACCTCCTCAAACCATTTGGAATGAGATGTTTTCTGTTTATGGGGATGCTTGTCCTGGTAAAACCATGATTTACAAGTGGCACAACCTCTTCAAGCAAGGCAGGGATTCGAGTGAAAAGCGCAATTTCGGCCTATTTTGACGACAAAGATAAAACATTTTTTTTCGAGGGTATTAATAAATTAATTCACCGATCTGATAAATGTATTAGAGTTAAGGGAGAATATATTGAAAAGGAAAAATAATTTTGTGTTTAATTTCTTAATTTTTCCCCTCCATTCCGCGAACTTTTTGACCCACCCTCGTACCTCATATCTTTCAAACGGCTGAACGGATTTCTATGATTAAGATATCGTTAGATTGGTCTTTTCAGCCCAAGTGTTCTTAAGAAGGTGGCGTTATAAAAAAACCAACATGGCGGCTGTACGGTGCTATTATACGTAGTAAAAAAAAATTTTTTTTTTTAGAATACTGCAATATGGGTGTCAAATTAAAGGGCTTATTATAAGGATTTCAAAAAGGTATATCATGACCATAATATAATTATAAAAAAACAATAAAATAAAAAAAGTAAATTATATTACGCAAATGCGAGCGGCCGCTATAAACATGTCAATGAGAAATTTATATTTTGTTTGTGTATGTTAGCCACATTCATGATGAAAAAATAGGCTATAATATCATCCCAAAATCCCTCGGGATCGAAGCCTCAGGCTATGCCGCAGGGCACGGCTAAGTTAATCAATAGATGGCGCTGTAGCCGAGTACATCGCGGTATGGTTTTGTATTCATCATCAATAGATTTCTAGTTGCATAGACCATATCAATAGATGGCGTTGTAGCCAAATACATCTCGGTATGGTTTAGCTCTCTGTAGATTATATAAGGTCTTATCGAAGAAACGATAACGAGAAATAAGAAGAAACGATTCTCGTTTATGGTCTTTATAACAATTAACAACTTTTTTAATTGATAATTATTTTAATACGATTCCATCTAGCTAGCTAGAGTACATTCATTATTTATTATACTAGATTCCATCTATCTAATTGGAACGCGTGTTGCATTACTTTACTTGCATTAATATTAAAAAAAATATTAAAGAAGTAGATTTTGTTAGGTTTTGTAGCAAGCATACCTAGTTTAGTTAGGAGTGTTAGGACTAAGGAATAGGGTGTTTAGGAATATCTTATTACTGAATTAGTGATTAATTACATTCTCTTTGATATCGATAAAATATTATTTAGAAAATTGGTAGCTTCTTGTATTGGTGTTCGGATTGAACCTTCTGCATCTGAGTTTGATGGTTTACGCGGTAAAGGCAAGATCTAGGGACGTATGCTACCTCTAATTTTAAGCTGGGCGGTGACTGTGCATAAATTGCAAGGTACAACTTTAGACCGGGCAGTTGTCGATTTGAGCAGTCACCTATTTGCTAAAGGTCAAGCTTACGTGGCTTTAAGCAGAGTTCGATCTCTCGCAGGGCTTGCTGTCAGTTGTCTTGACCCTAAAAAAATCTTATTTAAACCACACGATGACAATTATTTTAAAGAATTAGACCGTCTACGTAATTTGTAAGGAGAATATAACTAAAAAGACGTAAATAAAAAACAACTAAATTAAAAAAAAATAAAAACCCGCCTGCCTAAAAAAAGACAAGTCAACAGAAAAATAAAATAGAAAAACTAAAAAACCCACATGCATCAAAAAACAAGTCAACTGAAAAGATGGAAACAAGATAATATATAAAGGCAAACTTAAAAAATATTGATGGTAGTGTTTAGATTAAAGGCAAACTTAAAACATATTGATGGTAGTGTTTAGATTAGAACTTTTGTTCAACATAATAACATGCAGTCGGAGGCATAGAATTGAATGATAAGTAAAATCATTCATAATGTCACTTTCTTTATGCATGCCTCCGACTGCATGTTATTATGTTGAACAAAAGTTCTAAACACTACCATCAATATGTTTTAAGTTTGCCTTTAATCTAAACACTACCATCAATATTTTTTAAGTTTGCCTTTATATATTATCTTGTTTCCATCTTTTCAGTTGACTTGTTTTTTGATGCATGTGGGTTTTTTAGTTTTTCTATTTTATTTTTCTGTTGACTTGTCTTTTTTTAGGCAGGCGGGTTTTTATTTTTTTTTAATTTTTCTCAGCTCCTTTGTCACATGACAGCGTCTTCGACATGTTTATTATTGTTGCGACTTTTAGGAGATATTGCTTAAATTGCTTTGGTCATAAAAGCTCCCCAGTACAGAGAATGAAATGACAAATTGTTGACATGATAAATTTACAACCGTAATAAGCACTTTGTCAATGTCAATTTTATAAAGTTGTAGTTTGTTGTAATCAACATAAAACAACAGTAAACATATACGATAGCGATACGGTTTATTATGTTATCTATATTCAAACTTTAATATTTCAAAACAATAACTTAGGTACCTCACAATTTTATTCAGTTTACGATGTTTTGGATTATGAACAAAGTAAAAGTACTGCTGAACTACTTTGTCAAAAAATTTACTTACATAAGTCGTAATTTCTTAGTAGAAAACATAATGTAAGTCAACACAAACCAAATACTTAATACAAATAAACAAAATAATATCTAAAGTGCGTTTGACAGAAACTCGTACAGTCACATTAGTGTGCTCTTAATAAGTTTGCAGAGTAAACACGTATCTTGAAGCCATAGCGAATTGGAACAATCCCACTCCGTATCTCAAGTTGGTGTTCGTTCATCGTACAGCGAAGTCCCTAAGGACCATACGTGTTTGTTCAGAGATTGTATGCGATGTTCCCTACCTGTTATCTACAACCACTCCGGCTTGTTTACAAACTGGATTAATGCCGTGTTGTATCCTTAATTTTATTTACCCTTCTCCTCCCGTTCTGAAACAGCAAACGAGAAAAAACCTTATGAACCAAAGTCATTAATCAGCCCTCAAATATTTACTTGAGCCAACTTCCAAGCTTTTGGGCAACCCACTTCAGATATGTTCCTAATTTGCCTTTCAAATACTTCGGAACACAGAAGTATTCGTGCCGCTTTGACTGCGAAAATACGCAAGGCTAGTGTTACGTGCAAACTATCTCGCCAAGAAGCGAACTTACTGTTGAGAAATTCCGTCCGCGTAATCGCCGAAACACAGTTCCCTGGAGACCCGTCGGCATTACCCCTCCCTATCTCCAACATTCTTACAGTTTAATGTATGCAAACGCATTTTGTTTCAAAGCCTAGCTCCCTCAAGAATGGTGTTACTTGAGAGCCCTCAGGCCGCTCTCACCTCACGACCACCTTCCAAAGTTTTCCCCGACCGTGTGTCACAACATGCTCTTTGATCTACTCAAATGCGAATATAATGTCGGAACCAGTTAAGAGCCTTCCTTTTCCCCTTTATCTGAGTGTACACTCGCTAGGAAGTTTTTCTCTCTATTCTCACGCGAGTTATATTTCCACGATTCCTTGAGGGTATACGAAAACAAAATAACGCCGTTTTGTCTTTCACATTCACAGCCTATTGAATATACTTTGTTTTTGAAATAAAATACGTTCAGATTGACGCGGTCTGTTTTCAAATTTCGCCGTTTTCCCTGTTACTTTCACAAGACACTTTGTAAGACGGAGTAAAGCAGCGAAGGGTCTGGCATAAGAATAATTCATAAAGGGATTTCATCTCAACGTGTCAGCTTTGTAACGACGCTCAATATATCATGGACACATTAAAGTCAAGTTAAGCGTTCTGTGCAGGGGCTATCAATCCGTCCAACTAAAAATAGGATATTTTCAATGATGAGGGATTATTCGACGACAAAGTGAGTATCAACAAAGCACCATGTGGTGTTTCTTCCAAAATAGATCTCGTCTCCGCGTCGTCAGCGTCACACGTGGCATCCCTAAAACAGATCGTTTCCTTTAAAAAAGTTAATTTAGCACTTTTTGTAGCTGTTTGATTTACAAAAAGGACATTTTTAAGCCGCTAAGAGGCATGTGCCCTCTTTTAATTAGACGTTAGTGAGGTACGCGAGAAATGTAACTCTTGTTTCTTAAGCTGGGTGACTTTTTTTAAGTGTGAAATAGGATCGACGGATGTTCTAAAAAATGTAGCACAGTTCTTCCTAACGTAACAACCCCGAGTTTGATCCAGCCACCATAAATCTTTAAATTTTATACTGAGTCTGCTAGCAAATTTAGGTTTGACATTCTCTTTGTTATTTTATTTAATAGAGAGTCAAAGTCAGGTTAGACAATTCTATGGTAAATGAAAACTTAAAGAATTTTTTCATAGCGTAAATCCTAATTGGCATTCCATTTCACACATGAAAATGTGAGATAGATATTTTAAAGCTAAGTATTTTTACAATTTTGACTATGGATATTCTCTTTTTAACCGACTTCCAAAAAAGTAGGAGGTTCTATGTTCGTCTGTATATTTGTTTTTTTTTGTGTATGTCCACCGATTATTTGAAGACGGCTGGACCGATTGAAATGATTAAAACGTTATTACATTAGGCACACTCCCAGTTTGGTCCCATTTTTTAAAATTTGGAAATCGGTTCAGTACTTTTCAAGTAATTTTGAAAAAAAGCACAAAAATAGTATGATTTTGTGTGAATTACCTCGATGATTGGTCGTCTTACTTCTTTGTTTATGAACTGAATGAGATAATTATTTTTTTGTTGGAAGAGGGATAATATCTTAAGTGTAGTTTTTTAACCGACTTAAAAAAGGAGGTTCTCAGTTTGACCTGTATTTAAGTATGTTTCTCCGCGATTATCTTACGTTTGGCCGAGCCGATTTTTCTACATATATAATATACCTTACCTACAAGGTACCTACACTAAAATTAAAAAAAAAAAAATGTTTAAAAAAAACAAAAAACCGACTTCAAAAAACCTACCTCTAAAAAGCAAGAAATAATATTCGTAATAATAAAAATACATCTATTGAAGTAAGGTGGGGCATTTGGAATTAAAAAAAAAGGAATTTGTACTCCAGCCCCACCCGACTTCAATAGACGTATTTTTATTATTACGAATATTATTTCTTGCTTTTTAGAGGTAGGTTTTTTGAAGTCGGTTTTTATCTTTAAATGTCTAGAACCGCCAATCCATTTTGTCTGTGCGAGCGTGCTTTGAGATAGAATGATGTAGGTAAGAAAATATAAAAATATATAATCATTATTCTTGTACAGAAATATCGCACCGTGAATGCTACTGAAATATTGATCCATAATAATTAAAGATTAAACTAATTTTATTAGCGTTTATCGGCGAACCTGATACTGGAAGCCAATAGCCCTACATCGATGTTTCACTTAGATAGATGCACAAAAAGGGACTGTTTGTTTACTCGAAAAAAGGTCGATCTCATATCTACGTCAGCTCACCAAACTTTCGTACCCATTCATCTTCGCCTCTTGATGGATTACGTCTCCGCGCTTCACTAATAAATGTAAACAAAATAGCCATTTTTTGTCCGAAAACATTATTAATGAATTGCCTCCTACTTCTGCCCTCCTTTTGATAAACTTAATTGTTTCGGATGCTTTGAACTGTCTTCCTTCGATGTTAACAAAAGATAGATTTTTTGAGACATTTTTTTCACTCCCCTAGAACTGCGTTGACACATGACATCGTATAGCGCCAGTTGCTTCTATTTTAAACATTGCATTGGATTTTGTTCCTTACGAAGATATTATAAGGTTGCATTTATGAACTAAAAAATTTGAACTTCGATTTTTATCTTGGATCGACTTTAACCCACATACCCAGTGTCACCGTGAAAAAAGATTCCGAAAATATTCGTAATAGACTAAATATTTTAATGATACATTTTGAACGAGCAGCATTAATGCGCAAAGCTGTTGTGTTTTTCTGTGAATTCTGTTGAATGTGACACCTAACATTGGAATCATAAAAAATTGTTAAAAAAACGATTACGTTGCAATTAAAAGTTTTTATATTGCCTGATAAGATCCACCCAAGTCTAGTCTGTTGGGCTAGGGGGGCGCGTGCGGGGCCTCTGATAAGCCCTTCCATGATAATATCTGAGTATACACTTGCATCCAATAACAAGTCGATAGGCTTTGATACATTGAAGTCAGGATCTGCTAGATTGATATGTTGAATGTGAGGCCATGATTTTCTCTTAAATGATGAATTCGGTAAACTGTTTATTACTCTTGATATGACTAACGCTTGAGTTGTAAAATTATAATCTTCATTAATTGACTGACATTCGAGCGTAACTACGCCCTTGCTTTGTTTTGAACTTGGCCCAATTCCTGATATGGAAGCGTGATATTTTTGGCGCTGTAATCCAAGTGCTTGCGCAGCGCTTTCAGAAATAATTGATATCTGTGAGCCTTGGTCTAAGAGTGCCCTTAATGTGATATAACTGTTATCAGCCGACTTGACCTTGATAGAAATTGTCGTAAGTAAAATTTCTTCGTCGTCCGCGGCCACATAATTAGTATGGTGCAGTCGCGGTGATTTTGCAATAGGTGACGGCGAAGTCGATGACGTAGATGGCTGCGGCTCCAATGCATATTTATTTATTATATTATTTGCTCCACGCGAATGCGTCACTGCATCGTGAATCAGCGTATTGTGATTTTCATTGCATTCCTTGCATCTACGAATCGATGCACATTGCTTTTCATAATGTTTATACAAGCAATTAGGGCAAATTTTGTTCTTTGTTATTGCTTCAATTTTTTCTTTAGCAGTCAACTCCAAAAATGTCTTGCACATAAATAGGTCATGATTTGAACGACATACTGCACAGGACTTCCGAGTGTAAACAGGAGCAGCTTGATATTGATGATAGTATCCCTTCCTGGCAGGATTATTCTGATATCCTTTCGGCGTAAATGACTTGCTGATAAATGTTGGCTTGTTATTATGATAAGGAGGTTTCTCGGCAACCAAATGTTTTCTGCCATCCTTTTCTTTCCTTTGGATCGGTTCTAGCGCCGTGAACTTGGCCTCAATAAATGACAAAAACTCTTGTAGCGTAGGTAGCTCGCGGGGCTCTTTACGCGACTCCTTGTAATCGCTGTAAGTTTCGGAATCCAACTTTTTTGATAAAATATGCACTAATAAGGGTCCCAGGTATTAGTGTCAACACCCAAATTATGTATCGCATGAATGCATTCGGTGGTAGTGTCATAAAGCTTCTTCAACTCAAAGGATGATTGTTTTGATAAATTATGCTGATTGAGTAATATTTCGGCTTGATTTGTGAATAGTAATTGCGGGATATTATACCGGTGATTTAAAATGTCCCAGGCTGCTTCGTAGTTCTCTGCTGATATGTGTAGATGTTGTATAAGACGCTCGGCCTCACCTTTTACTCTTCCCTTTAAATGCTGCATTTTTTGAGCACTGGTGAGGTGTTTGTTGTTGTGGATCGCCTCCATATACAAGTCACAAAATGTAGGCCACTGTGTATATTTTCCTGTGAAAATAGGAATTTCTATTTGTGGTACAGATTGATATAAATGAGCTGTAGAGCACAACTTCCTATTAAGCTTTCTCTTGATTTTGGTGAACTTATCTTCAATGTCTTTTTTATATTATGTAAATGACATTATTACTTTGTTTGGCTATTTATTTAATTACATAGAAATTGCGTTTATCAAATTTTTTACCATTAATACCGTGCGGGAAGTAAGTGATGAAATTAATTTGTCTTTTTTCTTGAATACCGTGCCACGCTATACAATATTGTTTTATCTGTAAAATGACATATTACATAGATTTTAAAAAATACAATTACCATTATTACGTAACTCCTCAACATACTAATGGTCGGTTTTACATAAAAACTGTAATAAACAAAATTTACGAAACACCACCACTAGCCCCACACATACCATTATTATCAGCATCGCGTATTTAAATATTTGCTAACAACTTTTTCGCAGGACTTCGCCTTCATTTGTCTGGCCATTTAAATTCAAATTCCATTTGAATGGGAGCTAGCACTTTCCATAGAATCCAGCCACTATCCTCTAGAGAATTGCAACCCTATTTAACTAGTGTCATCTCCCTAGTATTTGCATTTCGGTCACTTGCACAAAAGACACCCCTCCTAACTTGTTACAGTGCCCCCTGATTACGTAACTCTGTTGCTAAAAATTCTCAATTGAAATCGATTGAAACCGCAGTTACGTTGCTGCTTTAAGTAAGATAATTGTCACATTAGTTCTTACTAAAGCAGCAATGTAACTGTTGATTGCAACAAAGTTAATCCCTTTAGAATTAGTTGTTACCTACTTGAAATAAATCTTTACGTTCAAGACTTTTAATTACCAACCAGGCGGCTTACCATCACCTTTTAGAAAACCATCATGTTTTATGAACGTTTTGTTATAAGCTTACAATAAGATTTTTCAAATTCGTACCACAACCTGCACAAAGTAATAATACTTTATTCCTGCCAAAGAACGAATGATATTGCGAAATTGTCTATTCCCTGCTAGCCATCACTACGGCTTATTAGCTATCTACAATTGACACTGGCAAAAATTACTTCCAAGAGGAAAGTAGATTGCCAAAACAAAATAATAAGAAGAGAAAAATGGCCAAGAATGCGACAATTAAACAAAACTGTGTAGGCGCGCTTGTGTTTGAACTTTGTAAATTAATAAAATTTTATATTTTAAACTTAAATGTCGGACTTAAAGTAAGTAATTTCAGATTTCCTTTTATCACCTTTAAACGAGCAGTGCTTTAGTTTAACTAAGTATTATTTCTTGTCTTTCAGTAAAAAAACTAGTCGGGTGTCCGTACGACAATTAGAACTTCTATGGGAGTTTCTAAATTCCAATAAGGATATTGCTTCGGCCTATAATAGGTAGTTGCTGGCTAATGAATACACTCGCACAGAAAATGGAACGAAATTACAGCAACAGCAACTTTTACAGGGGACTTCAGCAGAGGTTTCAACTCCTCGATGAGGTTATAAACCAATTTCTTGGTAAGTCGATAACGTTTCACAAACTCAGCATCCTCTAATTCGAAGGGATCACTTTCTTCAACGCAACATTAGTCGACGCTGCCTTCTATTTCTATTGGTTTCTGCGTTATCGGCTTCCAAAAACTCAAATACTTCGTATTCACTGTCCATCCAAAAACAAGTATTTGTTATCAAATAAAAATGAAACATACCAACTAATATTACATTCACAATGAAGAACAATATGTATAAAAACGTTTCACTTACTGTTTATGACGCAATTTCCAATTTCTAAATAAAATAACTCAAAATAAGTAGTTTTGTTTCCGTCGAGAAAAAGCAACTTTTTTAAGACTGCAAAATTTCTCAAAATTTGACATAAAAACAATAATGCTAGCTGTCAAAAGACACGTCGTGGTACGGTTTAAAGGGAATGATTGAACGATGACGTCACAAAACTTCCAACGGAAACATTATTACAATAATCATACTTTATGAAGGTCGTAGTACGAAATAGCATGGTAGGATGAAATAATACTGCGCTAAGACATGGCAGTAGGCACCCAGTATTTTATAGGTAGTTCTTGACAAAATTGTGTATGCGTTTTTGCTATTTTTAGGGTTCCGTAGCCAAAATGGGAAAAAACGGAACCCTTATAGATTCGTCATGTCTGTCTGTCTGTCCGTCCGTATGTCACAGCCATTTTATTCCGAAAGTATTGGGATTACACAGTTGAAACTCAGTAGGTAAATGTATTCTGTTAACCGCTTAACTATTTTAACACAATAGACGTATTTTTATTATTACGAATATTATTTCTTGCTTTTTAGAGATAGGTTTTTTGAAGTCGGTTTTTGTTTTTTTTATTTTAAACTATTTTTTCTACATAATATAAATACCTTACCTACTACAAGGTACCTACACTAAAAATAAAAAAATAAAAAATTGTTTAAAAAAAACAAAAAACCGACTTCAAAAACCCTACCTCTAAAAAGCAAGAAATAATATTCGTAATAATACAAATACGTCTATTGAAGTCGGGTTGGGTGTGCGTGTTCCAGCTGCCATGGATGACGTGTTGTTAACCGACTTCATCAAAAGGAGGAGGTTCTCAATTCGATTGTATGTTTTTTTTTTTTTTTTTTTTTTTATCGTTGTTCGCGCGTATCTTCGACATTTATGAACCGATTTAGATAATTCTTTTTTTGTTCGATTGAGTTTTCTTGCGAGATGGTCCCATTTAATTTTTTTTCAAATCGGTTCAGTAGTTTACAAGTAATCCTGAAAATACTATGATATTAAATCAACTAACTTGACAATTTTGTTATTTATGATCCGAATTAGATGATTTTTTTTGTTGGGGAAGGGATACCTTTGTGTAGTCTTTTTAACCGACTTCAAAAAAAGGAGGTATTCAGTTTGTATGTATGTATGTTTCTCCGCGATTATCTCACGTTTGGCTGAGCCGATTTTTCTACCTAAATAATATACCTACACTACCTAATACAGAAGGTACTTACACTAAAAATAAAAAAATTGTTTAAAAACAAAAAAACCGACTTCAAAAAACCTGCCTCTAAAAAGCAAGAAATAATATACAAATCATTAGATACGCATTATCATTGTTATAATAAAACACGTCAATTGAAGTCGGGTGGGGCTTTTAGAATAAAAAAGGAATATGTACTCCAGCCCCACCCGACTTTAATAGACGTGTTTTATTATAACAATGATAATGCGTATCTAATGATTTGTATATTATTTCTTGCTTTTTAGAGGCAGGTTTTTTGAAGTCGGTTTTTTTCATTTATAGTGCCGTTGGGACGGGCCTAGATTAGGATGCTCCTTCGGTTCCCAACCGAGGTGCATTACCTACCATTGGCTTAGGAAGGGGGTTTATCTTTAAGAATGCTGATAAGATCAGTTGGGTGTGTAAAGCGATCTGAATCTCCTCCATTCACTCCCTGGATAGCCATCATCAGATCACAGCTCGGTACATCCCTGGCAGGAAACCAAGGCTTCAAAGCTACCTCGTTTCTATGAAAAAAATACTATGAACCCTAGTACTGAACGGATTTCCAAATTTTATAAAATTGGACCAACTTGGGAGTTTACCTAATGTAATAACGTTTGAATCATTTCAATCGGTTCAGCCGTCTTCGAGTAATCGATGGACATACGCAAAAAAAAACAAATATACAGACGAACATAGAACCTCCTCCTTTTTTGGAAGTCGGTTAAAAATCGGCTCCGCCAAACGTAAGATAATCGCGGAGAAACATACATACATACGGGTCAAACTGAGAACCTCCTTTTTTAAGTCGGTTAAAGAACTACACTTAAGATATCCCTATTCCAACAAAAAAATAATTATCTTATTCAGTTCATAAACAAAGAAGTTATACGACTGATAATCGAGATAGTTCACACAAAATTATACTATTTTCGTGTTTTTTTCAAGATTACTTGAAAAGTACTGAACCGATTTCCAAATTAAAAAAAAAAACAAAAAACCGACTTCAAAAAACCTACCTCTAAAAAGCAAGAAATAATATTCGTAATAATAAAAATACGTCTATTGAAGTCGGGTGGGGCTGGAGTACAAATTCCTTTTTTTTATTCTAAAAGCCCCACCCGACTTCAATAGACGTATTTTTATTATTACGAATATTATTTCTTGCTTTTTAGAGGTAGGTTTTTTGAAGTCGGTTTTTTGTTTTTTTTAACCAATTTTTTATTTTTTTATTTTTAGTGTAGGTACCTTGTAGGTAAGGTATATTATATATGTAGAAAAATCGGCTCAGCCAAACGTAAGATAATCGCGGAGAAACATACTTAAATACGGGTCAAACTGAGAACCTCCTTTTTTAAGTCGGTTAAAAAACTACACTTAAGATATCCCTCTTCCAACAAAAAACATATTATCTTATTCAGTTCATAAACAAAGAAGTAATACCGACCCATCATCGAGGTAATTCACACAAAATCATACTATTTTCGTGCTTTTTTTCAAAATTACTTGAAAAGTACTGAACCGATTTTTAAATTTTAAAAAATGGGACCAACTTGGGAGTGTACCTAATGTAATAACGTTTGAATCATTTCAATCGGTCCAGCCGTCTTCTAGTAATCGGTGGACATTGCCCCACCCGACTTCAATAGACGTATTTTTATTATTACGAATATTATTAATAAATGATCCAGTATTTCAGAAATCAATAAAAATGTACTAAATTTCGTCAAATTTTTGGGCGAAGCATCAATTAAAGCTATGCAATAGTCAACCTTATTATTCTAAAGACATAGTGAAAGATTAAATTTCGTGAACTGCCTCGCCTTAAAGCGAATTTGCCCTATAGCCAAGAGCGTCGCCCAGGGCCCAGGGGGGGGCAAGTTAATATTAAGGAGGATGAGAAAAATATGAATTGTAGGTTCAGTCAAGAGCACCTATTGAATTTATTCAAGTTTTGAGATGCGGGATTTATCGGAAAAGCAAGTTGCACGGCCTCGGAACTTCGGTTACCTTGCAGTTGGCTACATTTTTTAACCTCTAGGGGGGGGCAGCTGCCCCTCCCTGCCCACCCTTGGCGACGCCCCTGCCTATAGCAGATCTGTCGTAAAGCTAATGTGTCATAAAGAAGCGTACAAGGGCACCAGTGGGTGCACCTAACTGTCTGGGAATTCATGTCTTAGAGAGTCCATTAGCCCCTAACCTAAGCCCGCCCCAGCGGCACTATAAACGACAACGAATCCCCCGAAGCGCCCCACGACGCACGCCGCAGCAGGAACACGCACACCCACGACAGCAGCGCCACGGCCCACGCTAGCGCTCCGCCCCCACTTAACATCACATCTGGAGAGAAGGAATGAAGTTAAATATTAAAAATATTTGATTGAATCAGGCGTCACTTGGCGGAAGTCCCAAACCATTTTGAAAAAAGAAATATATGTAGCTTACTTCCGCAAAAAAAAAAATATGCAAGATGCACCGCCCGCCCGCCCGCAAAAATATGCAGCACACCACAAAATATAAGTGCACAATACCTGCATTTAGCAAGACAGCAACACACCTTGCACCTTCACCAATTAGGCTACTCTACACGTGTTTCGCCCCAACCCGGAGCATCCTCAGGAGTTAGATCGTGCGTAAACCAACACCGAATGAGCAACTACGCCCTCCGACACCGTATTTATTGTCACTTCCTCCCCACTGCGCATCGAGTGACTGACAGTGACAACGTTTGAAGAATGTTGCCAGTTTCAAATAAAAAAGAAAAAAGAAAGAAAACATGTTTTTTTAATTTAAATTACCTACAAATAAATTGATATACATTAAATAATGTGTTTTATTAATAAGATACTTATTTTTAAGAATTATTATTATTTGAGAAAATACGCAGCAATGGCGAGGAAGAGACGTCAAGTTGATTGTTAAGTATGGTTCCATCAACATTGTGTTTGATAATTTCTAGGTTTTCCAACACGTTCAGTCGTCAACAATTCACAATCAACTTGACGTCTCTTCCTCGCCATTGCTGCGTATTTTCTCAAATAATAATAATTCTTAAAAATAAGTATCTTATTAATAAAACACATTATTTAATGTATATCAATTTATTTGTAGGTAATTTAAATTAAAAAAACATGTTTTCTTTCTTTTTTCTTTTTTATTTGAAACTGGCAACATTCTTCAAACGTTGTCACTGTCAGTCACTCGATGCGCAGTGGGGAGGAAGTGACAATAAATACGGTGTCGGAGGGCGTAGTTGCTCATTCGGTGTTGGTTTACGCACGATCTTACTCCTGAGGATGCTCCGGGTTGGGGCGAAACACGTGTAGAGTAGCCTAATTGGTGAAGGTGCAAGGTGTGTTGCTGTCTTGCTAAATGCAGGTATTGTGCACTTATATTTTGTGGTGTGCTGCATATTTTTGCGGGCGGGCGGGCGGTGCATCTTGCATATTTTGTTTGCGGAAGTAAGCTACATATATTTCTTTTTTCAAAATATTAAAAATCTTTTAAAAAAAAATTATATTAAAAAAAAGACTCAATTATTACAAAAAAATCTAACAACAAAACATTAAAACGGACTAGTAAAACAGACTAAAAAGTAAAAAATAAATTCTTCTGTAAATATTTATAACCCTATACCTACAAAAATTTTAAACCTAAAAACGTGGGGCGCATGCTAAAGACAGTACGGATGATAAATTTAATAAAATGCGCCCCACGTTTTTAGGTTTAAAATTTCTGTCGGTTATAAATATTTAAAGAAGAATTAATTTTTTACTTTTTAGTCTGTTTTTACTAGTCCGTTTCAATGTTTTTTGTCCGATTTTTTTTTGATAATTTAGTGCGTTTTAAAAACGTGTTTTAAAAAAAGTTTTTTTTTAAGTAAATTATTATTTTCTGCTTTTTAGTTAGCGAGCTAAGACTAACAATATACCTTCTCCTATCGGAGCATTCGTCAAGACGATTCAAACGAGCACAAACTCGATGGGGTTTCATGGTTTTATTACAGAGTCTCAGTGGCCTTCTTCCAGCTCCATCATCAGACCCTGGATTTCCTAACAAAGTACTCGTCAAGGCGATTCAAACGAACCCAAACTTGATGGGGTTGCATGGTTTTATTATAGAGTTTTTGATGACCTTCCTCCGGCTCCATCATCAGATCCTCGGACACTATTTCTCATTAAAGTACTCGTCAAGGTGATTCAAACGAGCCCAAACTCGATGGGATTGCATGGTTTTATTACCGAGTTCCAGTGGCCTTCTTCCGGCTCCATCATCAGACCCTGGAAACTATTTCCTAACAAAGTACTCGTCAAGGCGATTCAAACGAGCCCAAACTCGATGGGGTTGCATGGTTTTATTATAGAGTTTCTATGGCCTTCCTCCGGCTCCATCATCAGATCCTCGGACACTATTTCCCATTAAAGTACTCGTCAAGATTATTCAAACGAGCCCAAACTCGATGGGATTGCATGGTTTTATTACCGAGTTCCAGTGGCCTTCTTCCGGCTCCATCATCAGACCTTGGACACTAATTCCCAACAAAGTACTCGTCAGGACGATTCAAACACAATATTTTTTGTTAGTTTAATTCATAGAAGTCCTTAATTTTGAGCTGACAGTCCAAATTTTATGTCTGAAATTATTTATTTATTTTCAAATAAGCTTATCAGGCAATAAATAGGAACAAATTACAGAATTTGTGCACAAAGTTATAAATTTACAGCAAACTAAGTTTTACAGAAGGTGTCTAAATAAAAACGACTACCTCATCAAAGTTAGGTATGGCGTTTAGAACAATGTTAATAACGTTTTCAATACAGTTGCTCGAAAATGTAAGTTTACGATGACAGTCGAGCGTGCGGAAAGTTGATTTTACCGCACGCCGTGCGTTTTTGTTTACGGAGTAGTACAGCGTGCGGAAAGTTGATTTTACCGCACGCCGGCGCCGTGCGTTTTTGTTTACGAACGTTTTTTTAATTTCTACTAGCTTCCGCCCGCGACTTCATCCGCGTGGACAGTAGAAAAATATTGCAACCAGTTTAAAATGACCCCTTTAGTGTATGAAAGCTAGTACTACGGAGAGTTCAAGCTGTTTCTCTGGTTCCACCCACCCGAATTTGATGAAACATAGCTTAGATTTTAAGTTGGATTACAATATACTAAATTGTGAAAAATCCATCAAAATTCGTTTAGCGGTTTTTGCGTAATTCGCGCACAAATATTTATAATTTACAGTTTATAATTAGATCACAATTTCAGCAGTACCTATAATGTTTTCTCGCAAATGTATTGAAAAACGTAGTATGGCACACGGTTGTTAAGGTTTTTTAAAACTCGTGACGATTATAAACCCTCGCCTACGGCTCGGGCTTATAAAACGTCAACTCGTTTTAAAAACCTCCTTACCAACCTTGTATCATAAACTACTATTTCAATACAGTTGCTCGAAAATGTAAGTTTACGATGACAGTCGAGCGTGCGGAAAGTTGATTTTACCGCACGCCGTGCGTTTTTGTTTACGGAGTAGTACGGCGTGCGGAAAGTTGATTTTACCGCACGCCGGCGCCGTGCGTTTTTGTTAACGAACGTTTTTTTTAATTTCTACTAGCTTCCGCCCGCGACTTCATCCGCGTGGACAGTTGAAAAATATTGCAACCAGTTTAAAATGACCCCTTTAGTGTATGAAAGCTAGTACTACGGAGAGTTTAAGCTGTTTCTCTGGTTCCACCCACCCGAATTTGACGAAACATGGCTTAGATTTTAAGTTGGACCACAATCTACTAAATTGTGAAAAATCCATCAAAATTAGTTTAGCGGTTTTTGCGTAATTCGCGCACAAATATTTAGAATTTACAGTTTTATTATATGTATAGATTACAATTTCAGCAGTACCTATAATGTTTTCTTGCAAATGTATTGAAAAACGTAGTATGGCACACGGTTGTTAAGGTTTTTTAAAACCTCCTTACCAACCTTGTATCATAAACTACTATTTCAATACAGTTGCTCGAAAATGTGAGCTTACGATGACAGTCGAGCGTGCGGAAAGTTGATTTTACCGCACGCCGTGCGTTTTTGTTTACGGCTTAGTACAGCGTGCGGAAAGTTGACTTTACCGCACGCCGGCGCCGTGCGTTTTTGTTTACGAAAGTTTTTTTTAATTTCTACTAACTTCCGACAGTAGAAAATATAACAACCATTTTTAAATGACCCCTTTAGTGTATGAAAGCTAGTACTACGGAGAGTTCAAGCTGTTTCCCTGGTTCCACCCACCTGAATTTGATGAAACATAGATTAGATTTTAAGTTGGACCTCAATATACTAAATTGAGAAAAAACCATCAAAATTCGTTTAGCGATTTTTGCGTGATTCGCGCACAAATATTTAGAATTTACAGTTTTGTTATATGTATAGATTACAATTTCAGTAGTACCTATAATGTTTTCTCGCAAATGTATTGAAAAACGTAGTTACAGTGCACACGGTTGTTAAGGTTTTTTAAAACTCCTTACCAACCTTGTATCATAAACTACTATAATAGAACATTTGGCTGAAATAGTTTACCAGCACTATTTCTTCCTCAGATTTCTTCCTCCCAATTAGACCGAAAAAAATCCGCTGTGACCTACAAAACTTAACAAGGTGAATATTCAATTAAACCTTTAAGCATTCTCGTCAGAGCTTGTACTAGAAACTAGTTAAATATTTTATTAAATCAACTGCTTTAATATGCTGATGCTCCTGAAAGACGAGTTCTAATTAGCAAGTTGAGAGCTAAATATTACATTTATGAAATGCAAATTTTCTTGAGTAAACTAAGCTTGTTCGTTTTAATCTAAACTTTATTAGCATGATAATTAGACATAATTTTGCATTACTTTATCTTGACGATTTTCTTCTTCGCAAGACAAAACCGCCTTACACTATACAGACACAAAGTATTATTTTGCGTTTTATTATAGGAAGTAAAACTAACTGAGGGAATGGCGGGCTTAACTAACCGACTTCCAAAAAAGGAGGAGGTTCTATGTTCGTCTGTATATTTGTTTTTTTTTGTGTATGTCCACCGATTACTCGAAGACGGCTGGACCGATTGAAATGATTCAAACGTTATTACATTAGGTAAACTCATAAGTTGGTCGCATTTTTTAAAATTTGGAAATCGGTTCAGTACTTTTCAAGTAATCTTGAAAAAAGCACGAAAATAGTATGATTTTGTGTGAATTACCTCGTGCGAGGCCCGTACGGCTGATCAGAATTTAATGAAATTAAAACATGAGGATTTTATCGAATGTCCACGCGGACGAAGTCGCGGGCGGAAGCTAGTATTAAATATAATTCACCGCGGCGCCACTTTCGCTCAGGGTACCACCTTAATACTTTTGCTATCTTTCAAACATAACTTCCAGTTTACAAAGAACATTGTAAAAGAAAAACAAATCAAGTGTGAAGTTCGTTACTTTGCTCCTTTTATAAATACCAATAAAAGTTCAAAGAATTTATTTTTTCATTTGATGTATTTTTTTCTGGTCAATTTGTCTTAAATAATTAGATGTTTGTAAAGTTTTTGAACAGGCTTTTGCTTGATTTATTTTTTGGAATCTTGTTCGATCAATTTGTGTAAATACTATGTTTTGAAAGCCATTGTTTTTTTTAAAAGCCATTTTTATATTCTAAAATTCACCAAAAAGTACTGCTTGTTTGTTATTTATTTTCCTCTTTTTTTAACACGTTTTTATTAGGTTACTTTCGGGTTTGTTTGTTTGTACTTGTTTGTCCGCAAAGTTGGCGAACGATTTTATACTAGCTTCCCGATGAGCTAGAGACTTGAAACTTTAAACATAGGTCAGATCTTGAAAGCAATGCAATACTATGGTGTCATTGAGGTGATCTGATGATGGATCCGGAAGAAGGCCATAGGAAATCTATGATGAAAACATTCAACCCCATCGTGTTTGAACTCGTTAGAATCGTCTTGAGGAGTACTCTAACGGGAAATGAGGTTCAGGGTCTGATGATGAAGCTGGAAGGCCATGTCATAGGAACTCAATATTGAAACCGTGCAACCCCATCGAGTTTGGGCTTGTTTTAATCGTCTTGACGAGTACTTTTTGGAAAATAGTGTTCAGGGTCTGATGATGGAGCCGAAAGAAGGCCACTGGAACTATCTAAAAAGCAAGAAATATGCGCGTCGCCCAAACAACGGCAAACGCCATCTAGTAACATTCTGTGTAACTTTATTGTGCCATGCCCGAAGCGCCTGCTGTAATTTTTCCCAGTTTCTCAATGGCGTTTGTAGTTGTTCTTCATTGCTCTCATAGAGGACGCTTCATGGCACCTAGTTTCTCAATGGCGTTTGTAGTTGTTCTTCATTGCTCTCATAGAGGACGCTTTATGGCATTTATCTTGTTTATTATTTTTGTGCTAGATTTACGTGATGAAATTGCCTTGCATAAATAATTTAATAAAGTTGCATAGGGGTAGGTACTTACTCAATTTTTTTAACAGGAGCATTCCCACGGCCTGTCTGTAGACATGCCGCGCCGAGCCGAGCCCGTCTGTCTACACACAGGCCGTGGGACCACACGAGACGTCTGGCTCGGCGATGCGCGCCGGGGCGCGCCGCGGCGCGCGGCCTGCGCGGAGTCACAGTTTAATAAATAGTGAAATATAGTATGATAAAAGTCAAATTCAATAATAATAATGCGTTAATGCGAATTATTCTCCTGAATTAAATATATACTGATTAGATAAACATATACTGATTAGTATACTAAGTTTAATGTGATCCTGGTACTTTTTCTTTATCTGCGAGGGTTATCTCCTGTAAATTAGTAGCACCACCATACTATTAACCCCTCACCTGCTTTGTTGTCATAAAATGGCGAAATTTTTTTATCCGTCAACTGATTGTACGCCATATTATAGCCGTATTTCAAGTCTGTCTCTCCGTTCCATTGAGAATTTGTTGCGTGTGGAAGTGTCAGATGGGCTGTCTAGTCTGTGTAGTTGCACTATAAGCCTCACCTGCTGTGATACCATAAAATGGCGCAATGGATTTTTACTTTTTAGGAAGTGTCATGTACAGCGACTGTCACTGTCGGCTTAATAGTAAATAAAGTGTTAATATTTGGTTATTTTGTGTTAAATAATACAAATCCTAGGTTAGTTCTTTACTGTTTTTTGTATATATAACCTTAGTTTCACTTGCACTTGCATACTGTGTGATCATAGTACATTACTTTTTAATTAACGTGCAATAATAATGTAGATAATTTATCTAGGAATCCAACGATATACAATATATGTGGTACTAGTAAACAGGAAGGCCACAAAAACCAAAATAGTGACCACTTGACTCACGACGCGGTACCCGGTTAAAAACCCAAAGCAGTTGACGTCTTAGCACCCACGCGGAGCCAAAGCAGGTGAGGGGTTATATAATTCTGTGTCCCTTCCTTACAAGAAAAACATACAAAGTTAATTGTACAAATATAATTAAAGTTAACCTCCTTTAAAAATCTCCTAAATTTATTTTTTGTTTTTTTTTCACACGCCCAACGCAAGAATATTTTGAGATCAAAGGGGTGAGGAGCATACAGCCTACTACTAATACTTCAAAATTATAATTTTAAGTGACAAAATGCAAATTATTTAATATTTTATAACAAAATATTGTGAATTATGAATAATTTGATAATAATTATATATTTATTTGACTTAATTAAGGACTTACACATTTATTTATTCCAAAAATGTATATGAATTTTCAGCAGCATAAAACCTCTTTGTTGTAAAAAAAAAAATAACTGTATTACCCGGCTAAATTAGGAATACTCTGTTTACTCGCATAGAACTTGCAGTAAGGTACTAATTTAACTTTGTGGGGTTAATTCTATTACGAACTAGTGTTTTATATATTATTGCACGCGTTTGTTATAGCTCGGTTTATGGCCCTAAAAGCGATGTAATAAGGCTCACTTTACGAGCAAGTGTGTTGAAAACAAACTAATGTAGCAAAATAACTATGTTAATTTTAGTTTAATTAATTGAACGTTTATGGCAAGGAATACTAAACAATAATAATCTTGATAGAAAGATAATATGTAAGTTTACAAAAAAACTTCAGTCTGCAAACTTATTTTTTTGCAAAATATAAAACATAATTAAGCTATGCTAATTCTAAAACACAGGTAAGCCAGTACATCTTTTGGTGTTATATTTCACATCAGGTAAGTACCTAGTAAACATTATAACTAAAGTAGTGGTTACTAGAAAAGAAAAATGTTTAAAGAAAGTAACTAAGCAAACATAAAATTTTTAAACATAAAGTGCTTAGGTGTTAGTACAGAATGTTATGATTAGTACTCTAATAAGACTTATAGAAAACTATGTTTCTAGTCTGATATTATATTATTTATTGACATTACCTAAGACAAAGTATTTCCTTACTAAATCAATTTTTATTTACTAACAATACAAGTTGGTTTACTTTTAGACATAATTATCTTAAGCAAATAAGGAACTAATAGTAATAAACTAATTACATATTTTTTTCAATTTTCATTTGTGGGTAGCAATATTAGTTTATGTATTGGTCTCATAAAATTACCTAATAAAATAGTAGATTGTACAACAAGTGCATAAAATGGGTTTTATGTACGAGTTATACACTCTGCTTTTCACTTCGATTGTGAGGAAATTAAACAAAAAATGATATAAAAAAATGTTTTTTTTTAAATTTTAGTGACAAATTATATAATTTTGGAATGTGCTCATCAAGGCCTTTCATTTGATACCCATATTCAAAAATTTTAAAAAAATTTTTTTTTTTTAAATTTTAGTGACAAATTATATAATTTTGGAATGTGCTCATCAAGGCCTCTCATTTGATACCCATATGCAAAAAATTAAAAAAAATATATTTTCTTAAATTTTAGTGACAAATTATATAATTTTGGAATGTGCTCATCAAGGCCTTTCATTTGATACCCATTAATCATAATCCATATATAATATGGATTATGATTAAAAATGAGGAAAATAACAAGTTTATTTAACGAAGTTTAATTGCATGTGTGGCTGTTTACCTGACAACCTTGTCTTAGAGCCGAACTTAGACGAAGATTTTACTTTATGCTCTAGAGCATGAAAAGCGATTTCATGCAGCCTATACCCAACATAACGACGAACTTTACGAGCATGAGAAGTGAAATAGTAGTTTATGATACAAGGTTGGTAAGGAGGTTTTTAAAACGAGTTGACGTTTTATAAGCCCGAGCCGTAGGCGAGGGTTTATAATCGTCACGAGTTTTAAAAAACCTTAACAACCGTGTGCCATACTACGTTTTTCAATACATTTGCGAGAAAACATTATAGGTACTACTGAAATTGTAATCTATACATATATTAAAACTGTAAATTCTAAATATTTGTGCGCGAATTACGCAAAAACCGCTAAACGAATTTTGATGGATTTTTCACAATTTAGTAGATTGAGGTCCAACTTAAAATCTATGCTATGTTTCATCAAATTCAGGTGGGTGGAACCAGGGAAACAGCTTGAACTCTCCGTAGTACTAGCTCTCATACACTAAAGGGGTCATTTTAAACTGGTTGCAACATTTTTCTACTGTCCACGCGGATGAAGTCGCGGGCGGAAGCTAGTAGAATTTAAAAAATACGTTCGTAAACAAAAACTCAATCGAACAAAAAAAAAATTATCGAAATCGGTCCATAAATGTCGAAGATACGCGCGAACAACGATAAAAAAAAAAAAAAAAAAAAAAAAAAAAAACATACAATCGAATTGAGAACCTCCTCCTTTTGATGAAGTCGGTTAAAAAAAGACAAGTCAACAGAAAAATAAAATAAAACTAAAAAACCCACATGCATCAAAAGATAAGTCAACTGAAAAGATGGAAACAAGATAATATATAAAGGCAAACTTATAAAACATTGATGGTAGTGTTAAGATTAAAGGGAAACTTAAAAAATATTGATGGTAGTGTTTAGATTAAAGGCAAACTTAAAAAATATTGATGGTAGTGTTTAGATTAAAGGCAAACTTAAAACATATTGATGGTAGTGTTTAGAACTTTTGTTCATCATAATAACATGCAGTCGGAGGCATGCATAAAGAAAGTGACATTATGAATGATTTTACTTATCATTCAATTCTATGCCTCCGACTGCATGTTATTATGTTGAACAAAAGTTCTAATCACTACCATCAATATGTTTTAAGTTTGCCTTTAATCTAAACACTACCATCAATATTTTATAAGTTTGCCTTTATATATTATCTTGTTTCCATCTTTTCAGTTGACTTATCTTTTGATGCAAGTGGGTTTTTTTTTAATTTTTTTAATTTATTTTTCGTTTACTTGTCTGACTTGTTTTTGATGCATGTGGGTTTTTTAGTTTTTCTATTTTATTTTTCTGTTGACTTGTCTTTTTTTAGGCTAGCGGGTTTTTAATTTTTTTTAATTTAGTTGTTTTTTATTTACGTCTTTTTAGTTATATTCTCCTTACAAATTACGTAGACGGTCTAATTCTTTAAAAGAATTTTCATCGTGTGGTTTAAATAAGAATTTTTTAGGGTCAAGACAACTGACAGCAAGCCCTGCGAGAGATCGGACTCTGCTTAAAGCCACGTAAGCTTGACCTTTAGCAAATAGGTGACTGCTCAAATCGACAACTGCCCGGTCTAAAGTTGTACCTTGCAATTTATGCACAGTCACCGCCCAGCATAAAATTAGAGGTAGCATAGGTCGCTCGATCTTGCCTTTATCGCGTAAACCATCAAACTCAGACGCAGAAGGTTCAATCCGAACACCAATACAAGAAGCTACCAATTTTCTAAATAATATTTTATCGATATCAAAGAGAATGTAATTAATCACTAATTCAGTAATAAGATATTCCTAAACACCCTATTCCTTAGTCCTAACTAAACTAGGTATGCTTGCTACAAAACCTAACAAAATCTACTTCTTTAATATTTTTTTCAATATTAATGCAAGTAAAGTAATGCAACACGCGTTCCAATTAGATAGATGGAATCTCTAGTATAATAAATAATGAATGTACTCTAGCTAGCTAGATGGAATCGTATTAAAATAATTATCAATTAAAAAAGTTGTTAATTGTTATAAAGACCATAAATGAGAATCGTTTCTTCTTATTTCTCGTTATCGTTTCTTCGATTCTTTTATTATTGTCTTTATATTTTCAGTATAAACAAAACACAAAAGACCTTATATAATCTGCAGAGAGCTAAACCATACCGAGATGTATTTGGCTACAACGCTATCTATTGATATGGTCTATGCAACTAGAAATCTATTGATGATGAATACAAAACAAAACCATACCGCGATGTACTCGACTACAGCGCCATCTATTGATTAACTTAGCTGTGCCCTGCGGCATAGCCTGAGGCTTCGATCCCGAGGGATTTTGGGATGATATTATAGCCTATTTTTTCATCATGAATGTGGCTAACATACACAAACAAAATATAAATTTCTCATTGACATGTTTATAGCGGCCGCTCGCATTTGCGTAATATAATGTAAGTACTTTTTTTATTTTATTGATTTTTTTATAATTATATTATGGTCATGATATACCTTTTTGAAATCCTTATAATAAGCCCTTTAATTTGACACCCATATTGCAGTATTCTAAAAAAAAAAATTTTTTTTCACTACGTATAATAGCACCGTACAGCCGCCATGTTGGTTTTTTTTTTTTAGTGTAAGTACCTTCTGCATTAGGTAGTGTAGGTATATTATATACGCGACATGGCGTCGTGCAATGCAAGTTGAGGAAATAAAAAATAATTTACAAACCAATGCAGTGAATTGTTGGTTTTTAACAAACTAAAACAGTAAGATTAAAATTCAGGTTTAACATGTTACTCGTGTGTATAGCGATCTGGATCTCCTCCAATCACTCCCTAGATGGCCATCATCAGCTCACAACTCGGACAATCCCTGGCGAAGAACCAAGGCTTCAAAGTTACCTCGTTTGTATGAAAATCGACTGGTGTCGACTTAATATGTGACCGCCACTATAACTGTTAATAAAAATAGAAAATAATAATTACCCTCATGGCGACAGCAGAGGCTGCCTGGAAGTCGCAATAGCTACAGGGCAGCTTCTGGTAGCCATGTTTGGCTCGTAAATGCTCGTTCAGTCTTAGCTTGTTAGCGAATCGCTTGCCGCAATGCTAAAAAAACACATATATTACAGTTGCAATGCAAGACGGAAAAAGATGTTACAGTAGCCAGAAAACATCTTGAAATCGGGTGGGGATTGAGCGAACATGTATTTGGGTGAATCAACTTTTTAATGTACGGAAAAAATCGATCCATGTGTAAATTTTCATAAATTAAAACAAAATTATATGATTCTTTTAAAAAAAATCTCTATTTTACGATACTTAGATTCATATAGCCAATAAAACATACTTAGTTTTGTACAAAAATAATCAATAGTTTAAAGAAAAACATCGGTGACCCGGGGGACAATTTTGACCCTAGCTTTTATATGAAAAATAGCAGTTGTCTCCTGGGTCACCCTATGTTTTTCTTTAAAATCATGTTAAAATGTTCATGTCTTTTAAGTTTTCTTATATGATTAGCTGAGAGTATTTGCAACTGCAGATTAACTTCATATAAAAATGGTTCACGTAGATATTTTAAGAAATGCCACAACACAACAAAAAGTTGATTCACCCATTTAGTGTATGCGTAGCGGTGAGGGGCGCGGGCGGCGGGGGAGGGGCGCGAGCTATTGGTCGCTCGCAAGTGCACATGCGCGAACCCATCCCCACTCCGTCGAAAGAGAGTCAAGATGTTTGCCGGAATATGTAGGTACTTGGCGGACAAACTCTTGACTTTGGCTACACATTCGTAATCATATTTTCGCGTAGCTATAGAGACGTCCTGAGTCAAACGTATCTCCTAAACGCAAGACGGATAAACCAGTTCTTCACGGACAAACTATCTAATCCATATGGCAATGGCATAGATAGTCAAAAAATCTGATTTCCACAGTTTTTTTGTAACTTTTTTTGTCATATCAGTTACACAACATCCTAACATCTAGACATTAGACATCCACCCTTTCACATTTAAATTTAATTGCTAATAAATATTATTTATTATATTTAGCGCATAACGAACTTACCTCGCACACTGGGCCTTGTCCAGCATGCTTAATCTTCTTGTGCATTCTTAAACTAGCTTTTTGCATCGTTTTATTGCACACGTCACACTCCACCATCGCTCGCCCCTATGGCCAATCAGAGCCATTATAAGAATTATTATTATAAAACTAGTGGGACAGTTTTGTTGAACATAATTATTCATTTTTTTTAAATTTGAGATTTTTGCATTCACAATGCTATTTTTACACAATACTAAATAATATACTAGAAAAAATACGACTCGCACCAGATCAATACTCAGACGGGAATCGAACCCGCGACCTTTGGATATCCGGTCCAATGCTCTGACCGCTGAGCTACCGAGTCACTAGCTCAGCTATCGGTAATCGGTAGCTCAGCGGTCAGAGCATTGGACCGGATATCCAAAGGTCGCGGGTTCGATTCCCGTCTGAGTATTGATCTGGTGCGAGTCGTATTTTTTCTAGTATATTATTTAGTATAATAGGGATGTTGACTAATGAATAAAATAACGAAATACTAATAAAAATCGTAAACATATTAAACTTTTAGAGTAGCTTGTATACCTCTTGGTTTTATATATTGCATATTATTGGTTTTATGACCCTTCAAAGTTGGGTGGACAAGTCCATTTAAAAAGTATACAATTTATTAAAATAAATGATACCTTTAATTAGTCCGTAAAATGTATAGCAAATTTGTCGAAGAAACCATTTTGATAAACACAATATTTAATATAGCTGCTGAACAAATTTCCTATGCGTTACAAACTAGCACGGCGTGACGTCATAACGTGCAAGCCATTAGTATGAAGCGTTTTTGATCGAGTCCATTTGTGTGCATTTCACACTATGATATCTCGGGCAGTTTTCATGCTAGCGAATTAATTCTTTTACCAATGTTTCTTTTTTTGAGAGGTAATTTAAACATAAACATAAACATAAACATTTTTATTATGCCAGAATGTGGTAATTACAGATGGAATTCTTAGCTCTAAAAAGATATTGCACAAGACACATTCACCCACTTTTGGGCATGCAAAATACATTTTAACCTATAGCTAATCCAGGAAACTCATATTTATTATATTAACTTAAATTATTAGTTCATTTTATATTTATTTTGTAAAACTGTTTCTGCATGTCAAAACTAATTAATTAATAACTACGTAATAATAATACATTTAACATTTATATACTTTCATAAAAACTAAATACATAATTATATTTTATTCAATTTTACATGTCAAATTTCAAATGTCAATGTTTTTTATCTAAATATTCATTTATTGTATAGTAACATTTTTGTATTAGCCATGTCTTAAGTTTGTATTTGAAATTATTTAGTGCTAAATTTCGAATATCAATTGGTAAATTGTTATAAAATCTTACAGCCATGGAGCGACAGTTTCTGTTGCGCATGGCTGTTCTCATTGCTGGTAGCACTAGTCTATTTGGACGTCTACAGCTATAAGGGCGGGGAATATCGTATAAGAAACTAAATAACTCAGGATGGCTCTTAACAAAAATGCATACTTCATATATGTATAAACAAGGGACCGTGAGAATCTTCAACTCCACAAACAGCGGTCTGCACGAAACCAAGGTTTCAACATCGTATATCGCACGAACGCACGCTTTTTGGGCAATGAAAACCTTGTTTATATAGCACGAGTTTCCCCAAAGTACTATGCCATATCTCAGAATTGAGCAAACGTGACCATGATATGCCTGCAGTGCTGTAGCTTTGCTTGCGGTTTTACCTAGCTTCCACAAGGCAAGGTTTATGTAACATGAAATAAAAAAAATAGTCAACATCCCTATTATTCTTATTTAAGGCGCTGCAGAAAGTACTACTAGCACCGCCAATACATTTATTTTTATTACTCGTAAACCAAGTCAATATTAAAAAAAGATCATACCCTCCTAATTATTTAAAATCCATTTTAGCTCTAAGTGGTTGAGATAAAATGGATTTTAAAACTTACAGAAAGAATGAAAATTGAAAACTGTTGCAGAGTTATTCAAAAAATATTAGAGACAATTTAGGAGGGCATGATCTTAGCTTTTTTTAATATTGACTTGGTTTACGAGTAATAAAAATAAATGTATTGGCGGCGCTAGTAGTGGGTAGTAGGGCGCCTTAAGGCGATTACCTGAACAAAAGTGGCGTCCTCGGAGGTTTTTATTTAATATGTTGTTAATAGAAAAGGATTTTAATAAAACTCTTCGTGGAATGGATTTTTTAGGGCTTACAGTATAGTATTTTTAGAATGTTAACTACATTAATTACTTGTCTCCGCCCGCACGATATAACCTGTAGTCCACGCGGGCGAAGCTAATATAACAAGATATTACTTACCGAATCCCCAACTTTTCTATTTTTATTTTTTAGTGTGCACGTACTTAAATGGTTCACTAAGAACGCTTTACTATGAAATTCCAATTTACAATACTGTAAGAAAGAAAAAAAATTAAGTTTACTAACATTTATATCTATTATAAATTATAATATATATTTAATTTCTGTTAAATACTTACTGTACATCTGAATGTCTCGGCTCCATGCATCATTACCTTGTGTCTATTAAGTTTGTCTTTGATTATAAAACTATCGCATAATTCACATTTTACTTTCCGCTTATCTGCCCCGGGATGACTTCTAAGCATGTGATAATCTATACTTCTTATAGATAAGTTTTTTGAACACAACTTGCATGTTACTCTTTGTTTTTCTGTGTTATCATCAAACACTTTGCTATAAGGCAATTCTACAGTTCTTTTACGTCTAGATTTCTTCTTTCGTACTTTTATTTTAATTTCTTCAATTCTATTTGGCGATTCGGTTGCCTTAATTAAGGTTTTGCTATTATCATCTTCATTGATATCAATTGCATCGCAACTATAGTCACCTAA
This sequence comes from Agriphila straminella, assembly GCA_950108535.1. Classification (NCBI taxonomy): domain Eukaryota; kingdom Metazoa; phylum Arthropoda; class Insecta; order Lepidoptera; family Crambidae; genus Agriphila; species Agriphila straminella. The sequence continues at coordinate 11,639,707 of OX467312.1, forward strand.
AGTGGTATCACCTATCTCAGTCTTGATTACAATCATTCCTATATTAATTTCTCCTGCATTATCTTTAATTTCCACTTTTAAGGGGAAGTCAGAAGGCTGGTTGTTAGTTAAATTTGTTAGATATGTTTCGACGTCTTTGCATTGTTTTCTGAAGTTTACTGATTTATTTACAAATAAGACACAGTCTGTACACATATGTTGGGGAAAACCGTCGTCCATTTCAACCTGAAAAACAGAAGAGTGACTCTAGCATAAGTAATGTCGTAGGTAGGGGCTGGCAAGGGCTGCCAGGGGCGCAACCCTCAAAAGGCGCACTTTGCTGGCTGACCCATAGCTAGAAAATAAGTCTATAAGCTTCGGGGCGCAAAATTCAAATCTTGCTAGGGGCTGGCAAGGGCTGACTTTAGCTCCGACGTTAAGCGTAAGTAGGTATTTAAAACTACAGTAGGTACTTACATAATTAAAAAAACTCAAGAGATTTTTTTTACTTAGTTCTTATATTTTTTAGTTCGAAAGGGATGTAATTATGTAAATAAAGCCTAAATGAATGCTTAACTTTTGTTTCTTTACCAGAAATCAAAAGTTTTATCCAACTTCCATGGATGATCAAAAGCACAAGGCATAAAACAATAACTAAAGTAAATACTTATATTAACCTTCACACCAGTAGTTGTGTAAATAACACTTGAATATCTTTTATATTCGTCAGTATTCACAAATATTGGATATAAATTCGTCGCACTGAGGCAAGTTCGGCAAACAGCTGAAAAATCCATATTTACGGTACTATATAGGCAAATATGTCGCAAATAATCTTCAAGTAAAAAGTTGTTACGCTCTTTTATTTGATATTAAGATATTATCTGTAATTTTTTAGATATCAATGCAAATGCAAACAAAAGTATTTTCAAGTTTTTTGTATCTGTCACAGACTGGGTAAACGCCTGTCGTCTATGGTGGATGACAGTGACAGTCAGACAGATGTCCTCGCTCCATCAAAAACCACTAAATAGGGATGTAACTTAGGTCGATTATTCAATTACCTGAAAATGTCTTGAAAAGTGTACGGTATATCTTTATTCAGGGGGCTTACTATGAGCTCTTATAGCAGGGCTTATATTGAACTGCCATACTTTTTCGTACTATGATCTCAACGGTTAGTATGAAAGCAAGCCTTAAGCAGTCCTGTTTAAGGCCTGCTTTTGAACTGAACGGTTTCTTATTTGCTGATGGTAAGCTGCTGTACGGTTTACTTAAGTAGTTTCTTAGAGCATTAAGCTTTTCATGGTTATAATGTACTCTATGGCGATCGAAGGCTCAGCGGTTAGTCTGCGGGAATGCACCTATTGACATTTCTTTTTGACGTTTGTGTTCGTTCACGACTTCACGTGTTTGTGTTTTGCTTTTGCTTACCTACGACGATGTGCTCATTTTTGTTGTTAAAATTTTCAATTTTAAATGAATAAAGAAGGCATAATGACGCTCACTGAAGACAAGGAGATTGATATATTTGTTGCTACTAAGATAGGCTCATTTAAACGTAAGTATTTTACGAATAATACTCTAAACACTACTGCCGATTCTGGTTTAAATATTCTTGACAAAATGAGATAAATATTCTGAAATAAAACACTTTTAACGGATACTAGCGCGGTTTTATTGAAAGTACTTTGGTAATTAGTTGGTATTTGGTCTGATTTTTGATTTTCCCGACGTTTCGGCACCTTTGCAGCTGCCGTGGTCACGGGGGACTGAAGCTACTTGTGAGCCTACCCTCAAGCGATGAATTTTTTAGAACGTTCAGAAATTAAAATTTATCAAATTTAATTAGTTTAATTTTGGTTTGGTTTTAATTTAATTTTATATGTTAAAAAGAGAGAATCTACTGAAACTACTACCATTTCAAAAAATTGGGAGGCCCCTCCAAGAAAGAAATGGCGAAAGAAAACTTGGAGAGGAAGGCCGACCTCCGTCTTTTATATTAATTAATTTATTTGCAAAAGGAACTAACCATATCATTAGATCTTACAGTGTGTGTTTGGGGCTTTAGCTTGTGAATGATGGGGTCCCAAGCTGGTGGAATTTTCCAACCATCATCTCTATTGAAATTAGGATATTTATTTATTTCGATAGCCTCGCGGAGCATTCTAGGAATGAATCTACGTTCCCTAGCAAGGATTTGGGGTTTGTCAAATCTAATATAATGGTTGGGCCCCTCAAAGGCGTGTTCACTCACTGCAGACTTGTTATCGCGCCTATGTTTCATGTCAGCTACATGTTCTTTAACCCGGGTACCTATGCTTCTCTTTGTTTGCCCGATGTAGGAGAGCCCACAGTCACAATCTAGTTTGTAGACGCCTGCGGCTTGAAGGGGGATATTACACTTGACAGGTCGTAAGAATTGGTTGATCTTCTTCGGCGGCTTGAAGTAAGTTTTGATTGACGCTCGCTTCAGAATGTTTCCAATCTTGTCAGTGACACCCTTCAAGTATGGTAGGATGGCAGGTTGACGCTCTACTGTGGCTGTTTTGGTGCGTTTTCTGTGACGAAGGCGTGGTACTTGCAACTTGTTGTTACGTAGTACTTGCTTGACGTGCTGAAGCTCAGCAGTCAGGTGTTGTTTGTCACAGATGCCGCGGGCTCTCTGAAACAAAGATTTCCCTACGGTAGCTAACTGTATAGGATGATGGTGAGAGTCACCATTAAGGTATCTGTCTGTATGGGTTGCTTTACGATACACTGTATGGCTCAAGGTTTGGTTCGGATTCCTGATAATGAGAATGTCTAGGAAAGCTAGTTTATTATCTGCCTCTAACTCCATAGTAAATTGTATGTTGGGGTTTATGGAGTTAAGATGGTTAAGAAATGCAGGGACACTGTCTCTAGGTAGTATTGTGAAAGTGTCATCTACGTACCGTTTGTAGAACCGGGGAGTCACTGGTGCTGTGGCTAGTGCTTTCTCCTCAAAATCCTCCATGAAAATGTCAGCAACAATGGGGGATACAGGAGAGCCCATTACTACGCCATCCACTTGCACGTAGAACTCCTCGTTCCATAACAGATAGCCAGATGTTAGGCATAATTCTAGTAGTTCTGCATATTCAATTGGCATGTTATTATCAACTAGCTTTTTCCTGATGATATTAATGCAGTCCTGTACTGGTAAGCATGTGAATAAGGACTGAACATCAAAACTAACCATAGTTTCATCATCAGCGAGATGTAGATGTTGTATCTCACTGACAAAATGGTAGGAATCTTTTACAAAGGCTGATGTGTTACCTCTCAGTGGTGTGAGTGTTTTCGCTACGTGTTTAGCCAATTTGTAGGTTGGTGAGTCAATTTGGCTTACTATGGGGCGTAGCGGAGCGTTGTCTTTGTGTATTTTTGGCAAACAAAGAGAAGCATAGGGACCCGGGTTAAAGAACATGTAGCTGACATGAAACATAGGCGCGATAACAAGTCTGCAGTGAGTGAACACGCCTTTGAGGGGCCCAACCATTATATTAGATTTGACAAACCCCAAATCCTTGCTAGGGAACGTAGATTCATTCCTAGAATGCTCCGCGAGGCTATCGAAATAAATAAATATCCTAATTTCAATAGAGATGATGGTTGGAAAATTCCACCAGCTTGGGACCCCATCATTCACAAGCTAAAGCCCCAAACACACACTGTAAGATCTAATGATACGGTTAGTTCCTTTTGCAAATAAATTAATTAATATAAAAGACGGAGGTCGGCCTTCCTCTCCAAGTTTTCTTTCGCCATTTCTTTCTTGGAGGGGCCTCCCAATTTTTTGAAATGGTAGTAGTTTCAGTAGATTCTCTCTTTTTAACATATAAAATTAAATTAAAACCAAACCAAAATTAAACTAATTAAATTTGATAAATTTTAATTTCTGAACGTTCTAAAAAAATTCATCGCTTGAGGGTAGGCTCACAAGTAGCTTCAGTCCCCCGTGACCACGGCAGCTGCAAAGGTGCCGAAACGTCAGGAAAATCAAAAATCAGACCAAATACCAACTAATTACCAAAGTACTTTCAATAAAACCGCGCTAGTATCCGTTAAAAGTGTTTTATTTCATGTCTAGTGAGCGCGTAAGCTTGAGAAGTGAATATAAATATTCTGGCTCTTGTATATTTTCTTGAATTTATTTCATAGTGATTTTTAACACTACTCTGACCCAGGCTTGTATATGTTTTGTTAACATTTTATTTTACCATTTTACTTTTTTTTGATAACCCTATTTTTTAGAGTCTCCCCCCCTCTCCCCACCCCCAAAATCGTGGTCTGATAATGGAAAGTAGAACCAAAAGCAGTGGGTAATGTAATAAAAAAATTAAAAAGGAAACAAATATTTTTATAAGCATTATACATTGTGATTTCTTTCAGATATAAAATACCATACAGAGGCATCAAAAAATAACAAGAAATGTATAGAAAATCTAGTGGACATCAAGACATTGCAGAAAGAGGACGGAATAACCTGCATGGTATGGGGCAACCCTGGGCAGACGGAAATATTGCTAGCTAGGAAAAATCAACAGGTAAACCCTAACATAAGTTGTATAATAATAATAATAGTCTTTTGCAAAATGCGTGGAAATTATGTAACACATAACTTGCTACTATAAGTACTTTGTTGAAGTAATATAATAAGTCTATGTTGTTGCCAATAATCCTGTCACCCTGTTGTAATTATCTGGTAACGATATATTCAAGTTTGTAAATATCGTTACTTATGGCTGTTACAGCTGATAAGTTTCTTGCGCCCGTTCTTCTTGTCAGTTAAAAAAGTCTGAAACGGGTGGTAGGAAAATAAAGACGATTCAAAAGTACTTAATAATTAAGTTTATTTGAATAAAGCTTATATGACTTTGACTATGACATCAGACATTCTTTGTTAATTAAGTATTTGGGCTTTGTTTAATTTGTGTAGGTCTAATTGCCAGTTGGCAAATGCCTCCTCCTCCTCCAACCGTTTTCACTCCCACCGGTTCTCCGACACTCTGTTCCAAGTAACTCCTGCTACTTATGTCGTCGTCCCACCTTTTTCATTCAAATATTCAAAATAATTTATTCAGTCTAGGCTGTTACAAACACTTGTGAATGTCAAAGAAGCTACGCCATCGGTTTGTAAACCCTGAGCGGGAGACCTTGTTGAAGAACCGGCAAGAAACCCGTCAAGGGCTGCTTTTTTCTGACTGAACAAGTGTTATCTAGGATATTTTGATCAAAGGTGACATTATGTAATTTAGCCATAAAAATTGCCTCACCCCAGATTCAAACCTACGACACCCTCCACGGCTTCACAACCACTCACTCGGCAGACTTCGGTACCGGTCATGTCGTGGGCCTCGGTCGTTGTAAAAGGAAGCTGATGGCCGCTCTGTCCAGCGGAGTGGTCAAGATATGGAGCAAGAAATCCGAGGATTTGGTGGAAGTCGGGAAAATGGATCGGATGAGGGTGTGTGGGGACGATGCTACATTGTTTGCTACAGGTAAGAAGAGATTGCTGTGCGTACCCCATGATGCAACCTCACGTACTTGAGGAAACAAACACTGCATGAGATTAATAGCAAAAGGAAAAAAAGATCATTCACTATTATTGTGTGTATAATCAATAGTAACTTTTTTAATTGCAAGTTTTATAAATACAAATAGTGGTGGCCAGATAATTAAGGACGCCAGGCGATTTTCATACAAACGAGGTAACTTTGTAGCCTTGGTTCTCCGCCAGGGATTGACCTAGCTGTGATCTGATGATGGCTATCCAGGAGTGAATGGAGGAGATTCAGATCGCTATACACACCCAACTGATCTGATCAGCATTCTAAGAGATATAAGGATGTGTTTAAAAATACCGCGAAATACGAAAAAAAAATGTATGGAAATCCTGAAACTGAAAACTCAGATCCTTATATATCTTAAAATGCTGATCAGATCAGTTGGGTGTGTATAGCGATCTGAATCTCCTCCATTCACTCCCTGGATGGACATCATCAGGTCACAGCTAGGTCAATCCTTGGCGGAGAACTATGGCTTCAAAGTTACTTCGTTTGTATGAAAATCAGCTGGTGTCCTTAATTATATGGCCACCACTGTATATTATGAATATTTTTTTTTATTTTTTCATGTGAGCAGCTTTTAGTTTTTCATATGGGGTTCACAAGGTTTTAATGGGGTTGGTAAACTTTTCTGTGAATTCTATATTTTCTGGTAGCTTTTGGCTTTGGAGTCAGGAATAACAAATTGCGGAATTATATAATGCTTCATTTTAATTTAAATAAAAATTTTAATTTTTCATTTACAGCATAGTACAATAAATCACTTTTTTACCATCGCCACTCGAAAAAGTGCGTTTAATTCTACGATAAGAGTGAATAAAACGCTGTTTTATTATAAAAATATTTTGAATTTGGAACAAGCGCCGCATCGTATGAATTATGTAGAAAAAAAATAAAACGTGCTAAAAGTATGGAGCTATTCCATAGATAAAGCCATAGTTATACAAATAAATAAAAAAAATATCTCGCCAATTTTATTTAGGTTCTTTTTAGTGTCTTATTTTTGGTTTCATTTCTAAAAAATATCCCGCCAAATTTAATTAGGTCCTTTTTAGTGTCTCATCTTTAGGTTCTTTTCTATATATTAGAGGTAGATTAGATGTTCAATCTTGCATCAGTCCATTCCATCAGTCTGGTACGATCTTCAGTCTGTAAAAATTCAAAGTCTATCTCTATACAAACTGATGAAATGGACTGATGCCAAACTGATCATGTAATTTCCCTCTTAGCGTGGTGGTTTTATGTCATTGGAAAACTTCTAGTTTCACTATTTTCTAATGTTTAAATATTACTGATTATGATTACCTACCTAAAAAATAAAAATGTGATAACTATATATACTAGTTCAGGCACAGAATAACTAATAGTATGGTATAGGTATAAGTATCTACTGCTATTTGTTTTCTCGCAGTCAATGGTAAAAAGTAGAGTACACAACTCGTGAAAAAAAAATTTCAACTCGGTCCTTTGTATCCCTCCTTTCGCTCAGGATTCTACTTTTGAATCCCTCGCTACGCTCGGGATTCAACTCTAGAATCCTTCGCTGCTCTCGGGATCCAACTTAGTCCCTCGAACTAAATTCCCTCTTTTTTCACTTGTTGTATAATCTACTATTACGGCTGTATGCGTAGGTTATGCCTTTGCTCCAAAGACTTTCTATGTTGTTGCTCAAAACAAAAAAAAACAAAGGTATGATTACTCTTTGTCACTGTCTGTCAATCAGATTTTTAAATCAGTAAATGCAAAGGAACTTCGTGTTCAGCCGTATGTTTGATATTTTATCGCGATAATAATATAAAAAAATATATTTAGTTAACAAGGTAAAATAAATAAATCATAATATTATTTTCTTTATTCTTTAAACTTGTGCTATCAAAAAAAAATATAAAACAATTCTTTTCGAAAAAGTTACCAACCCCATTTAAATAGCACCAGGTCAAGGGTTCCCTAACTTATTCCGGGCGCGCTACCTTTCTACCAAAAAGGAATCCGCATCCCATCCCGTATACCCATACAAATTAGAAAAGAATGGCCAAAACTATGACATATGAACTACACAGGTGACCCGCGCCCCAAAAAGCCCCAAAAGTTGCTATAAACATCACGTGATTAATCAAATCAAATCAAAAAATAATTAATTCAGTCTAGGCTGTTACAAGCACTTGTGAATGTCAAAGAAGCTACGCCATCGGTTCGCAAACCCTGAGCGGGAGACCTTGTAACGAGAAGAACCGGCAAGAAACTCGTCAAGGGCTGCTTTTTTCTCCCTGTATATTTCATACAGAGTCGTCAACATTGAAAAATGAGCTCCACATTTAAAGTGAGGTCATTTTCCATCACAATAATTAACAAAAGTTTGCACACAATGGGTAGGTAGGTTGAAATTAAATACCTACTACATATCGGATAGGTAATTGTGAGAGTAAATAACTTTCAACTAGTTGAGAAATCAGTAATCACTATGTCTGCTACTCGAAAGTGCACCTAAGTAGGCAAAATTTACCAAAAAACACTTGATACAAGACATAAAAAATAATAATAAAAAAACGCAATTCTTACAATTCAATATGCGTTAAGATAGGTACTCAGAAGCCCCATTCCCACTGGCAGCACCGCCCGGGTGCCCCTTACCTATATTGTCCAAGTTGTATTTATAGTGTTAATTCACTGAAACTTAACATATTTGTGGAATAATTACAAAAAAAATGTGCTATGTTTTGTTTACAAAAATTATTTCCGTAAAATAGCTGGAGTATAATTTAAATATTTCTTTGTTTTTCACAAGGTGGCGAAGAAAACGACCTAAAAGTGTGGCGCATTGGCGAGCCACAACCTATTTTTACCGCCAAGAACCTCCCTCATGATTGGTTGCAGCTGAGACGTCCCGTGTGGGTGTCTGACCTTGCTTTCTTGAGGGGAGAAGGGAATCTTTTAGCTGTGTGTTCGAGGCATGGATATGTTAGGTAAGAAAATAATTTATTGTTTATGACATTTTTATAAAGCACCTCCTTTCCACATAAATTTCAGTTTTGCTAGACAGGTTGATACTGATGAGGGGTAAGTATGCACAGTGGTTTGGTTTTAACAAGCAGGTGGGTATGGGCAGGGCTCTGTCACTCCGCGCGCGAGTCTGAACCGCTCGGCGTCCTCTGAGAGGACAAATTTCATACATCGGAAAAGATAAGACCTACGCGATAGAAAGAGAGGCAACTACAGAGTGCATGTTTTGGAGCGAAGAGAGCGCTGTGCGACCAAATTCCATGCGGCGTATTTGTTTGTGACAATGTTATAGTCAAGTCACGTGATGGTTGTAGACGTCGTGTCGCTTATAGACGTCATGACGCTTATAGGTGTCATGACACTTACTTATAGACGTTTCGTTGTGTGTCAGAACCACGAGCGACGTCACCGCGGCGAGCAGCCGTTCGTGTGCGAGGCGTGCGGTGCTAAGTTCCACGCGGCATATTTACTCGCGCAGCATCGGCAGTCACATCGCGAAGACAAACTGTACAAGGTATACTTCTATATTCATTTCCGTTCTTTCTTTTTTCTGTCTTTCCTCTCTATTATTTTACTGTGCTTTACCTTCCCCCCCAAATTCCTCCTTCCCGATGTGTATACTTAAGCACGTATGGAAGGAAACCAAAAAACATTTAACCACCCTTAACCACTTTTAGTTAAACCTGAAACCGTCCAAGTAAGTTTATTATAAAAATATCTTTACAAGGTAAGGTCACACAGTTTTTTTTAATCGACAACAGGATAGTACTTGGCCTGCACCTCACCTAGCTAGCTACCTGTACCACCATCTTATTCTTACCTAAGTCTGACGCCATAAAAACAATTTTAAATTTTTTGTGTTCCGGCAGTTATTTATTTATTTATTGATTAAGATACACCAGCGACAAAATCATTTTACATTTTATAACAATTTTGCATAGATATTCTCGGAATAATGATATGCCTTTATAGGCGTATACAGCACTTCTAAAAAAGAATATTAAGTACTTGTCCATCAGCCATTTTTGATGTCCCCACTGCTGGGGCACAGGCCTTCCTTATGGGTGGTAAGGAGGATGGGCTATAACCCACCACGCGGGCCCAATGCGGATTGGTGGGTGTTAACGACTGCAAATGCAGCCGGGACCAACGGCTTAACGTGCCTTCCGAAGCACGGAGGAGCTCGATGTAATAAATTGTTGGTCACCCATCCCATGACCGACCCTTGCGAACGTTGCTTAACTTCCGCAATCGCTGGGCCAGGCGCTTAACCACTGCGCCACCGTGCTCCACATTAAGTACTTACAACACAATAATATGAATACAATTAACTTAATATAGGTACACTAGCTGATGCCCGCGACTTCGTACGCGTGGACTTTATGCAGTGCGATATAAGTACGTTAGTTCTATTATAAGATTCTGTGGCTATTTAAGTCGTCGAGTCAAATTTCACATCAGCATCAGATCAGACATTTCCACATCAGATCTTCGATTTTTCGTAAACACGAGTTTATGCAAATACTTAAATTAAAATTGTTTCTGCATCAGGTATTCCAGATCTTCGATTTTTATACCTCAACAAAAAATGCTCATCAGGCTGAACAACGCTTGCTAAGGTGTCTTTTTTATATTTTGTATAGTTTAGCTGAACCATTATGGCTCTGCATCAGGTGTTCCAGATCTTTGATTTTTATACCTTAACAAAACAATCAGGCTGAACAACTTTTGTTAAGGACTCTCCAAAAATAGTGTCTCTACTTCAACTTTATACGAATTCTCATACAAACTTGAACAACCTGTAGCACCCTGTATAACAGGAATATTCCAAAATCCGTTCTTAGTGCTCATCTACATCATGAAAGGTATCTACCCTCCAAAAATGGTGTCTCTACCTTCAGCCGTTAGGGCTCCACGCCTATCCCAACAATGAATCAGTGAATCAGTCAATTAATTTAGAGTTTTATATGTATAGATTAACATTTTAAAGTTAAACAATATTAATGATTACTTACATATACAAAATCTTATAAAAAAGTAGTTTTTTAGAATTAAAATAACCAAATAAGAGAGAAAATCTGTCATTAATAACAAGGTATTTTTTATTATTATTATTACAATGAAAACAAAGATAACCAAAGGTTGGACGAAGAAGAAAACATTGTCACACACTTTTTACCCGACTGCAAAGAAAGGGTTATGTGTTTCGCGCGTATCTTGTAAGTATGTTTGTATGTTTGTATGTATGTATGTTTGTATGTAATATTCTTTATTACCTCATATCTTTCAAACGGCTGAACGGATTTCTATGATTAAGATATCGTTAGATTGGTCTTTTCAGCCCAAGTGTTCTTAAGAAGGTGGCGTTATAAAAAAACCAACATGGCGGCTGTACGGTGCTATTATACGTAGTGAAAAAAAATTTTTTTTTTTAGAATACTGCAATATGGGTGTCAAATTAAAGGGCTTATTATAAGGATTTCAAAAAGGTATATCATGACCATAATATAATTATAAAAAAAACAATAAAATAAAAAAAGTAAATTATATTACGCAAATGCGAGCGGCCGCTATAAACATGTCAATGAGAAATTTATATTTTGTTTGTGTATGTTAGCCACATTCATGATGAAAAAATAAAATATAAAGATAATAATAAAAGAATCGAAGAAACGATAACGAGAAATAACCGCCCGGGTGCCCCTTACCTATATTGTCCAAGTTGTATTTATAGTGTTAATTCACTGAAACTTAACATATTTGTGGAATAATTACAAAAAAAATGTGCTATGTTTTGTTTACAAAAATTATTTCCGTAAAATAGCTGGAGTATAATTTAAATATTTCTTTGTTTTTCACAAGGTGGCGAAGAAAACGACCTAAAAGTGTGGCGCATTGGCGAGCCACAACCTATTTTTACCGCCAAGAACCTCCCTCATGATTGGTTGCAGCTGAGACGTCCCGTGTGGGGTGTCTGACCTTGCTTTCTTGAGGGGAGAAGGGAATCTTTTAGCTGTGTGTTCGAGGCATGGATATGTTAGGTAAGAAAATAATTTATTGTTTATGACATTTTTATAAAGTACCTCCTTTCCACATAAATTTCAGTTTTGCTAGACAGGTTGATACTGATGAGGGGTAAGTATGCACAGTGGTTTGGTTTTAACAAGCAGGTGGGTATGGGCAGGGCTCTGTCACTCCGCGCGCGAGTCTGAACCGCTCGGCGTCCTCTGAGAGGACAAATTTCATACATCGGAAAAGATAAGACCTACGCGATAGAAAGAGAGGCAACTACAGAGTGCATGTTTTGGAGCGAAGAGAGCGCTGTGCGACCAAATTCCATGCGGCGTATTTGTTTGTGACAATGTTATAGTCAAGTCACGTGATGGTTGTAGACGTCGTGTCGCTTATAGACGTCATGACGCTTATAGGTGTCATGACACTTACTTATAGACGTTTCGTTGTGTGTCAGAACCACGAGCGACGTCACCGCGGCGAGCAGCCGTTCGTGTGCGAGGCGTGCGGTGCTAAGTTCCACGCGGCATATTTACTCGCGCAGCATCGGCAGTCACATCGCGAAGACAAACTGTACAAGGTATACTTCTATATTCATTTCCGTTCTTTCTTTTTTCTGTCTTTCCTCTCTATTATTTTACTGTGCTTTACCTTCCCCCCCAAATTCCTCCTTCCCGATGTGTATACTTAAGCACGTATGGAAGGAAACCAAAAAACATTTAACCACCCTTAACCACTTTTAGTTAAACCTGAAACCGTCCAAGTAAGTTTATTATAAAAATATCTTTACAAGGTAAGGTCACACAGTTTTTTTTAATCGACAACAGGATAGTACTTGGCCTGCACCTCACCTAGCTAGCTACCTGTACCACCATCTTATTCTTACCTAAGTCTGACGCCATAAAAACAATTTTAAATTTTTTGTGTTCCGGCAGTTATTTATTTATTTATTGATTAAGATACACCAGCGACAAAATCATTTTACATTTTATAACAATTTTGCATAGATATTCTCGGAATAATGATATGCCTTTATAGGCGTATACAGCACTTCTAAAAAAGAATATTAAGTACTTGTCCATCAGCCATTTTTGATGTCCCCACTGCTGGGGCACAGGCCTTCCTTATGGGTGGTAAGGAGGATGGGCTATAACCCACCACGCGGGCCCAATGCGGATTGGTGGGTGTTAACGACTGCAAATGCAGCCGGGACCAACTGCTTAACGTGCCTTCCGAAGCACGGAGGAGCTCGATGTAATAAATTGTTGGTCACCCATCCCATGACCGACCCTTGCGAACGTTGCTTAACTTCCGCAATCGCTGGGCCAGGCGCTTAACCACTGCGCCACCGTGCTCCACATTAAGTACTTACAACACAATAATATGAATACAATTAACTTAATATAGGTACACTAGCTGATGCCCGCGACTTCGTACGCGTGGACTTTATGCAGTGCGATATAAGTACGTTAGTTCTATTATAAGATTCTGTGGCTATTTAAGTCGTCGAGTCAAATTTCACATCAGCATCAGATCAGACATTTCCACATCAGATCTTCGATTTTTCGTAAACACGAGTTTATGCAAATACTTAAATTAAAATTGTTTCTGCATCAGGTATTCCAGATCTTCGATTTTTATACCTCAACAAAAAATGCTCATCAGGCTGAACAACGCTTGCTAAGGTGTCTTTTTTATATTTTGTATAGTTTAGCTGAACCATTATGGCTCTGCATCAGGTGTTCCAGATCTTTGATTTTTATACCTTAACAAAACAATCAGGCTGAACAACTTTTGTTAAGGACTCTCCAAAAATAGTGTCTCTACTTCAACTTTATACGAATTCTCATACAAACTTGAACAACCTGTAGCACCCTGTATAACAGGAATATTCCAAAATCCGTTCTTAGTGCTCATCTACATCATGAAAGGTATCTACCCTCCAAAAATGGTGTCTCTACCTTCAGCCGTTAGGGCTCCACGCCTATCCCAACAATGAATCAGTGAATCAGTCAATTAATTTAGAGTTTTATATGTATAGATTAACATTTTAAAGTTAAACAATATTAATGATTACTTACATATACAAAATCTTATAAAAAAGTAGTTTTTTAGAATTAAAATAACCAAATAAGAGAGAAAATCTGTCATTAATAACAAGGTATTTTTTATTATTATTATTACAATGAAAACAAAGATAACCAAAGGTTGGACGAAGAAGAAAACATTGTCACACACTTTTTACCCGACTGCAAAGAAAGGGTTATGTGTTTCGCGCGTATCTTGTAAGTATGTTTGTATGTTTGTATGTATGTATGTTTGTATGTAATATTCTTTATTACCTCATATCTTTCAAACGGCTGAACGGATTTCTATGATTAAGATATCGTTAGATTGGTCTTTTCAGCCCAAGTGTTCTTAAGAAGGTGGCGTTATAAAAAAACCAACATGGCGGCTGTACGGTGCTATTATACGTAGTGAAAAAAAATTTTTTTTTTTAGAATACTGCAATATGGGTGTCAAATTAAAGGGCTTATTATAAGGATTTCAAAAAGGTATATCATGACCATAATATAATTATAAAAAAAACAATAAAATAAAAAAAGTAAATTATATTACGCAAATGCGAGCGGCCGCTATAAACATGTCAATGAGAAATTTATATTTTGTTTGTGTATGTTAGCCACATTCATGATGAAAAAATAAAATATAAAGATAATAATAAAAGAATCGAAGAAACGATAACGAGAAATAACCGCCCGGGTGCCCCTTACCTATATTGTCCAAGTTGTATTTATAGTGTTAATTCACTGAAACTTAACATATTTGTGGAATAATTACAAAAAAAATGTGCTATGTTTTGTTTACAAAAATTATTTCCGTAAAATAGCTGGAGTATAATTTAAATATTTCTTTGTTTTTCACAAGGTGGCGAAGAAAACGACCTAAAAGTGTGGCGCATTGGCGAGCCACAACCTATTTTTACCGCCAAGAACCTCCCTCATGATTGGTTGCAGCTGAGACGTCCCGTGTGGGGTGTCTGACCTTGCTTTCTTGAGGGGAGAAGGGAATCTTTTAGCTGTGTGTTCGAGGCATGGATATGTTAGGTAAGAAAATAATTTATTGTTTATGACATTTTTATAAAGTACCTCCTTTCCACATAAATTTCAGTTTTGCTAGACAGGTTGATACTGATGAGGGGTAAGTATGCACAGTGGTTTGGTTTTAACAAGCAGGTGGGTATGGGCAGGGCTCTGTCACTCCGCGCGCGAGTCTGAACCGCTCGGCGTCCTCTGAGAGGACAAATTTCATACATCGGAAAAGATAAGACCTACGCGATAGAAAGAGAGGCAACTACAGAGTGCATGTTTTGGAGCGAAGAGAGCGCTGTGCGACCAAATTCCATGCGGCGTATTTGTTTGTGACAATGTTATAGTCAAGTCACGTGATGGTTGTAGACGTCGTGTCGCTTATAGACGTCATGACGCTTATAGGTGTCATGACACTTACTTATAGACGTTTCGTTGTGTGTCAGAACCACGAGCGACGTCACCGCGGCGAGCAGCCGTTCGTGTGCGAGGCGTGCGGTGCTAAGTTCCACGCGGCATATTTACTCGCGCAGCATCGGCAGTCACATCGCGAAGACAAACTGTACAAGGTATACTTCTATATTCATTTCCGTTCTTTCTTTTTTCTGTCTTTCCTCTCTATTATTTTACTGTGCTTTACCTTCCCCCCCAAATTCCTCCTTCCCGATGTGTATACTTAAGCACGTATGGAAGGAAACCAAAAAACATTTAACCACCCTTAACCACTTTTAGTTAAACCTGAAACCGTCCAAGTAAGTTTATTATAAAAATATCTTTACAAGGTAAGGTCACACAGTTTTTTTTAATCGACAACAGGATAGTACTTGGCCTGCACCTCACCTAGCTAGCTACCTGTACCACCATCTTATTCTTACCTAAGTCTGACGCCATAAAAACAATTTTAAATTTTTTGTGTTCCGGCAGTTATTTATTTATTTATTGATTAAGATACACCAGCGACAAAATCATTTTACATTTTATAACAATTTTGCATAGATATTCTCGGAATAATGATATGCCTTTATAGGCGTATACAGCACTTCTAAAAAAGAATATTAAGTACTTGTCCATCAGCCATTTTTGATGTCCCCACTGCTGGGGCACAGGCCTTCCTTATGGGTGGTAAGGAGGATGGGCTATAACCCACCACGCGGGCCCAATGCGGATTGGTGGGTGTTAACGACTGCAAATGCAGCCGGGACCAACTGCTTAACGTGCCTTCCGAAGCACGGAGGAGCTCGATGTAATAAATTGTTGGTCACCCATCCCATGACCGACCCTTGCGAACGTTGCTTAACTTCCGCAATCGCTGGGCCAGGCGCTTAACCACTGCGCCACCGTGCTCCACATTAAGTACTTACAACACAATAATATGAATACAATTAACTTAATATAGGTACACTAGCTGATGCCCGCGACTTCGTACGCGTGGACTTTATGCAGTGCGATATAAGTACGTTAGTTCTATTATAAGATTCTGTGGCTATTTAAGTCGTCGAGTCAAATTTCACATCAGCATCAGATCAGACATTTCCACATCAGATCTTCGATTTTTCGTAAACACGAGTTTATGCAAATACTTAAATTAAAATTGTTTCTGCATCAGGTATTCCAGATCTTCGATTTTTATACCTCAACAAAAAATGCTCATCAGGCTGAACAACGCTTGCTAAGGTGTCTTTTTTATATTTTGTATAGTTTAGCTGAACCATTATGGCTCTGCATCAGGTGTTCCAGATCTTTGATTTTTATACCTTAACAAAACAATCAGGCTGAACAACTTTTGTTAAGGACTCTCCAAAAATAGTGTCTCTACTTCAACTTTATACGAATTCTCATACAAACTTGAACAACCTGTAGCACCCTGTATAACAGGAATATTCCAAAATCCGTTCTTAGTGCTCATCTACATCATGAAAGGTATCTACCCTCCAAAAATGGTGTCTCTACCTTCAGCCGTTAGGGCTCCACGCCTATCCCAACAATGAATCAGTGAATCAGTCAATTAATTTAGAGTTTTATATGTATAGATTAACATTTTAAAGTTAAACAATATTAATGATTACTTACATATACAAAATCTTATAAAAAAGTTGTTTTTTAGAATTAAAATAACCAAATAAGAGAGAAAATCTGTCATTAATAACAAGGTATTTTTTATTATTATTATTACAATGAAAACAAAGATAACCAAAGGTTGGACGAAGAAGAAAACATTGTCACACACTTTTTACCCGACTGCAAAGAAAGGGTTATGTGTTTCGCGCGTATCTTGTAAGTATGTTTGTATGTTTGTATGTATGTATGTTTGTATGTAATATTCTTTATTACCTCATATCTTTCAAACGGCTGAACGGATTTCTATGATTAAGATATCGTTAGATTGGTCTTTTCAGCCCAAGTGTTCTTAAGAAGGTGGCGTTATAAAAAAACCAACATGGCGGCTGTACGGTGCTATTATACGTAGTGAAAAAAAATTTTTTTTTTTAGAATACTGCAATATGGGTGTCAAATTAAAGGGCTTATTATAAGGATTTCAAAAAGGTATATCATGACCATAATATAATTATAAAAAAAACAATAAAATAAAAAAAGTAAATTATATTACGCAAATGCGAGCGGCCGCTATAAACATGTCAATGAGAAATTTATATTTTGTTTGTGTATGTTAGCCACATTCATGATGAAAAAATAAAATATAAAGATAATAATAAAAGAATCGAAGAAACGATAACGAGAAATAAGAAGAAACGATTCTCGTTTATGGTCTTTATAACAATTAACTAGACATGGGTTGTAACAGGGTAAATTGCCTACCTGTTACAACTGTTCCTGTTACACTAAAATAACAGTGCCAACAACCTGTTACAGAAAATAACAGCCATGTCGTAACAATTTGCCTACATTGTTCCGCCTGTTCCGTGGAACAAGCGCTTGTTTTGTCTAACTTATTGGCTACTTTATATGAAGAAAAGAGAAAAAGCTTGCTATTTTTAGCTTTTATGATCGTAAACTGAACTTTTTACGTTAAACAAGACTAAGCTTTGTTACAAGTAAAAGTAAAATCTAATATTACAAAATCATTTTTCCAATACAGCAGTTACGGCGCACCCGCGTCATCTAGCGTTTTTATTCGGTGAACCATCATGTCACCTAATGAAGTTGCTTGCTTGCCTTCATTAAGCAGTTTACTTAAATTGCGATAGATGGCAGTAATTAAAACAAAAATAATTACCAATTTTTAAAAATAAAGTTAGAAAATATACATTATAGTTAAAAAAAACTGGTGCAACCGATTTTCAACCTTATTAGAAAGGGATGGTGCTATTAATCGCATACAGCGCCATCCCTTTCACTGCTAGACGATCAGGCATTTTTCCAAGAATTTTCATGTCAATCATTTACATTGCAATACTTCTTTTCTTTTCCCTAACAACTGGCAGCACTAGACATTCCATTTTCCTACACCCGCCCGCATGTCTTGCTTTGCCTATGTGATCGTACACACGCGAGCGTTTTTTTCGACGCGCGTTTTTTTACCGCTCTTGATGTTCAATGCGAAAAGGTCGCTTGTGTGAACGAGCCTTAAGCGATCTAGCCAGCCCGGAGGCTGATTACGTAATTTTGTTGTAACTCTGACAGAAATCGCAGTTACATTGCTGCTTTAGTAAGAACCAATGTGACGTTACTTAAAGCGGCAATGTAACTGCACTTTTAATCGAGAATTGTTAAGAACAGACTTACGTAATCTAAGAGCTGAACTAGTAGTAAGCCCTTGCCACAAAGCAGGGCTTTGTGTGGGCCGATACTATAAATTAGAAAAAAATCTTTTAATCTACAATATCGGCCCTGCATGCCTACACAAATAATACGCGATTTAATATCCTTTAATAATCTCAAAAAATAAAAATTATAATTTTCATAACACCCGATATCCCTGTTTCCCACCGTTTAACTTGACATTGGCAAATGGCAAAACAGTCAAACTCTGTTGCCACAAAAAAAAAGAAGGTCATAAACAAACACTCACACAGGAACAGTATAGCACGACCAATTTACAAAGTCGAATTTACTAAGGTTTTCAATGGACTAAAATGTATTTTTGATATGGTCGGTTTATATAACAGGTAAAAATAACAAGCTTTGTCTCTTTTCTTTCCATATGTTAGAGTGAGGTAGCGCTTGTTCCAAGTAACAGGCGGAACAATGCAAACAGGTTGTTACTCTGATAACAGGCATAACAGTTCGGTACAGGGTACAGTGGAGTATTTGGAACAGTGAAGACGGTAAGAACAGACTGTTTCGCCTGTTCCTTTGAGTAACTGTTATTTCATAGCGCTCGTAACAGGACGAAACAGTTACATTTAATTATCTGTTGTTTTTATCTGTTACGATAAATACGCCTCATGTCTACAATTAACAACTTTTTTAATTGATAATTATTTTAATACGATTCCATCTAGCTACGAGTAGCTTAGCTAGAGTACATTCATTATTTATTAGGTATACTAGATTCCATCTATCTAATTGGAACGCGTGTAGCATTACTTTACTTGCATTAATATTGAAAAAAATATTAAAGAAGTAGATTTTGTTAGGTTTTGTAGCAAGCATACCTAGTTTAGTTAGGACTAAGGAATAGGGTGTTTAGGAATATCTTATTACTGAATTAGTGATTAATTACATTCTCTTTGATATCGATAAAATATTATTTAGAAAATTGGTAGCTTCTTGTATTGGTGTTCGGATTGAACCTTCTGCGTCTGAGTTTGATGGTTTACGCGGTAAAGGCAAGATCGAGCGACGTATGCTACCTCTAATTTTATGCTGGGCGGTGACTGTGCATAAATTGCAAGGTACAACTTTAGACCGGGCAGTTGTCGATTTGAGCAGTCACCTATTTTTCTTAAAACCTCTTTATGTATCACCAAATATGTCCACCAGTTAGAGGTAAGATAGCCAGTTCGTCACCTTCGCCTTTATCGTCACTTAACATCAGGTGAGGTGAAGGCCAAGCACTATCCCGTTGTGCATTTAAGGCTCCGTTACGCGAAATCACTTGTCTCTGTCTTTTTCTTTACGTGTAAAGAGTATGGAAAATAACCTCACTTCTGCACTTTTTCGATGTTTTTCGTTGTTTTTTCATCATAATCTTTAGCACAATCATCTTTCTTAAAAAAGTTATTGGAGCAACTGCACAGTACGTTAAAGTGTATTTTGATGTAGAATTCAATACGTTTCCGCTATTATTTACGCCAAAAATATGACCCGCGACAAGCGCTTTTATATTCTGATTTTTTTTTATAATCATCTGTGAGGTTTATACGCAATTTAATACTTGTAGCTACCTTCTAAAAATACTAGACCATGGGCCCTAAAATCTCCACGATAAACATTATTAAAATCTTTTTCTATTAATAACTTATTAAATAAAAACCTCCTAGGGCGCCACTTCCGATCATACAACCGCCTTAATTGTAACTACACAAACCCATTTGAACCAGGTAAAACGCATATAAACATAGTTAAACTCCATATTTCTCAGAGTTTTATGACATAATTATTTCGATAAATGATTTTTTCATGATTGGTGGCGCTAGTGGACGCTCAGAATAACCACGCGGACGAAGTCGCGAGTGGAAGCTAGTTAAGGCGCTGTAGGTAGTGAAACTAGCGCCGCCACTACATTTATTTTTATTACTCGTAAACCAAGTCAATATTTAAAAAAAGCTCATGTAATAATCACTTAAATTGTCTCTAATATTTATTGAATAACTCTTCAACAGTTTTCATTCTTTCTGTATGTTTTAAAATGCATTTTAGCTCAAAGTGGCCACTTTTGGCAATTATGGATTTTAAAACTTACAGAATGAATGATAACTGCTGAAGAGTTATTAATAAATATTAGAGACACATTAAGAGATTATTACATGAGCTTTTTTTAAATACTGACTTGGTTTACGAGTAATAAAAATAAATGTAGTGGCGGCGCTAGTTTCACTACCACCGCGCCTTAAGGATATTTCCTTTCGTTGACTGGTAGATATCCGGCATTAAGTCCCGTTAAATTCAGATGTACATGTCTAAACTACATAAGTACTATAAGTATCTATTCATATAAAATGTTTTTTATTAACAATAAAGTCAAATATTTAGTAAGACCTGGTGACAGGTACAGCGAAAATATATTAACAAATATCCTATATTTGAGTACCTGAGTATTAAAAATAAATTCAAAATCTACGTTAAATTATATTGATTTTATAAAAAAAGTAAAAACCCTTTCTTTAAAGCTAATATAGACGTGTTTTATACATAACATAAAACGTTAAATTATTATCAGTAAACATTATTTTATGTAAAAATAAACCTAATGGAATGAAAATCTCGTTTTCAAATTAATATAATCAAAATCAAAACTATCAAAAGTAGTAATTTAAATAAATAAACTAAAATTTAAACTGACGACGACTACGCTAACATTAGTTCCTTAAAAGGATAAGAGATGTCGCTGTACGTTACTGAGTGGCGGTATAGGTATTCTGTTCGGTAATATTATAAGGTTTGCGTCGAGTTTTCTTCTTCAGTCGTTAACACCCACCAATTTGGGTTATTTTTGAATGGCGACTTTGATGATTATAATTATCAATAAATCGCCATAATTAAATATTAAAGTAATATAATATAGTCATACTTTTACATTCATATTTTTATGTAAAATGTATGTAAGTAAATAAATGAATGAATCATAATAACATTAGTTAATTCATAAAAAAAATATAGTATTTATTGATTTGTAATTTGTATAGCACAATGCCGGGATTGCCGGGTTAACCGGCAGGCTGATTATCTAAATAGAAACTATTTAGCGACCGGTTTCATTTGACATACATTGCTACTTATCTTTAGTATGTTTTTTTACCTCAAAAAGAAGAACCTATGTATCACATGCATCTGTCAAATGAGACCTTTGTTACCTACTTTCATTTTTGTATAAGATATTGCCACATTTAATGTGCAATGTATTTTGATAGATAAACTACTTGTGTAACTAGTATACATCTGCTATACAATCTTTATTAGTAAGGTGATTTTTATAAATTCCGGGGTTGTTTTGGAATTATTTGGTTAATTTTTTAGTTAAATTATATAAATACAAGAGGCGGACTTAATGCTAGTTAGCATTCTCTACCAGACAACCTTTGGGAAAACTATGTTGTTTATGTATAGTTTCATATTTCGATGGTCTAGAAGACAAACGTGCTAACTACACAGTTTGCTATTTTAACATTTTAATGCCAATTGTATTAAATGAGCATGCTCTACCGTTTGTACTTATCCAAATTCCATAATTCCGTCTCTTTATGTCTAAACTGTATTTTGTACAGTCAGCAAAGTTATACCTTAGCAGTTTGAAAACAAATCGCTTGCAAGGATGGCACCAAAAGTTCGTCTTTTACCTGCCTCCATTGATTGTTTTTATACAAAAGATGCTTTTGTGACTTTTGGGTAAATGCAAGACAATACAGACTTCTCAATCTAAAAATGAACCTTAAGGTGTTCAGCTCATAGCTTTGCTGACTGTACATTTATAGCAAGTGATGTCATTTTGAAGTCAAAAAAAAAATGGCAGTTATTTACCATTTTAAACTACAAAAGATGTTAAATAGATTTATAACATTTTACTTGCGTTTACCACGGTCGACAAATGAGCTAAATAATTTTATTAATTATGTAACTTTCGATTCTCAATCACAGTGCCGGTAGACAAATGTTTTAGTGGTCTTAGTACTGCTGAACACTCGTCAGCAAAATTCACAAAAGTGTTAAGTGAACAATAGTTTGTGTATACCAAGTGATGCTCTTTTTTGCTATTTTGATATTTTTATAGAATATTTTGGATATTTGACGTTCAAATTTATGATAAATAACGAAGTATACAGATAAATACCCTAACTAACTAAGTATATGCAGTATACACAGTTTCTATGCATAGTTTTAAGTGAAAAATTGGTAAATCTGTAATTAGCATGTTTGCCTGACCATCGATTTAATGTCCTGACGTTTCCGTACCTTTCAAGGGCCGTGGCCCTGAGCCCATGGCTGGCTACGCTCATGGTTGTTCAGACCACGTCAATGAACATCTTTTACTATGGGGCCAACCACGACGCGAAAAAAAAATCGGCTGTTCCATAGAAAAGTACAACATCGACTCGACTATAATGTATGGAACAGCTGATTTTTTTTTCGCGATTTCGTGGTTGGCCCCATATAGTAAAAGTTGTTCATTAACGTGGTCTGAAATCCCCTTTTCATTTTTAGATATTATACTAAAAAAATAACGGATGTATAAGGGGGAACCAAATTATTTAACAATACTGAAACAGTTGATAGCGCTGCTTAGATTTTTATATTCACAATAATTGTAGTCACAGCTGCTTAACTAATTGAACTATTTGAAATTTAATTTAATTTAATTTATTTATTTATGTTCAGGCATCGATGACCCATAGATATATACCTTAAAAACTAAACATACTTATATAATTTATATAACAATGTTGTTAGTAGATAACTTAAAAACATATGTTAGTAAAAAATCAAGTAGACACTTTGTGTGTCGAATCGGTGGCCTGTACACCACGCCCTGCGGCCAGAAGTCCTCCTTCATGAAGAGGTCCAGCCTGGCGGTCGGGATGCGCACCACAAACGCCTTAAAATTGGTATTATGGCGCGACTCCAGTGGCTGAACTCTCAAACAAAAGTTGGATTTCTTCGTTATGTACTCGATCACGTCCTGTGGTATGGTGCAGGCGGGACAGGTACACGGCCGTGGTCGGTATGGCAGCTCGCAGCAGGAAGTTGGGCCCTGTCGGTGCGGTGCCATGGTGGTTCTTGCTCTCTTGCTGACGACGTCGCTTTTTGTTCCGAACCTCGAGGAAACCCTCGAGGATGCCTATGATCCATTTTTATTAATTTCTGTATCTGTAATTATTGCCAAGCAACAATTTCTGTCAATTTAAAGCACTTAACGAATGCAATTAATTTAATCTCACAAGAATATCAAATGTTCTGGTATTTGTAACGATATCTGTAACATCCATTTTGTAATAATGATATTAAATTTGTTATAGCTATGGAAACCTATAATTGGCTAATTTAAGACTTATATGTAATTACTCAATCTGTACCTAATACAGCTGTTGGTTTTCTGAATAAATCATAAATAAATAAACTAAACAACTTTCTCCAAGGAACAAGGTCGAAATAGATAACAAAAATTTTAAAATTTAAAAACCCCCGACAAACGGCTGATCAGTACCCTTAGCACGAACAGCTATCGAAAAAAATAACGCGCGTAAAATCATTCGATAGTGCAATTTAGTTTGGAAAATTTGTACAACGCCATCTACCGCTGAATAGCAAAATTAAAATTTCCATAGATAATTCTCTACCGAGTAATTTTACGCGCGTTTTTTTTTCGATAGCTGTTCGTGCTAAGGGTACAGGTCATGGTTACCTTACCATATACTTCCAATCTCATTGAAGTAACATGGCACCAAATATCGAATCGATATGACATATGGAAGGGAGTCAGATCCCCTTATCAACTATTAAAGAGCTGATGACCTTCAAACGGCTGAACAGATTTTCATGAAACATGGCTAAGAACACTCGGGATAAAATTATCTATGACACAAAAAACTAAACGAAAATCGGTTCATCCGTTTAGGAGCTACGATACCACAGACACGTTAAACTTATAACACCCCTCTCTTTAGTATCTAGTAGTGGGCAAAGAGCAAAAAGTGGCCACTTTTAGCACCTTTGCCTACTACTACTACAACGAACTATATTTTAGAAAGTTTATTATTTGCAAATAAACTTTTCACTCCTCTTGCTCAAAAAGTCCGTCATTGTAACGTACAAGAGCCGAGATAAAATAGCAAAATAACCTCTAGAGATAAAGTTTTTTCTTTTTTAATGTTTGTCTATTACCAATGAGCCTACTAAAACGAAAAAGTCTTTATTCATAACCACGAATAAAAACTCGCTCGACTTAATACTGTTTCTCATTCTTATTTTTGAAAATGGAACTAAAAGCATCTCTTCGGTGAAGTGAAATCATAGATTTATTTATACTCTGTGCACAGAGTGAATCGTAGTCATCGTAGAATGCGTGTTTGTGTTGCTTAGCTGCTACAGCAGAAATTAAAAAGGTACCATGGCGCGCGAAATCTTTAGAATTTTCCTATAATTACAAACTGATTGTGTGACTGTAATAGGAAAGAAATAATTTTAATCTTTTGCCGTCAAGCACAAATTATTTATTTAAATATTGTACAAAAAGTTTATGTGAAGTGGAGGATAGAAAAACGAGTGGATTCGTTTACGGAAGTAGGTATAAACTATTTAATATTGTATTTTATTTTCTCGCAATCGTAGTGAAAAGTATAGTGTAACACACGACGCTAAAACCCATTGGAACTCGGTTTCTATTTATTCCCTCGCTAAAGCTCGGGAATAAAACTACCTCGTATGCAATGGGTAATTTTAGCGTCTTGTATAAATCAAATAGTTTATTGAGTAGAAATAATGAAAATACAATTTGCATACCTTATGATTATGGCAAACGTATCAAATTATCAGCAAAATAATGTTGAACGGGGGGTAATATGACAATTTTTACAATAATATCGGTCGCTGCCGCAAACTTGTTACTACACCACGCCACGGGCACACACACATAACAGCCACCAACAACAGCCAGCGCGGCGAACGTATAGTAGAAAAACCGACTTCAAAAAACCTGCCTCTAAAAAAGCAAGAAATAATATAGAAATCATGAGATACGCATTATCATTGTTATAATAGAACACGTCAATTGAAGTCGGGTGGGGCTTTTAGAATAAAAAAAGGAAGATGTACTCCAGCCCCACCCGACTTTAATAGACGTGTTCTATTATAACAATAATAAATGCGGTTTTTTTGTTTTTAAACAATTTTTTATTTTTTTTATTTTTAGTGTAAGTACCTTCTGTATTAGGTAGTGTAGGTATATTATTTAGGTAGAAAAATCGGCTCAGCCAAACGTGAGATAATCGCGGAGAAACATACATCTTACATACAAACTGAATACCCCCTTTTTTTGAAGTCGGTTAAAAGACTACACAAAGGTATCCCTTCCTCAACAAAAAATCATCTAATTCGGTTCATAAATAACAAAATTGTGAAGTTAGTTGATTTAATATCATAGTATTTTCAGGATTACTTGTAAACTACTGAACCGATTTGAAAAAAAATTAAATGGGACCATCTCGCAAGAAAACTCAATCGAACAAAAAAAGAATTATCTAAATCGGTCCATAAATGTCGAAGATACGCGCGAACAACGATAAAAAAAAAAAAAAAAAAAAAAAAAAAAACATACAATCGAATTGAGAACCTCCTCCTTTTGATGAAGTCGGTTAAAAAGTGAGCGCTAAACAATGTGTTATACTGGTCATAATAGTGTGCGGCAGTGATTGTCAGGAGACATGAACCACTAAAACTTTGAACTTAAAATTATGTTACATTACCGTTTGGTAAGTATGATGTTGATTGCTGATTTATTTTATTACATATTAATGAGTAGGTAGTATACAGTGTACTGATACTTAAACTAGGCCGAGCCTGTATAACAATCTACTAATGAAACTTTAGCTTCAATCGCAACGTTTTTTGTTTTGTTTTTATATTACTTACATGTACATCTACCTACCTATGTTGACTTAGAGCATTAAACTATGTTGTAGTTGTATTTAGTGCGTCACTGACCCTGACAGCGCCTCTGGTGCTCATTCTGCCCAACAGAGACTGGCACAGAGGCTTGATGCTGAGGCAGGGTTTATTTATGGGCCGGGCCTCACACATATATTATGTGTAATATGTATATTTATGTTGTTTTTTTATGTTTTAGAATAGTTAACTGTTTTTCTTTTATGTTTGTACCTACCCATCTGATTCTAATTTTAAATCCTTTTGTTTTGTTTTATTTAATTTTGTTTTAATCAAATATTTTTTTTTTAAATATTGACTTGGTTTACGAGTAATAAAAATAAATCTAGTGGCGGCGCTAGTTTCACTGCCACCGCGCCTTAAAAAATAGTTTTCAGGGCTATTATATAGGTAGGTACTATTTAACTCTTGTACAGCACAAGTTCACATCACTACACAAACACTCCCCGTAAGTATAATCTGGAAATGTTATGGTTTTAAGGGAAAAATAAATGTGAAAATACTCCCTCCCACGAGTACAATAAATCCCGGACGAGCCCCCACTTATAGTATCAATAAAAGATATATTTGCTCGGGAACGCTGTATTTCTTGTAATATAACAATATAACAAATCATTAATGTAACGTCTTGCGTCTTTACGTCTTTCATCTGACAGTCTAATCCTCCTTCCCTCTCGCACACACACCTCTCCCTGTTACTCTTCCTTCCGTTCCATTTCACACATCCTACACTGAACATCCTACACTCGGCCGTCCTGCCTTTATGTCTGACCCTAGACATACAAATAACCATTAAACACTTACTTAATCTGTACTGAAAACGAAACAAAACTTTAACCTTCAACATAAACATAACATAAATAAACACAACCTTTTAAAACCAAACGATCTTTCTCTAAGCTACATAATAATATAGACATATTCCTTATCATGTCCACACATACACTTAATTAAACAAATTAACAACAAAACTTTTAAATATTCTAAACGTACAAACTAAACCTATTGTGGATTTTTTCTTTTTTCCTTTTCTTATACAGTCTTTCACGCTCCTTTAAGTGAAAATAATCATTCTTCAAATCTACCACGCTGAATACCTTTGCATTTGACATTCTTTCAACCAGCTCATCAATAATAGGTAGTGGGTATTCATCCTTTATCACATTGGCGTTTATTTTTCTATAGTCAACACATCTACGCAGACCACCATCCTTTTTCCTAACCTGGACAACAGGGCTAGAATATTCCGTGAAA
The DNA here is from genome assembly GCA_950108535.1 of Agriphila straminella. Classification (NCBI taxonomy): domain Eukaryota; kingdom Metazoa; phylum Arthropoda; class Insecta; order Lepidoptera; family Crambidae; genus Agriphila; species Agriphila straminella. Next base: position 11,667,410 of record OX467312.1, read on the forward strand.
CTTAATTGAGTAATTCCTTTTTTTACTTGTGTATTTACTTCCTCTTGTTCCTTTGGCGCAAGACGTCGTGGACGCTGAGCTATGGGGACGTCATCCTTCATCATCATCATCATCATATCAGCCGCACGACACCCACTGCTGGGTATAGGCCTCCCCTAAGGATCTCCACGACGATCGGTCCTGCGCTGCCCGCATCCAGCGGCTTCCCGCGACCTTCACCAGATCGTCGGTCGTCGATCGTCATCCTTCATGGTCATCTTTAATTCTATCAGTGCATCCTTTACTCGACACGGCTTGTAGTTGTCCACCAGTTCCTTCACTTCTTCTCTTACCCCAACATCATAAATATGCCCTACGGAATCAATAGAACATGGAAAACAATTCACCTCTCGCAACCAATCGTTCGGTTTCAGACACACAGAACCCTCTCTCATAATCAACAACACATTACTCAAAAACTCATGCCCCAATATCACTTCTATATTAGATATACAGATACTAGGTATGACATAAAATACCACGCCGCGATAAATACATTCGTCAATCTCAATGTCCGTCGCAAATCGTCCCAACGAACTCACTTTTGTTTGACCTAAGCCGGTTAAAGTCACATTACTTTTCGTATCATACTTCGGTGAACCAATTTGTTAATAAACTTCCGCCGACATTAAATTGACATCCGAACCAGAATCGATGAGCCCCTTTGTACTTTTTCCACACAATTTAATTATTTTAATCGGTTTATTTCTGCCATCATGACATTCAGATTGTTTGTTTACGTAAACCTCATAGTCGTTGTCACCGTTGTCATCTTCTTTTTTCTGTCTCTCAGAGCTGTCACCTATCGAAACTTCTTTATCGACATTACTTGTTTCGTCAATTTCCGTTGCGAGAAATGCTCTTATCTCTGGCCGTTTCCGCTCCGCTGTCATTGTCGATGGCTTGCTCGTATTGCATCGACTTGCAACATGGCCGAAGTTGTTACATTTAAAACACTTGAGCCCCTTATCTTTGTATGGACAGTCAACTGATGCATGCCCGATATCACCACAGCTATAACACCGAACACGCTTGTTCACCTCGTTCTGCATCATTCCTCTTGTCGCCTCATACGATCTTCTTTGGCTTTGCTCTTTTTGCTTGATAGTTTCGTATTTTCAGTTTTTCCTTAAATTCTTGATACGAACTCACTCCATAGAGCATAATCTTATTGCTCTCGCGATCGCTCATTCCATCTATTATGTACTTAATGGCAACGTCATCAGACATGTTACCTCGTCTGCCAAGCTCCTTCATTACGAGCATATAGTCTAAACAGGATTCGGTTGGTAATTTTTTCCTCGCACTCATTAGCTCGTGTATGGTCTTGACGTCTAATGCGTCTGGAAACTCCTTCGCCAATGCATTCTTCAGATCGTCCCAGCTTCTATATTATGGTCTTTCGCTTTTTATCCACAGTGCTGCAGTACCAGTGAGTGAGCGTCGTGCGACTAGCAACTGCTGCAACGGTGTCCATCTAAATATTTCAGCTGTGCTTTCGATGTCGTCAATCCAACTTCTGACAGGGTAGGATCCGTCACGCCCGCTGAAGCTTGGTACTAACTCGGAAGTCATTTGCAACATGTCTAATTGTCTTAGCTTTTTCTTGTAGGTCGTCGCTTGTCTTCGCTCTGTCTAGGTGGCTTTCTGTTCCTTATTTTCATATATTATGCGCTTTTGCCGTCGTAGAAAATGGTCGTCGTCGTTCAACCACGTCGTTGTGCAACTCAATCCGCCGATATCTCGTTGCTTTTTTCTTCTATCCCGGACGAGCCCCCACTTATAGTATCAATAAAAGATATATTTGCTCGGGAACGCTGTATTTCTTGTAATATGACAATATAACAAATCATGAATGTAACGTCTTGCGTCTTTACGTCTTTCATCTGACAGTCTAATCCTCCTTCCCTCTCGCACACACACCTCTCCCTCAGTGGCGTGCCCAGGCCTACAGGGTAGAGCAAGCCCGAACCCTCAAATCAAGCAAATTTTTTTACCAGCTCAAGCAAAAAAACAATGCATAATTTTTTTTCATACGATGATCCTTACCAAAATATCGATGCAACACACCCCAGCGCCATCTAGACTAATTCATAGATAACTCTTAAAAAATCACCAAAAGCACACCCCTTAAGCTTACTTTAATTATTCACAAAATGCTAGATGGCGTGACTTTATCGAATTATATTATTGTGTAATCAAAACTAATAAATATCTAAATCAATTCACAAAATAATAGCGTTCCTGAGCTTTTGCTAGATAATTCCAATCCTATCTCCTGCATTCCAAACAAACATTATTGTCGTTCAAATGAAGGACGCAAAACTAACCTTACTTATTTATTTTTATAAGAACAACCAACAATGTAAACAAGTCCACTACAAAATTACGATACTTACATTGAAGAATATTATATTTCTTTGCAAAATACTCAAATGAAAAGGTTTATTACCGGTCTGCAAGGAAAGAGTTATTTTGTATTTCTCTTGGATCGACTCGACTCGTGGACACTTTCACAGAGAATAAACATTTTAATCCATCACAAAAACCCATTATCAATCATTAAACTGAAATTTAAACTCATTTTTAACACAAAAACACTATTTTTAACCGACTTCATCAAAAGGAGGAGGTTCTCAATTCGATTGTATGTTTTTTTTTTTTTTTTTTTTTTTTTTTTTTTTTTTTTTTTTTTTTATCGTTGTTCGCGCATATCTTCGACATTTATGGACCGATTTAGATAATTCTTTTTTTGTTCGATTGAGTTTTCTTGCGAGATGGTCCCATTTAATTTTTTTTCAAATCGGTTCAGTAGTTTACAAGTAATCCTGAAAATACTATGATATTAAATCAACTAACTTGACAAATTTTGTTATTTTTGAACCGAATTAGATGTTTTTTTTTGTTGGGGAAGGGATACCTTTGTGTAGTCTTTAACCGACTTCAAAAAAGGAGGTATTCAGTTTGTATGTATGTATGTTTCTCCGCGATTATCTCACGTTTGGCTGAGCCGATTTTTCTACCTAAATAATATACCTACATTACCTAATACACAAGGTACTTACACTAAAAATAAGAAAATAAAAAAAATTGTTTAAAAAACAAAAAAACCGACTTCAAAAAAACCTGCCTCTAAAAAAGCAAGAAATAATATACAAATCATTAGATACGCATTATCATTGTTATAATAAAACACGTCAATTGAAGTCGGGTGGGGCTTTTAGAATAAAAAAAGGAAGATGTACTCCAGCCCCACCCGACTTTAATAGACGTGTTTTATTATAACAATGATAATGCGTATCTAATGATTTGTATATTATTTCTTGCTTTTTTAGAGGCAGGTTTTTTTGAAGTCGGTTTTTTTGTTTTAGACAAAACACTTCTTGTTTCAAAACAGCTGTCGTCGTCACAGATTGAAACAACTTCACACTGCTCAGCGCGTTGTGCAGTCTACCGAACTGCGAACTTCGGAGGCAAGCCGGCTTTCGCTCGGCATTGTGTAGTTCTCATAGAATCTATAGATACGTACAGCAGTACTATGTATGCGGGTAGCACTTTTGTTGATGTTAGAAGAGAGCGGATATATACAGATCGCAAAGCCCGGTTACAAGCCAACGAGTGCGAGGGAGATAAATGCATTGTAGAGGGTTTATTGAGGAAAGTAATGCAGTTTAGCGACTTGTCTATCGATCAGTTGTTGTAAAAATTGAATTTGTTTTTATTGATTATTGAAAATTAACATTTGTTAATAATATTGTGTTTTAATTAATTACGATTCATTGGTGTAGTGTTAGCAAGTTATTGTTAGGGCAAGCCGGGCTTTTGGGCTTGTATGGAGGTACCGCCACTGCTCTCCCTGTTACTCTTCCTTCCGTTCCATTTCACACATCCTACATGAATTTATTCAGATTAAGTTTGAACATTGTCGGAATTTGTGAAACAGGCCCTGAATATTAATATAAATAAATATAAAAACAAGATACATAGATATACTTATAATATATTAAATAGTTGATAAAATGCATGTCGTGGCAGCTTGTAAAAAAGACAACACTGTAGCATGTAAGTCCTTCGAATGTATCATTGCCTTGTCTTTGGTGTATGTTCTTGTTAGCTGTCCTAAATAAATAAAAAAAAAAAAATATAAATCTTCACAATATTGCTCTTGTTCAGATAAAGGTGAAAGCTCTTGTGTTTCCATGATATCTTCAATTTCCCAGTATTTGGTCAACTCGTCCACGTGATTAATGATTACGTTGCAATTAAAAGTTTTTATATTGCCTGATAAGATCCACCCAAGTCTAGTCTGTTGGGCTAGGGGGGCGCGTGCGGGGCCTCTGATAAGCCCTTCCATGATAATATCTGAGTATACACTTGCATCCAATAACAAGTCGATAGGCTTTGATACATTGAAGTCAGGATCTGCTAGATTGATATGTTGAATGTGAGGCCATGATTTTCTCTTAAATGATGAATTCGGTAAACTGTTTATTACTCTTGATATGACTAACGCTTGAGTTGTAAAATTATAATCTTCATTAATTGACTGACATTCGAGCGTAACTACGCCCTTGCTTTGTTTTGAACTTGGCCCAATTCCTGATATGGAAGCGTGATATTTTTGGCGCTGTAATCCAAGTGCTTGCGCAGCGCTTTCAGAAATAATTGATATCTGTGAGCCTTGGTCTAAGAGTGCCCTTAATGTGATATAACTGTTATCAGCCGACTTGACCTTGATAGAAATTGTCGTAAGTAAAATTTCTTCGTCGTCCGCGGCCACATAATTAGTATGGTGCAGTCGCGGTGATTTTGCAATAGGTGACGGCGAAGTCGATGACGTAGATGGCTGCGGCTCAAATGCATATTTATTTATTATATTATTTGCTCCACGCGAATGCGTCACTGCATCGTGAATCAGCGTATTGTGATTTTCATTGCATTCACTGAAAAAAAAGAATTGTTGAATGTACTAAAGTAGCGTAGGTTGCCTAGAGAACTGTCATAGTCAACCCTTTTCATGGTTAATTTTACTATAACAAGGGTGAATTTAACAAAATACACTTTGTTGATTTTACATAACAAAACAGATTGACTAAAACTATTCTTAGTATAGTAAAATTCATTAAACAAATATTTGAATACACTAAAGAAAGTTTGTAAAATACTTCTCCAATTTTCTAACAGGTGACGCTACTAAATTTGTTCGTAACACTAACAAAATTCGAAAGTTGATTTTACTTAACACTTATTTATGAGATATATTTAATATAATTGACATTAGAAATATGTAAATTTTACACAAGCTTGTCAATAAAATCAACAAAGAACTTTTGTTTAAACAACAGTACGAGTTTAGCAACACAGTTCTCAAAATTTCCGATAGGTGACGCTTGCTACTCTACTAAAGTTGTTCGTAAAAACTACCAAATTAGAGGATTGATTTTACTTAACACAAATTATGAGATATATTTAATATAATTGACATTAGAAATATGTACATTTACCACAAGCTTGTCAATAAAATCAACAAAGAACTTTTGTTAAAACAACAGTACGAGTTTAGCAACACAGTTCTCCAAACTTTCGATAGGTGACGCTTGCTACTCCACTAAAGTTGTTCGTAAAAACTACCAAATTAGAGGATTGATTTTACTTAACAAAAATTATTAGATATATTTAGTATAATTGACATTAGAAATATGTACATTTTACACAAGCTTGTCAATAAAATCAACAAAGAACTTTTGTTTAAACAACAGTACGAGTTTAGCAACACAGTTCTCCAAACTTTCGATAGGTGACGCTTGCTACTCTACTAAAGTTGTTCGTAAAAACTACCAAATTAGAGGATTGATTTTACTTAACATAAATTATTAGATATATTTAGTATAATTGACATTAGAAATATGTACATTTTACACAAGCTTGTCAATAAAATCAACAAAGAACTTTTGTTTAAACAACAGTACGAGTTAAGCAACACAGTTCTCCAAACTTTCGATAGGTGACGCTTGCTACTCCACTAAAGTTGTTCGTAAAAACTACCAAATTAGAGGATTGATTTTACTTAACAAAAATTATTAGATATATTTAGTATAATTGACATTTGAAATATGTACATTTTACACAAGCTTGTCAATAAAATCAACAAAGAACTTTTGTTTAAACAACAGTACGAGTTTAGCAACACAGTTCTCCAAACTTTCGATAGGTGACGCTTGCTACTCTACTAAAGTTGTTCGTAAAAACTACCAAATTAGAGGATTGATTTTACTTAACAAAAATTATTAGATATATTTAGTATAATTGACATTAGAAATATGTACATTTTACACAAGCTTGTCAATAAAATCAACAAAGAATTTTTGTTTAAACAACAGTACGAGTTTAGCAACACAGTTCTCCAAATTTCCGATAGGTGACGCTTGCTACTCTACTAAAGTTGTTCGTAAAAACTACCAAATTAGAGGATTGATTTTACTTAACAAAAATTATTAGATATATTTAGTATAATTGATATTAGAAATATGTACATTTTACACAAGCTTGTCAATAAAATCAACAAAGAACTTTTGTTTAAACAACAGTACGAGTTAAGCAACACAGTTCTCCAAACTTTCGATAGGTGACGCTTGCTACTCCACTAAAGTTGTTCGTAAAAACTACCAAATTAGAGGATTGATTTTACTTAACAAAAATTATTAGATATATTTAGTATAATTGACATTTGAAATATGTACATTTTACACAAGCTTGTCAATAAAATCAACAAAGAACTTTTGTTTAAACAACAGTACGAGTTTAGCAACACAGTTCTCCAAACTTTCGATAGGTGACGCTTGCTACTCTACTAAAGTTGTTCGTAAAAACTACCAAATTAGAGGATTGATTTTACTTAACAAAAATTATTAGATATATTTAGTATAATTGACATTAGAAATATGTACATTTTACACAAGCTTGTCAATAAAATCAACAAAGAACTTATGTTTAAACAACAGTACGAGTTTAGCAACACAGTTCTCCAAATTTCCGATAGGTGACGCTTGCTACTCTACTAAAGTTGTTCGTAAAAACTACCAAATTAGAGGATTGATTTTACTTTACACAAACTATGAGATATTTATTTAATATAATTGACATTAGAAATATGTACATTTTACACAAGCTTGTCAATAAAATCAACAAAGAACTTTTGTTTAAACAACAGTACGAGTTTTGATTTTACTTAACACAAATTATGAGATATATTTAGTACTAGCTTCCGCCCGCGACTTCGTCCGCGTGGACATTCGATAAAATCCACATGTTTTAATTTCATTGAATTCTGATCAGCCGTTTTTACTTGATTACGCGGATTCCCACCAAGCGCGCTGCCTCGCGAGGCAGGACGTTTGCCGCACGAGCCTCGAACGAGGCTGCTCGCTTGGTGGGGATCCGCCTAATCACGTAAAAACGGCTGATCAGAATTTAATGAAATTAAAACATGTGGATTTTATCGAATGTCCACGCGGACGAAGTCGCGGGCGGAAGCTAGTTTATAATATTCAGAATTGTAACCAGAGATATTAGTATCCCGTTCCCGTTCCCGTCCCTGTCCCCGTCCCCTGGATGTGCATGTCCAGGTCCAATCATATCCACCGTGTTGGACTTCATAATAAATGTTATTTTCGCAATCACCATCCCATGAAACCTCAAGAACGACATCCACATCGATTTTCATATTTACCCCATTTACACCTTAAGGGATGATTTTGAAAATAACAAAATATGTGTTTGCCTATTTATTTTTAGACATGCGCCTACAAATTTTAAAGTTGTAATGTCTATTTTATATTCTTTTGCATACAAAATTTGAACCCCATTTTTACCCCTTTAGGGGTCAAATCATGTTCACCGTGTTGGACATCAAAATAAATGTAATTTTTGCAATCGTCATCCCAGAAACCCCCAATAACGACATCCATATTTTTTTGGGTTTTTTTACCCCTTTTCACCCCCATTTCATCCCCAAAGAGGTTGAAATACTAACAAAAATAATATACGTTGCGTTAGATTTCCATCCATAAGCCTAAATTATAAACTTAGCGATTTTTACTTCGAAAATAAAGGATTTTCTTCAATACACAGCTTCATCCCCCTTTTGACCCCTTCGGGGGTAGAATTTTGAAAAACGCTGAGAACCGTATTTATTAATTTTTAATGGTCAGCCTAAACACAAAATCTGAAGATCCTAGCTTCAAAACTGAGGGACTTTCATACAAACTTTGGACCCCTGTTTCACCCCCTTGGGGGGCGAGTTTTGAAAAATCCTTTCTTAATGCACCCCTAGACCTGACAAGGAACCTATGTGCAAAATTTCAAGTCTCTAGGTTCAGCGGTTTGGGCTGTGCGTTGATATCTCACTCAGTCAGTCAAGACTTTGAATTTTATATTATTTAGTATAATTGACATTAGAAATATATACATTTTACACAAGCTTGTCAATAAAATCAACACAGAACTTTTGTTTAAACAACAGTACGAGTTAACAACACAGTTCTCCAAATTTCCGATAGGTGACGCTTGCTACTCTACTAAAGTTGTTCGTAAAAACTATCAAATTAGAAGATTGATTTTACTTAACACAAATTATGAGATATATATTTAATGTAATTAACATTAGAAATATGTACATTTTACACAAGCTTGTCAATAAAATCAACAAAGAACTTTTGTTTAAACAACAGTACGAGTTTAGCAACACAGTTCTCCAAATTTCCGATAGGTGACGCTTGCTACTCTACTAAAGTTGTTCGTAAAAACTACCAAATTAGAGGATTGATTTTACTTTACACAAATTATGAGATATATATTTAATATAATTGACATTAGAAATATGTACATTTTACACAAGCTTGTCAATAAAATCAACTTTAGCAACATAGTTCTCCAAATTTCCGATAAGTGACGCTTGCTACTCTACTAAAATTGTCTTGTTTACCCTTTGATGTGCCTTTATGTACAGTCGGCAACGCATGAGGTTATAAAAAAAAACTGTAATTTATTTTGAACCTTGATGGCTTGCATTTGATTATAAAATTGATTGAATATCATTGACCTGTCGTGGAGGCTCAGCGTGCCGTTGACTGTATCTTTAGGGGGGCTTTCAACTTACTTGTTCAAAAACTGCCCAAGAATGTACTTCTTTGTTTAGTTAGTAAATGCTTTTAAACTACTATAGTCACAGACTCACAGAATACATAATAGTACTATTAGTTATGAAGTTCAAGTTGGACAATAGCGCCCTTTCACGGATTTTTCTTTTCTCTCTCTCTCTTCAAAATCTAGTACAGACTTAACTCAATCTTATTTAGCTATTGTGATTCAATTACATGAAAATAGATAAGTTGTGATGACTTGTTGTTCATTAGCGCCATTATGCGGATTGGCTTAGCACTTGAGAATTTTACTGTGTGGACGATATTTGTTATTAGTCATTATCCTTTATTTTATTTTATACAAATTTAAAAAAAGTTGATGTCTGAGTGACTCGATAGTTCAGTGGTTGGAGCGTTGAACTGGATGTCCGGAGGTCGCGGGATCGATTCCCGTTGACCTGGTGCGGGTTGTGGTTTCTTTTCGTATATTATTTAGTATAATATATTAAAACTTTCAAACTTTTATTTGCTAATACAAATTAAATAGGTTCCTTATAGTGTCGAAAAGAAAAAAAAAACAGGTCCGATCCGATCTGGTTTTGGATTCCAATTTTATGTTCGATTTAGAATTCAGGTTCGTGTTTTGTTTCGTATTACGTGTTTAATGTTTATAAGGTTCGTGTTCTAATTTCGATTTTGATTCTTATTTCATGGTAGGTAGTGTAGGTACAAAAAAAAATTAATTTACATTTTGGAGACGATGGTCATTAAATCCTAAGTGATATTTTGCTTGTAGTAAGATTTATAAGACACGGATGTACAAGTACACTACCCATTTTTTCTCTTTCTATTTATTTTTGTGCTACGTTAATATGACTTGGTACATAATATACATATTGTGCAAGGTACATAATGTGACATTTGGGATGCCACATGACATAGATGAAACGTGGAGCATTGGTCATTGCTTGATAGCAATGACCAATTTAGCCGCTAACTTTCAAGTTGCCGTGGTGTAATGGTGTGACTGCTCGCTTAATGCTCAAGAGGCCGCGGTTCCGAACCTCAGTCGTTGATGGTTTTCTGATTTAAATGTTTGGTTGTTTTCAAATGTGCATTATTATATAGAAGAATGTAAATAGAAAATGCTAGATAGAGAATAGTTAAAATTAAATACTAAAGGATGAAAAGGGCAGAAAATGGTTATTAAGTAAGGGACAAATAAAAAGAATAACGAAGTGTCTCAAAAATTGTGGTGGGAATAAAAGAAGAAGCGAAGAAAAAAATAAGAAGAGAGAAGAAGTGAAGAGAAGAGAAAGCCCGAGACAAATAAAGTGACAATTATTAAATCTCATCGTAAAAGGTCGAAAGTAATCGATGTTAAAATATACAGGACTGAATCAGTTGAATTTACCAAATGAAATTAGTAAACGTAGCAAAATTAATTTCACATTTTTTACATAACAAGTTTAGTGCCATTTATCAAATCTCACCGTAAAACCTCGAAAGAAGTCGACGTAAAATATACAAGACTTTTTAGTCAAATATACAAAACGAAATGAGTAAATGTAGCAAAATTAATTTCACATATTTTACATAACAAGTTTAGTGGCATTTATTCAATCTCATCGTTGAACCTCGAAAGAAGTCGACGTAAAATATACAAGACTTTTTAGTCAAATATACAAAAAGAAATGAGTAAATTAGCAAAATTAATTTCACATATTTTACAAAACAAGTTTAGTGACATTTATTAAATCTCATCTTAAAAGATCGAAAGTAATCGACGTAACATATATACAGGACTTTTTAGTCAAATATACAAAACGAAATGAGTAAATGTAGCAATATTAATTTCACATATTTTACATAACACGTTTAGTGACATTTATTAAATCTCATCGTAAAATATCGAAAGTCATCGACGTAATATATACAGGACTTGATTAGTTGAATATACGAAATCATACTATTAAATTTACTAAACGTATGGGTTAAATAATCAACCAGTTTTATTTGGTAAAACCAACAATTTAGTGTGTAGGACCTATATTAACCCGCGAATTTGATAAAATTTACGCGGAATTTAGTAAAATCAATCATTCTTTTTTTTCAGTGTTCCTTGCATCTACGAATCGATGCACATTGCTTTTCATAATGTTTATACAAGCAATTAGGGCAAATTTTGTTCTTTGTTATTGCTTCAATTTTTTCTTTAGCAGTCAACTCCAAAAATGTCTTGCACATAAATAGGTCATGATTTGAACGACATACTGCACAGGACTTCCGAGTGTAAACAGGAGCAGCTTGATATTGATGATAGTATCCCTTCCTGGCAGGATTATTCTGATATCCTTTCGGCGTAAATGACTTGCTGATAAATGTTGGCTTGTTATTATGATAAGGAGGTTTCTCGGCAACCAAATGTTTTCTGCCATCCTTTTCTTTCCTTTGGATCGGTTCTAGCGCCGTGAACTTGGCCTCAATAAATGACAAAAACTCTTGTAGCGTAGGTAGCTCGCGGGGCTCTTTACGCGACTCCTTGTAATCGCTGTAAGTTTCGGAATCCAACTTTTTTGATAAAATATGCACTAATAAGGGTCCCAGGTATTAGTGTCAACACCCAAATTATGTATCGCATGAATGCATTCGGTGGTAGTGTCATAAAGCTTCTTCAACTCAAAGGATGATTGTTTTGATAAATTATGCTGATTGAGTAATATTTCGGCTTGATTTGTGAATAGTAATTGCGGGATATTATACCGGTGATTTAAAATGTCCCAGGCTGCTTCGTAGTTCTCTGCTGATATGTGTAGATGTTGTATAAGACGCTCGGCCTCACCTTTTACTCTTCCCTTTAAATGCTGCATTTTTTGAGCACTGGTGAGGTGTTTGTTGTTGTGGATCGCCTCCATATACAAGTCACAAAATGTAGGCCACTGTGTATATTTTCCTGTGAAAATAGGAATTTCTATTTGTGGTACAGATTGATATAAATGAGCTGTAGAGCACAACTTCCTATTAAGCTTTCTCTTGATTTTGGTGAACTTATCTTCAATGTCTTTTTTATATTATGTAAATGACATTATTACTTTGTTTGGCTATTTATTTAATTACATAGAAATTGCGTTTATCAAATTTTTTACCATTAATACCGTGCGGGAAGTAAGTGATGAAATTAATTTGTCTTTTTTCTTGAATACCGTGCCACGCTATACAATATTGTTTTATCTGTAAAATGACATATTACATAGATTTTAAAAAATACAATTACCATTATTACGTAACTCCTCAACATACTAATGGTCGGTTTTACATAAAAACTGTAATAAACAAAATTTACGAAACACCACCACTAGCCCCACACATACCATTATTATCAGCATCGCGTATTTAAATATTTGCTAACAACTTTTTCGCAGGACTTCGCCTTCATTTGTCTGGCCATTTAAATTCAAATTCCATTTGAATGGGAGCTAGCACTTTCCATAGAATCCAGCCACTATCCTCTAGAGAATTGCAACCCTATTTAACTAGTGTCATCTCCCTAGTATTTGCATTTCGGTCACTTGCACAAAAGACACCCCTCCTAACTTGTTACAGTGCCCCCTGATTACGTAACTCTGTTGCTAAAAATTCTCAATTGAAATCGATTGAAACCGCAGTTACGTTGCTGCTTTAAGTAAGATAATTGTCACATTAGTTCTTACTAAAGCAGCAATGTAACTGTTGATTGCAACAAAGTTAATCCCTTTAGAATTAGTTGTTACCTACTTGAAATAAATCTTTACGTTCAAGACTTTTAATTACCAACCAGGCGGCTTACCATCACCTTTTAGAAAACCATCATGTTTTATGAACGTTTTGTTATAAGCTTACAATAAGATTTTTCAAATTCGTACCACAACCTGCACAAAGTAATAATACTTTATTCCTGCCAAAGAACGAATGATATTGCGAAATTGTCTATTCCCTGCTAGCCATCACTACGGCTTATTAGCTATCTACAATTGACACTGGCAAAAATTACTTCCAAGAGGAAAGTAGATTGCCAAAACAAAATAATAAGAAGAGAAAAATGGCCAAGAATGCGACAATTAAACAAAACTGTGTAAGCGCGCTTGTGTTTGAACTTTGTAAATTAATAAAATTTTATATTTTAACTTAAATGTCGGACTTAAAGTAAGTAATTTCAGATTTCCTTTTATCACCTTTAAACGAGCAGTGCTTTAGTTTAACTATAGTACATTACTGCAGCGGCACGCAACACAGGCATTGAAGGACGAACGTGAAAATGTGGGCCGAGGCGAAGCCGAGGCACACATACGTGAGTATCAATGCCCAGTTGCGGCCAAGGCTTGTATAGTACTTTTCTCAAATAATGCGCGGAAATTCAAACCAAGTAGTAACTTTTCTAGCATTTAATTTTTATTTAAAATTACAGTAATTGAAAGTAACAAATCGCACCGTCTTAAGTTTCTTTCTAGGTCTTTTACATAAATACTGAATATGTCGTTGCATCTTCATACACCGAAAATGGCAAAAATCAAATCTGAAACAAAAATAAAGAATGTGTAAAGTTGTGATGTTTGCTGTTTAACTAAAACAAAGTGGTAAATTAGTACCTATATAGGTAGGTACTTATCAATAAGTACGAAAACTTACTTTTTAGGATCCAAATACACACTGTCTGATGCTTCTGACAAGAAAATTTGCACGTTTGATGCAGACTTCCTACATTTATACCCTTGTGAATGTCTTTTGGGCATTGCAATTAGGTTTACATCTGGTTTACTTAATGTTTTTTTATTTTGGAGACAACATGTATTCTATTACAGTTCTTGCCGCTTCTTGAATTTCAGGTGGCGTCAAAATATCACTTTCGTCGCTTGAACTCATTTTTATATTAAATTAATTACTTAATTTAAATCGAAGATAAAATATTTGACAAAACAACAAACAATTTTAACAATAATAACTTCCCCCGCGCCAAGATCCATAGATAATACAATGATATTTTATGCCACCTGTCCGAATCGTATGTTACACTTAAGTTTTGTAACCAGGAATACAAATTAATAGGCGGGCGTTAGTGCGCTCATGACACTGTTACCGTGATTCGGAACTTTCCGTTTGCAAAGCCAGTTCTAATTTTAAATATTGATGTGATCACAGACCTCATTGGCCGTCGTGTTTCATTGAAAATTTGGTTCCATTTCTGAATTACACGTGTATAATGAGTTTCAATACTAACATTTACGGTCAGACGCAGGCAATGTTTCTATGAAAATCCATTGTTACACGTTAGTAATGGATTCTAATACAAAAATTGCCGGCGCGGTTTAGGTCTGTCCGGAAACTCCGATTTAGCTCGAAGAAGGTTGTCAAAATAATGTTCGAATTTCCAAGCATGTTTGAGAAAAGTATTATTTCTTGTCTTTCAGTAAAAAAACTAGTCGGGTGTCCGTACGACAATTAGAACTTCTATGGGAGTTTCTAAATTCCAATAAGGATATTGCTTCGGCCTATAATAGGTAGTTGCTGGCTAATGAATACACTCGCACAGAAAATGGAACGAAATTACAGCAACAGCAACTTTTACAGGGGACTTCAGCAGAGGTTTCAACTCCTCGATGACGTTATAAACCAATTTCTTGGTAAGTCGATAACGTTTCACAAACTCAGCATCCTCTAATTCGAAGGGATCACTTTCTTCAACGCAACATTAGTCGACGCTGCCTTCTATTTCTATTGGTTTCTGCGTTATCGGCTTCCAAAAACTCAAATACTTCGTATTCACTGTCCATCCAAAAACAAGTATTTGTTATCAAATAAAAATGAAACATACCAACTAATATTACATTCACAATGAAGAACAATATGTATAAAAACGTTTCACTTACTGTTTATGACGCAATTTCCAATTTCTAAATAAAATAACTCAAAATAGTTTTGTTTCCGTCGAGAAAAAGCAACTTTTTTAAGACTGCAAAATTTCTCAAAATTTGACATAAAAACAATAATGCTAGCTGTCAAAAGACACGTCGTGGTACGGTTTAAAGGGAATGATTGAACGATGACGTCACAAAACTTCCAACGGAAACATTATTACAATAATCATACTTTATGAAGGTCGTAGTAAGAAATAGCATGGTAGGATGAAATAATACTGCGCTAAGACATGGCAGTAGGCACCCAGTATTTTATAGGTAGTTCTTGACAAAATTGTGTATGCGTTTTTGCTATTTTTAGGGTTCCGTAGCCAAAATGGCAAAAAACGGAACCCTTATAGTTTCGTCATGTCTGTCTGTCTGTCCGTCCGTATGTCACAGCCATTTTATTCCGAAAGTATTGGGATTACACAGTTGAAACTCAGTAGGTAAATGTATTCTGTTAACCGCTTAACTATTTTAACACAATAGACGTATTTTTATTATTACGAATATTATTTCTTGCTTTTTAGAGATAGGTTTTTTGAAGTCGGTTTTTGTTTTTTTTATTTTAAACTATTTTTTCTACATAATATAAATACCTTACCTACTACAAGGTACCTACACTAAAAATAAAAAAATAAAAAATTGTTTAAAAAAAACAAAAAACCGACTTCAAAAACCCTACCTCTAAAAAGCAAGAAATAATATTCGTAATAATACAAATACGTCTATTGAAGTCGGGTTGGGTGTGCGTGTTCCAGCTGCCATGGATGACGTGTTGTTAACCGACTTCATCAAAAGGAGGAGGTTCTCAATTCGATTGTATGTTTTTTTTTTTTTTTTTTTTTATCGTTGTTCGCGCGTATCTTCGACATTTATGAACCGATTTAGATAATTCTTTTTTTGTTCGATTGAGTTTTCTTGCGAGATGGTCCCATTTAATTTTTTTTCAAATCGGTTCAGTAGTTTACAAGTAATCCTGAAAATACTATGATATTAAATCAACTAACTTGACAATTTTGTTATTTATGATCCGAATTAGATGATTTTTTTTGTTGGGGAAGGGATACCTTTGTGTAGTCTTTTTAACCGACTTCAAAAAAAGGAGGTATTCAGTTTGTATGTATGTATGTTTCTTCGCGATTATCTCACGTTTGGCTGAGCCGATTTTTCTACCTAAATAATATACCTACACTACCTAATACAGAAGGTACTTACACTAAAAATAAAAAAATTGTTTAAAAACAAAAAAACCGACTTCAAAAAACCTGCCTCTAAAAAGCAAGAAATAATATACAAATCATTAGATACGCATTATCATTGTTATAATAAAACACGTCAATTGAAGTCGGGTGGGGCTTTTAGAATAAAAAAGGAATATGTACTCCAGCCCCACCCGACTTTAATAGACGTGTTTTATTATAACAATGATAATGCGTATCTAATGATTTGTATATTATTTCTTGCTTTTTAGAGGCAGGTTTTTTGAAGTCGGTTTTTTCATTTATAGTGCCGTTGGGACGGGCCTAGATTAGGATGCTCCTTCGGTTCCCAACCGAGGTGCATTACCTACCATTGGCTTAGGAAGGGGGTTTATCTTTTAGAATGCTGATCAGATCAGTTGGGTGTGTAAAGCGATCTGAATCTCCTCCATTCACTCCCTGGATAGCCATCATCAGATCACAGCTCGGTACATCCCTGGCAGGAAACCAAGGCTTCAAAGCTACCTCGTTTCTATGAAAAAAATACTATGAACCCTAGTACTGAACCGATTTCCAAATTTTATAAAATTGGACCAACTTGGGAGTTTACCTAATGTAATAACGTTTGAATCATTTCAATCGGTTCAGCCGTCTTCGAGTAATCGATGGACATACGCAAAAAAAAAACAAATATACAGACGAACATAGAACCTCCTCCTTTTTTGGAAGTCGGTTAAAAATCGGCTCCGCCAAACGTAAGATAATCGCGGAGAAACATACATACATACGGGTCAAACTGAGAACCTCCTTTTTTAAGTCGGTTAAAGAACTACACTTAAGATATCCCTATTCCAACAAAAAAATAATTATCTTATTCAGTTCATAAACAAAGAAGTTATACGACTGATAATCGAGATAGTTCACACAAAATTATACTATTTTCGTGTTTTTTTCAAGATTACTTGAAAAGTACTGAACCGATTTCCAAATTAAAAAAAAAACAAAAAACCGACTTCAAAAAACCTACCTCTAAAAAGCAAGAAATAATATTCGTAATAATAAAAATACGTCTATTGAAGACGTAATTTAACTTTTCAACACACTTGCTCGTAAAGTGAGCCCTAATACATCGCTTTTAGGGCCATAAACCGAGCTATAACCAACGCGTGCAATAATATATAAAACACTAGTTCGTAATAGAATTAACCCTAAAAAGTTAAATTAGTACCTTACTGCAAGTTCTATGCGAGTAAACAGAGCATTCCCAATTTAGCCGGGTAATACAGTTTTTTTTTTCAACACACTTGCTCGTAAAGTGAGCCCTAATACATCGCTTTTAGGGCCATAAACCGAGCTATAACAAACGCGTGCAATAATATATAAAACACTAGTTCGTAATAGAATTAACCCTACAAAGTTAAATTAGTACCTTACTGCAAGTTCTATGCGAGTAAACAGAGCGTTCCCAATTTATCCGGCTAATACAGTTATTTTTTTTAGTAACAACAAAGAGGTTTTATGCTGCTAAAAATTCATATACATTTTTGGAATAAATAAATGTGTAAGCCCTTAATTAAGTCAAAAAAATATTTATTATTATCAAATTATTCATAATACACAATATTTTGTTATAAAATATTTAAAATATTTGCATTTTATCACTTAAAATTATATTTTGAAGTAGGCTGTATGCTCACTCACCCCTTTGTTCGTAAAACATTCTTGCGTTGGGCGTGTGAAAAAAACAAAAAAGGACCTGCGCGCCTTTTCCCATAATTTTCATATTTTGTTTTTGTCGTATTTGTTGCTTTGTGGTAAATTACTTTGTTTTTTCCTCGCAAATGTGTTGAAAAACGTCGTATGAAACTCGTGAGCTCTTACTTATTGCACACTCGGCTGAGTTAACTTGTCTCATAATGTACTATTATAGGGTTAATTCTATTACGAACTAGTGTTTTATATATTATTGCACGCGTTTGTTATAGCTCGGTTTATGGCCCTAAAAGCGATGTATTAGGGCTCACTTTACGAGCAAGTGTATTGAAAAGAACGTTATATAAGTATCTTCAGCTTTATTACATAACTAGCGGCCCGCCCCGGCTTCGCACGGGTGAAATGTTGCACAACGGTAATCGTTGTAAGTCTTCCCTTGGAAAAAACCAATGATCTGGATGAAAAGAAGCCTGTGTTAAGTATTCCTGACTATAATCTATCTCTGTGCCAAATTTCGTCTAAATCCGTTCACCCGTTCAGACTTGATTGAGTACATCATGAACAACATCCAAACATCAAAACTTTCACATTTACACAATTTTGTGTTTAGGTAATATTTGCACCCCGCGGTTTTACCCGCACAGTCTGTCGTTTCTGTAACCAAACTCGCATCTCACTTTCAACCTCACTTCACTTCGAGTGAATTTGTTATTAGAAATTAGCTAACTAAATGAGCTATTTTATCGATTGCAAAAATTGTAGGTTAGGTAGCTATCTAAAATCTTTTTCACTCCTCTTGCTCAAAAAATGCGTCATTGTAACGTACAAGAGTCGAGATAAAATAGCATAATAAGCCCTAGGGGATAAAGTTTTTTCATTTTTAATGTTTGTCTATTACCAATGAGCCTACTAAAACGAAGAAGTCTTTATTCATAATCACGAATAAAAACTCGCTCGACTTAGTGCTAGGGGTCTATTACGAAAAGTTTAATGCGATACACGCAGCTGCGTCCGTGCTTCGTTCTGATTGATTCCTATTACAAAGCACTTGCGTATGCGATATTGCAAAGTGATTGCATAAATTTGACAGTTTCTCTCTAGTGGATCCGTCATTATTCGTTCAATAGACTATGGACTACGATGCTATATTAAAAATATTTGTAATAACTACAACCGACGAACTGCGGACGACTATCGTGACCAAGTTTCGTAATAGGCCCCCAGTTTCTCGTTCTTATTTTTGAAAATGGAACTAAAAGCATCTCTTCGGTGAAATCATAGACTTATTTATACTCTGTGTACAGAGTGAATCGTAGAATGTGTGTTTGTGTTGCTTAGCTTCTACAGCGGAAATTAAAAAAAGGTACCGTGGCGCAAAATCTTTAGAATTTTTCTATAATTACAAACTGATTGAATTGTGTGACTGTAATAGGAAAGAAATAAATTTAATTTTTTGCCGTCAAGCACAAATCATTTATTTAAATATTGTACAAAAAGTTTATGAAGTGGAGGATAGAAAAACGGGTGGATTCGTTTACGGAAGTAGGTATAAACTATTTAATATTGTATTTTATTTTCTCGCAATCGTAGTGAAAAGTATAGTGTAACACACGACGCTAAAACCCATTTAACTCGGTTTCTATTTATTCTCTCGCTAAAGCTCGGGAATAAAACTACCTCGTATGCAATGGGTAATTTTAGCGTCTTGTATAACAATCTACTATTTCTCACTTATGCTCTGAAATCTTATCATTCCATTTGAAAAAGGAATGCGGAGCGTTCCACATTTCCGAGGGGGTCTGGTTCATCACATTCTAAATTTAAAATTCAGGCCAGGAATGAATTTCAATACTTACTTCCCGCACCAGCACCAGTGCGGGAAGTAGGTACAGTGCGAAGATGATCTGGGTGGTCTGCGGCAACTTCTTTTTTTTGTTTTAGCTGTTCACAAAAACAAAAAAAGCAAAGGCACATTTGCACCATACAGCCATAACTTTAGTTCCTTTTTTCTGGCACGCAAGCCAACGACAAGACAGTTAATATAAAAAAGGTAATAGGTATAGGTAGGTATTTAATAGGTACTATAATAACGATACAATAAAAAAAATGGTGCGCACAGAGTATATTACTATAAGAATAAATAAATATTACATTGTATTGTACCAGATTTATCAGAGACAAATCCTCTAAGTAATCTTGAATTATGTACAGCGCCATCTACCGCCGAGACGCGAAATGAGATGGGTTTTTGCTTCTCGGCGGTAGATGGCGCTGCACGTAATTCAAGATTACTCAGAGGATTTGTCTATGATAAATCTCATTTTTAATATTAATTAAATTTAATTAAGTATCAAATGAAAAGTTTTTTATTTCCTCGCATTACTTGAGAAAAGCACTATACAAGCCTTATTCTGGAAGCTACTTGCATTGCCTCGAATGATTAAATTCAAACCATCCTCGACAATGCAATCGCTAGCTTCCCGTTCACGGCTGTAATGTACTATTGTGATACAAAATGTTCTTATCATTATCTTATTTATGAATTAAAATTCCTGCGCAGTGTGTTATTACATTCTGTATTAGGTAGGTGTAGGTAGGTACTTAATAAAATTTCTTAGCGGTTTTTAACAAAATAAGTATATATAATAATATTTTGTAAAATTTAATATTAAATAGTTATCTTCTTTATAAATAAAAATCTATGTAGGTATGAATAGTTGAGAATTGGGGGTTCTGGATCATCCGTAGATCCAGAACCACCCAATTCTCAACAAGAAGATCAGTTCCAGTGATTAAGTGACGTCCATTCTATTCGAGAAGATGAATACTTTTGTTTTATGTCCAAACCATTTGATATTATAACTCAACAAGTATTCTTTCAATGCTAAAACTATAAATCTAATCAAGTAGCCTACGTATTCATTGAGTACTATCTACATTATTTAACATGATATGTTATATTGTTATATATCTAAATATGCACCTTATTATTTTCGTTCGACGGCTGCAGACAGTATGTGGAAGATTACAATTCAACTCGCTAGTAAGTATAGTCTGCTCGCACCAAATATGGAATGTGCATGCGTGCATAACACACGAATGACTTCACCTTCTGACGTAGATTAACAGGTTCGATTCTTGCATTAAAACATTATGACTCCTTGTAAATTTTTAAATTTGAGATTTTTGCATTCACAATGCTATTTTTACACAATACTAAATAATATACTAGAAAAAATACGACTCGCACCAGATCAATACTCAGACGGGAATCGAACCCGCGACCTTTGGATATCCGGTCCAATGCTCTGACCGCTGAGCTACCGAGACACTTGTAAATGTTCATTTCGTTTTAAGTATATAAGTGATTGTGTGAAAAAGGTTAAGCTATCTCAATCCAATAACTTTACTATCCGAATTTAAAAGGTAGGTAAGTAAAGAACTAGTAAAAATAAAACCAATTAATGTGCTAGTATTTTACTCTTTTATTATTTTGTTTAATGCACACTTATTATTAGTACATTACAGCCGTGAACGGGAAGCTAGCGATTGCATTGTCGAGGATGGTTTGAAGCCCGAGCCGCAGGCGAGGGCTTTAATCATTCGAGGCAATGCAAGTAGCTTCCAGAACAAGGCTTGTATAGTGCTTTTCTCAAGAAATGCGACGAAATAAAAAACTTTTCAATTGAAACTTAATTAAATTTAATTAATATTAAAAATGAGATTTATCATAGACAAATCCTCTGAGTAATCTTGAATAACGTGCAGCGCCATCTACCGCCGAGAAGCAAAAACCCATCTCATTTCGCTTCTCGGCGGTAGATGGCGCTGTACATAATTCAAGATTACTTAGAGGATTTGTCTCTGATAAATCTGGTACAATACAATGTAATATTTATTTATTCTTATAGTAATATACTCTGTGCGCACCATTTTTTTTATTGTATCGTTATTATAGTACCTATTAAATAATTTTACCTTTATAATATTAACTGGCTTGCGTGCCAGAAAAAAGGAACTAAAGTTATGGCTGTATGGTGCAAATATGCCCTTGCTTTTTTTGTTTTTGTGAACAGCTAAAACAAAAAAAAGAAGATCCGTCATTGTTTCAGAGTAATCTTTGTTATAATATAATCCATAAACACAAGGAATATTTCTTCATTTATTTGTTTGTTTATATATCTAACTGTCGGCAGACCAGATGTTATAATTATATGCTCTTTCAATAAATACTTTCAAACTATTGTTTCAGGTCAAGACTAAGTCCTGCTAATTGCGAAGAACTCTTCCCGTCAGACGAGGAGGGATCAGTGCAGGATGCTGTGCCTCAGCCTCAGGCGCCTGTTAGAAAGGCGAAGCGCTCGAGAACATCAGGCTCAGAGCAATCGAGAGCATCAACTTCGCACAGCTCTGTCGTTAGCCCTGCGACTAAGCACTCAAAAAAGGTGAAGATAAATCCCATATCCAAGCCACAAGCAACAGCAGCCGATTTGTTTGGGAGTGATTCCGAAGATGAAGACGAGCCGCTACCTCAACACTCGACTGCCACCGGTAAAAAGCTTCAACCCATTCATACCTACATTACACGTAGAATAGCCAACGGGCATTCTAGACAGCCCCATCTTAATAAAACCGGCACTCACTACGTCGAACTGAAGGTATATCGGTGCGACGAGATTGACACTGTATTACCGATTAATAGATGGCGTCAAGCGGTGGTGACTGTTAAAAATCGGACCAACGATGATACGGAAGCCTGGGAGCATTTAACAAAATTCATATGTGCAACGCGCAAAGAATTTAAGTCCTGTCCCCTACATTCATAAGTTCTTATTTTTAATTTCTTTTCTATAGATTTCTATTGTATCTCTGAAATTTAAATAATATTCTTTTAACACCTTTTATTAATACTTTCAGCACCTTTTATTTTTTTTGTACCTGATTCATACGATGCGCGCTTGTTCCAAATTCAAAATATTTTTATTCACTCAGTGAATAAAAACGCGTTTTATTCACTGTTGTCAATGAATAAGACGCACTTTTTTGAGTGGCGATGGTAAAAAGAATATTTACTTATAATTAACAATAATAATTATAATAATAATATATTTTACCTTATATAAAATAATGTGCTGTTAATCTTAGATATTGTTTTAAGATTAACAGCATATTGAAGACAACTGAATAGTACCTAATTCTAATTATATTTGTAAACTTTTATTATCCAGATATTAAGAATAATGTATACAACTGAGTGTCATTTATAAATAAATATGTATCAAAATACAAATATATGATTTTTTCTTCATTCCCCAAATACATAACTTTCGGATAGATAAAGCAAACACTTTAACTCGATGTAATATTAAGTCGTAAACACATACATTTTATTAATACAATAGATTGAACTAAAAAAAGAAGTCATCAAAACTTTGCATTAAGAACTTGCTGTATAAATATAAGTTACTTACATTTAATAAGCTCACAATTTAAAATGAAGTTCAATAAGCAACCCGAGACTCTGGAAGTTAATAATATAAAAATAGAAAATCGAGCACAAGCAATAAAACATAGCACGCTCTTACCCAATACAATCCGATGCGTAATGTGTGGGCCTTCGAACTGTGGGAAAACTAATGTTATGGTGAATTTGTTGTTACACAAAAATGGAGTTAAATTTAAACATATTTATTTGTACTCAAAGACAGCATTCCAACCAAAGTATTTTTTTCTGAAACAAGTCATGAAGAAAATACCAGAAGCAAAACTTTTTATATATCATGATAACAAAGAAGTTCTTCACCCCAACGATGCACTGATTAATTCCATTATGATTTTTGATGATGTTGTATGTGAAAATCAATAATAATAATGCATAAAGAAAGTGACATTATGAATGATTTTACTTATCATTCAATTCTATGCCTCCGACTGCATGTTATTATGTTGAACAAAAGTTCTATATTTTTTAAGTTTGCCTTTATATATTATCTTGTTTCCATCTTTTCAGTTGACTTATCTTTTGATGCAAGTGGGTTTTTTAATTTTTTTGAATTTATTTTTCGTTTACTTGTCTGACTTGTTTTTTGATGCATGTGGGTTTTTTAGTTTTTCTATTTTATTTTTCTGTTAACTTGTCTTTTTTTAGGCAGGCGGGTTTTTAATTTTTTTAAATTTATTTGTATTTTATTTACGTCTTTTTAGTTATATTCTCCTTACAAATTACGTAGACGGTCTAATTCTTTAAAAGAATTTTCATCATGTGGTTTAAATAAGATTTTTTAGGGTCAAGACAACTGACAGCAAGCCCTGCGAGAGATCGGACTCTGCTTAAAGCCACGTAAGCTTGACCTTTAGCAAATAGGTGACTGCTCAAATCGACAACTGCCCGGTCTAAAGTTGTACCTTGCAATTTATGCACAGTCACCGCCCAGCATAAAATTAGAGGTAGCATACGTCGCTCGATCTTGCCTTTACCGCGTAAACCATCAAACTCAGACGCAGAAGGTTCAATCCGAACACCAATACAAGAAGCTACCAATTTTCTAAATAATATTTTATCGATATCAAAGAGAATGTAATTAATCACTATAGTACATTACGATATTAGTGCGTAAGGATGGTTATAACATGCGAGGCGGAATTTCAGCCCGAGCCAAAGGCGAGGGAGTAATAAAATTGAGCCGAGCATGTTATAACCAATACGCACGTATATCGTACGACGTTTTTTAACACATTTACGAGGAAACAGAAATAAAATACGCCAAAACTACATTTTCGGAAAATGACTTGGCATTTTTCATGTTTTTCCACTTCAAGGAATTTTCATACGTGGTTATGTATCTGTCCTTGGATATTGACGGCAGCAAGCTGTCGCATGCGGTTCGCGCTTCTGTTAGTAGGTATATCCGGTGGAGTTGAAGTAATATATTGCTCATCTTCATTATTGAAAGTTGTCATTTTTTGATATTCACAATACAAGTACAAAGAAAAGAAAATTTGAGAAAAATGGCGCGAGGATTATTTTCTGCCGTGGCTGCGTGAAAATGTTAGCAAAGACGCTAGAGCATGCAGCCAAGTTTTTAAATTACCGAATAAACTGTTTTTTTTTATTTTTAATAAACTCAGTCTGTGAATGCAAACTGTCTACTGACTGGCGCCGCGCGGCGATTAGTTCGAAATTTGAATAGCAGAGTCGTGCGGCGGCGATCAGTTCCATATTTGAAATGGCAAATAATACTGTTATGGAATTTGTATGGACCATAACTTAACTATTTGCTTTGGTAACACACGCGTTTTTTATGACCCGCTTTACATATTTAAAACCGGTGGAATTACATCAGCTTTACGAGCAAGGGTGTTAAAAATTCAGTAATAAGATATTCCTAAACACCCTATTCCTAACTAAACTAGGTATGCTTGCTACAAAACCTAACAAAATCTACTTCTTTAATATTTTTTTCAATATTAATGCAAGTAAAGTAATGCAACACGCGTTCCAATTAGATAGATGGAATCTAGTATAATAAATAATGAATGTACTCAAGCTAGCTAGATGGAATCGTATTAAAATAATTATCAATTAAAAAAGTTGTTAATTGTTATAAAGACCATAAACGAGAATCGTTTCTTCTTATTTCTCGTTATCATTTCGTTTCTTCGATTCTTTTATTATTATCTTTATATTTTCAGTATAAACACAAAAGACCTTATATAATCTACAGAGAGCTAAACCATACCGAGATGTATTTGGCTACAACGCCATCTATTAATATGGTCTATGCAACTAGAAATCTATTGATGATGAATACAAAACAACCATACCGCGATGTACTCGGCTACAGCGCCATCTATTGATTAACTTAGCTGTGCCCTGCGGCATAGCCTGAGGCTTCGATCCCGAGGGATTTTGGGATGATATTATAGCCTATTTTTTCATCATGAATGTGGCTAACATACACAAACAAAATATAAATTTCTCATTGACATGTTTATAGCGGCCGCTCGCATTTGCGTAATATAATGTACTTTTTTTATCTTAATGTTTTTTTTTATAATTATATTATGGTCATGATATAGGTACCTTTTTGAAATCCTTATAAAAAGCCCTTTAATTTGACACACATATTGCAGTATTCCAAAAAAAAAAATTTTTTTTCACTACGTATAAAGCACCGTACAGCCGCCATGTTGGTTTTTTTATAACGCCACCTTCTTAAGAACACTTGGGTTGAAAAGACCAATCTAACGATATCTTAATCATAGAAATCCGTTCAGCCGTTTGAAAGATATGAGGTAATAAAGAATATTACATACAAACATACTTACAAGATACGCGCGAAACACATGACCCTTTCTTTGCAGTCGGGTAAAAATGTTCGGTGTTGATTTTTTTGTTACAATTTGACGAAAACTCAAAGGAGAACCTTTAAAACATGCAAAGTTGTTACTATGTAGACTAGTTAAAAGTTACTATCTATTACTACAATCTATTATTACCAAATATATAAATACATATTTCGTAAAAATGTATATTATATGGCTATCAAAATATTTAATAAACTACCGCTAGACATTATAAATCAACCAATAGAGAAAAATATTTTCAGGAATAAATTATTTAATTGGCTCCTACAGCACAGTTTCTACTCGACCAAGGAATATTTGGAGAAAAAAAAATTACATCTTTACTTAATCTGACTTATTAATGATAATTTTGCATAATTGACATTTAATTTTGAATATGAGATTTCTGTTGACAATTTTGTAATTTATTGACGTCTTAAAATAGCAATAGGTACTTAGTAGTAATAATATTTACTATAGATAGCTGACACTTACTAACATTTGCATGCCTACAGACTTAAGGCAGAATATTGTTGAAACTTTATTTAAAACATTGTCACCAATAATGTACACAATATTGTGCAAATAAATATTCTGATTTCATAAAATAAATATATAAGATAAATATAAATATACCTGCTATTGAACTATTACAATTACAATTTTAACACAAATCTTACCACTACTGACTTATAATTTAAATTACGCAAACATTTAATTACCCAAAAATATAGTTATAATCAACTTAAGAAGTCTTAAGTCAACTTAGTCTATGTATCCTTAGTCCATGCATACATATTTAATTATACAACTTTACTATATTTAATTATCTTTGTAAAATATTACTATAAATTAACTTTCTTATATCTTTTAGTACAGATTGCTTTTTAGGGTTCCGTAGCCAAAATGGCAAAAAACGGAACCCTTATAGATTCGTCATGCCTGTCTGTGTCTGTCGGTAGATGTATTCTTCCTCTCCCCCTCGGATGTCTGGCCGTACGGACGTGTTTAAGAGCTCCGTGTATTATTTGAATTTATTTAATAAAAATATTCCGTATAAAAATACCAAAAAACAATTACAAAGTGAACGCAGATACCAGGACTGCTGAAACCCGAGAGGCGTATCGGCCGCCTACTAAAGAAGGACACCCACTGTGTGAGTAAGACCACATTATTATCACTCGTCCTGTGCCACGCCTCCTTCGCCCCACCAAGCGCTACACTGTTATTGGCCAACGCGTGACCACGCCCCGTGCGCAGGAGCAGACATTTTGAGGGAGGAGCCAATTAGGGCGTGACTTACGAACTAAGCCGATACCGTAGCTACGAGTACTGCCGTGTCGCGCGCTTTTAATACTTAGGCCTAAAGTTGCGCACCTCGTTAATCCTGCAAAATGTTTCACTCTCCGGCTAAAACTGAAAATCCACTGTATGGTTCGGCCCCTGACCTACACGAAAGTACAAGCTCAACCAGCACTAATGAGCATAATATCACTTTAAGGTCCAACAAGCGACGTCGCTGTGATTGTACTACCACGGAAGAATCTAAGCTCGATTCATTTATTACTACCCTTACGGCGTGGAGGCAAGACACGGATGAAAAACTTTCTAACATACAGGCGTGCATGTATGAGATTAAAAACCAAAACGGAGAATTATTAGCTTCGAACGCGGAGATCGAAAAATCCATAGATTTTTTATCGCAAAAGTATGATGACTTAAGCAACAAACTGAATGATTTTCATACTAAAACCAAAGCTTATGACGAGCGCCTATCGAAAGTTGAGTACAGTCTAGAAGAAATCGAGAGAAACTCTCGTATGAGTACACTAGAAATCAGGAATGAAAGGACTGAAAATTGGTTTGAACGAGATATAGTAATTAGTTTTTGAAACTGCACTGAAAATTGGTTTGAACGAGATATAGTAATTAGTTTTTGAGATATCATATTTTCCAAAACCGCAAATATAACTTTGTCATTCATACCAACACTGTGAAAAACAAAGTTTTTTTACAGACGAAAAATGAAAGTGGTATTAAATATGGTATGGTATATAAGGTAACTACGGAACCCTACGGCGCGTGGCCCGACATGCACTTGGCCGGTTTTTTTTTATTCTAAAAGCCCCACCCGACTTCAATAGACGTATTTTTATTATTACGAATATTATTTCTTGCTTTTTAGAGGTAGGTTTTTTTAAAGTCGGTTTTTTGTTTTTTTTTAACTATTTTTATTTTTTTATTTTTAGTGTAGGTACCATGTGGGTAAGGTTTATTATAATATGTAGAAAAATTGGCTCAGCCAAACGTAAGATAATCGCGGAGAAACATACTTAAATACGGGTCAAACTGAGAACCTCCTTTTTTAAGTCGGTTAAAAAACTACACTTAAGATATCCCTCTTCCAACAAAACAATAATTATCTTATTCAGTTCATAAACAAAGAAGTAATACGACCATTATCATCGAGGTAATTCACACAAAATCATACTATTTTCGTGCTTTTTTCAAGATTATTTGAAAAGCACTGAACCGTTTTCCAAATTTTAAAAAATGGGACCAACTTGGGAGTTTAACCGACTTCCAAAAAAGGAGGAGGTTCTATGTTCGTCTGTATATATTTTTTTGTGTATGTCCACTCGAAGATTCTTCAACGTAGACTAAAGCGGTGTTATTACAAAAGATTTTTATTTTAAACACCTGTTTAACAATATTCTCAAAAAGTGACGGCATCACATCACATTTAAACCGGTCCACTAAACAGCGTCTAAGGTGTTTAAAAACTTGTAAATAACCGAAGAAGAGGTTTTGCTTTCAATCTCAAACCGATTACTAGGATAACATAATTGAACCACCTTTTTCTTTTGCACAAGCACATCAATACCAAGTCGCGTAAAAATCCCTAAAAATGCGAGTAGCATTCTCGTAGTCTCACTAGTACTCAATAATACTAATGGTAGTATTAATGGTATAGAGCTAATTTTGAAAGGGCCTGGGCGCGGCTGTCTGATATGCTTTATACATACATTACACGGTAAATACGTGTTTATTTTTAATTATTTATTATATTTTTTTTAAGGTACATGCACAGGCACAACTAAATACCAAGTCGCGTAAACATCCTTAAAAATGCGAGTAGCTTAGTAGTATTCAGTAGTGTTAGTATGTATGGTATCTAGCAAGTTGTAAAAGGGGTCTGCCCGGCTGTCTACGATTCGCTCCATACATAATACCATTACCACGGTTAATAGGTAAAATAAGAATAACCAGGCGGTTATTCTTATTTTTTTTTGTACATTCATGCAGCACACCCATACCAAAGCCGCGTAAAAAGCCTCAAGAACGCGAGTAGCATTAGTAGTGTTATAAGTTGTGAAGGGGTCTGCCCGGCGGCTGTACTGTTCACTCCAAAGATACAATGCAAAAGTACCTATCTTCACACCCAATCGTATTATGTATGGAATCGAGCAAGTTGGGGAATGGTGGTCTGACCGGCTACAAGGCGGTCCTCTGCGGCGGACGGCAGTTGCGCGCGCACCGAACGCGGTGTCTTCTACAAATACTTTTAGAAAACTTGCTAAAAAAACTGCCATGATCGCGACGCAAAATGACTAAATATTAAATTGTCATTAAAAGCAAAATGGCTATAACTCAAATTTCTTAGTATAAGCCACATCTAAAAACAACATGCCATGCCTTAAATGCAAGATGGTCGTCGTCTATATACTTAATATTATATAGAAATTAGGTGTGTGTGCAATGAGCAACCTAAGCTAACTTGTCTCGCAATTTATACTAGTATTGTGTGCAAAACATTGAGACGGATCAACAGATGTCATGTCTTTTTTACGTGTTCGTAGGATTTGATCTTTGTTAGAGAAATTGGAGCGATTCGAAAACGTGAATTTTGATGAAAGGGGCTCTACGTCCAAAGAGCGTCGACGTCGTCGGCTCCGCCAAGTGCGGCGGTTGCGTCGTCGTAGCGCTGACGGATGACTGCCTCAGACTTCGTTTGATACAATACTATTCTATGAAATTTATACTAGTATTGTGTGCAAAACATTGAGACGGATCAACAGATGTCATGTCTTTTTTACGTGTTCGTAGGATTTGATCTTTGTTAGAGAAATTGGAGCGATTCGAAAACGTGAATTTTGATGAAAGGGGCTCTACGTCCAATAGAGAGATTGGAGCGATTCGAAAACGTGAATTTTGATGAAAGGGGGCTCTACGTCCAAAGAGCGTCGACGTCGTCGGCTCCGCCAAGTGCGGCGGTTGCGTCGTCGTAGCGCTGACGGATGACTGCCTCAGACTTCGTTTGATACAATACTATTCTATGAAATTTATACTAGTATTGTGTGCAAAACATTGAGACGGATCAACAGATGTCATGTCTTTTTTACGTGTTCGTAGGATTTGATCTTTGTTAGAGAAATTGGAGCGATTCGAAAACGTGAATTTTGATAAAAGGGGCTCTACGTCCAATAGAGAGATTGGAGCGATTCGAAAACGTGAATTTTGATGAAAGGGGCTCTACGTCCAAAGAGCGTCGACGTCGTCGGCTCCGTTAAGTGCGGCGGTTGCGTCGTCGTAGCGCTGACGGATGATTGCCTCAGACTTCGTTTGATACAATACTATTCTATGAAATTTATGCCTAATGATGATTGTGACTATTGTGATTGTGAGTTCATACTGATACATGATGATGGTTCTACTATTATAATTAATATAGATATTAATTATAATAGTAGAAGTATAGAATTGCAACTGAGTGCAACACATTTTTTTTTTTTTTTTGCATAATTTTATCTACGTGAACGTTCTTTCTCCTGAGACGCAAGAAGATTTTCTCTAAAGACAGGTGCGTGCCGCGCTCCTATCCAATAGTTCCTTTGCTTTGTTATCAACGCCAATTTTCTTCGTCCTATTTGCACAAGCGTTTTGCAACTTCATACTAACTTTATATTTAACTCCGCATAAATTTTAAATCTTTATTACAGTCCCACACTTTTTTTATATATGAGAACCAGTCCCCTGTATCTGAGATTCGCTGTTTTTCACTTTATACTTTTCCGCTCAATTTGTGGTGTACGCACCTCTCCAAATGTTTTAAACATTGCCAATCCCTGATGCCAAAAGATGATTTTCTGGCTTACAAAATTATGCGTTTTAAGTGTGTATGATGAATGAGAGATAAGATTGCAAACGATTTTCTGCGACATGTAGTTTATGCGATTAGTTATTATCGCATAATAAAAATTATGACATAAAAAGTTCTGCCATAAAGGGACTCCGCTTTCTCGTCGTCGTGTCTTCCGTCCAAATTAGCCTTGAAACTTGAAAAGAACTTTGAAAGTGTCCAAGGCCGGCCCACACACTGACGTAATCACGTAACAGAATTTCGATAATGTATGAAGATTCCGTACGGAAAAATCCCGTTTGTGTGTCCATCGATTTGTATGGATTAGCTGCGTTCGGAATCACGTACGTACGGAATTCCGTAAAGCGATTCCGTCTGTGTGTGGCCGGCCTAAGAGTACGTGGAACCGTCACCGCCAACGGACGGAGAGATTTATCGGCGTACGTGCGTGTCGCTCGATGTGATCGGTCTCGGCCGTGGCGCACGGTGCGCGTACGTCGCCGTAACAATCCTCAAGTTTATAAGGATTGTTACGCAAAAAATGTCAAAGTAGCAAAAAGACGTGTCGCGCTCATAAGGGTTCTCATCTTTATCATCTTTGCATTTTTTGTCATTTTTAACCGACTTCCAAAAAAGGAGGAGGTCCTATGTTCATCTGTATATATATATATTTTTTTGTGTATGTTCACCGATTACTCGAAGACGGCAGGACCGATTGAAATGATTTAAAGGGACTCCGCTTTCTCGTCGTCGTGTCTTCCGTCCAAATTAGCCTTGAAACTTGAAAAGAACTTTGAAAAGTGTCCAAGGCCGGCCCACACACAGACGTAATCACGTAACAGAATTTCGATAATGTATGAAGATTCCGTACGGAAAAATCCCGTATGTGTGTCCATCGATTTGTATGGATTAGCTGCGTTCGGAATCACGTACGTACGGAATTCCGTAAAGTGATTCCGTCTGTGTGTGGCCGGCCTAAGAGTACGTGGAACCGTCACCGCCAACGGACGGAGAGATTTATCGGCGTACGTGCGTGTCGCTCGATGTGATCGGTCTCGGCCGTGGCGCACGGTGCGCGTACGTCGCCGTAACAATCCTCAAGTTTATAAGGATTGTTACGCAAAAAATGTCAAAGTAGCAAAAAGACGTGTTGCGCTCATAAGAGGTCTCATCTTTATCATCTTTGCAATTTTTGTCATTTTTAACCTACTTCCAAAAAAGGAGGAGGTCCTATGTTCATCTGTATATATATATATATTTTGTGTATGTTCACCGATTACTCGAAGACGGCAGGACCGATTGAAATGATTTAAACGTTACATTAGGTAAACTCCCAAGTTGGTCCCATTTTCTTAAATTTGGAAATCGGTTCAGTACTTTTCAAGTATTCTTGAAAATAGCACGAAAATAGTAACTAAGATTTTGCGTGAACTACTTCGATGATCGGTCGATAACTTCTTTGTTTATGAACAGAATAAGATTTTTTTTTT